>CM062375.1:49191741-49649396 GCA_031216125.1 Dalbergia cochinchinensis
CCTTTTTCTTTGGGAATTGGATGCTCTTTTCCTCTTTTCTCTCTTGCAGTGGCCTCACCATCATGATCAGTGTTAGGCTCTACTTTAGGTTAGGTCTCATGGCTATCCAAAGGTGTATCACCATCATCCAAAGCTATAACATCTGGATACAGATCTGGCTCCTCAACAAGATGCACAAAGTACAAATTAATAACACCATCATTGTCTTTACAAACTCTAACCAAGTCCAAAAGATCCTTATCTATTTTCTATTCCCTTAACACGTTACTAAGGTCTCTTCCTGGTTTGCATTTCCAATAACAATTCAAAACCCTATGATACCCCAATTCTTTATAGTAACTTGCCACATAAAACACATCTAGTGTGTCCTCATCACCAGCCAACAAAAGTTCTACACTTCCACCTTCATAAATTAATTCACCTCTAGAGTTTTGGACAAAATTGCCTCCATGATGAAAGCACAAATTCAATTGCTCCCCCATCTGCATCAGCAAAGAAAACTTATTATTATTATTATTATTATTATTTTCCAAAAAAATTTAGATTATACATTTCTTCACTAAAGTTTCCATCAACCCTTCGACCAAAAATAGTAATGCTAAACCCTTTGGCCAAAAAAGGAAACCCTAAACCATATTTTTTTGTTTTCCCCAAAATGAAAAATAGCAATAGGGAGACATGAATGGGACCACATACACTAAAATAATGGAGACCACAGACATGATTGGGACCACAGACACAATCATTACGCAGGACCACAACACAACATAATACATTATTCTTACCTTTGAATGATGTGATCAAAGCTATAAGAAGAAGCTTCGAATCTGGAGCACGAGTTGATGCAATTGAACAGTGACAAAAGATGAAGTCAATGAACGGCTGGGTTGAGGCTATGGTGAAGTGAAGGTGAAAGTGAAAGATGATGTTGGGTGAAAAGTGAGAGTATAGGACGCTAAAAGGGAAGGGTTTGGGTGAGATTAAGGGAAAGTGAAAGGTTTAGGGTGAAAATTGGTACAGGGACTAAAATGTAAGAGGGTTTTGGTACAAGGACTAACTTGACACATTCTTAAAACGTGAAGTGCCATGCTGGAAGCCATAGTGGCACGTTATTTGACACATAAGCAAATCCATCACGACGCTATAATGGGAATGGCTTCAGGGACTAACGTGACTCACGGATTACAATTTCAGGACCAAATAGTTAATTTCCAAATTTCAGGGACTAAAATGACTCATGCGTGCAATTTCAGAGACGAAAGTGATACTTTACTCTATTCAATCATTAAAGGGAAGCATGTAGTTTGCATTTTGTTTATCTTTGAAAGTCTACGCATATTCTTAGGGGGAGTGAACACAATGTGAATTTTGTCATATCTATTATTGCTTTTCACCCAAGATGGTTGTCATCATCAAAAAGGGAGAGAATATGAATATTATGTTGTAGGTTTTGATGATGCTAAAAAGAAAACGACAAAAAGGTGGAAGCACAAGAGCATGGAGTTTCTTGAAGATGAACAAGTCAAATAATCAAGTCATATGGTTAGAACAATTAGGATTTAGATCACTTTGTTAAAAGGTTTTTATTTAATAATTTTATTTAGCCGTTGTTAGTGAATCTGAGGAATATTTGATTTGAAATGATTCAATTGTTTTTAAATGAAGTTTTTGATTTAATTTTTGAAAACATAAGTTTGAATTGAAACAAAATGTTTGAAAGATGCTTAAACATGTTTTTAGAATGAAAGAATGACTTAACGTGTGTTAAAACTTTAATTTTTCAATTTCTGGAATTGTTGTAATCGATTACCAAGTTGTTCATGTGCCCAAAATTTGGAATTTTATCATTGTAATCGATTACACAAAGCATGTAATCAATTACCAGAAAACTTGACCATTGCCAATTTTTAAAATTTGAACTGCATAATTGATTATCAGTCCATGTAATCGATTACCATACCCAGAAATACGCAATGGGGTGTGTTTCGAAGAGACGCATCTTTTGGAATTAATCCACAATGGTCTACATGAATTATTTTCTATAAATACCCATTCTTTAACACATTTTAACACAAAAAAAACATATTGTAAAGATCATTTTAACAATCATTCTCATTCTTTAATTATTTGTTCAATACTCAGCCAAATTCACTTATCCTTGAAAAACCTTCTAGTGCTTCAACTTGTAATATTTCCTCTAGTCAGAGAGTGAATTCTTCTATTATTGAGATTGTATAAAGATGAGGCATCCCTTTTTAGAACAAGAGTGTGATATCTCTTGGTTCTTGAGAGACTCAAACACAAAGGGTGAGGGATCCCAAGGTGTAAAAGTGCTCTTCGGGTGTAAAGAATTCAAAGGTAGTAGAACTCTCAAGTAGGTTGCTTGGGGGACCGGATGTAAGCCACAAGTGGTGACTAAACCAGTTTAAATTGAGTTTGCATTCTCTCTTCCCTTATCTCTTTATGTTTATTGCAAGTTTACTTTTTATTATCTTGTTCATCTACATAATTTGAAGTCTTTGTCACTTGAATTTTCATCTTTTCAATCAAGTCTTCAATACATTTTCTTATATTTTATTGAAAAAGGAATTAAAGTAATTTGAAAAAGTTTTAGAATTCAATTCACCCCTCTTGAGTTCATTGAGGCCACTTGAATAACATATCACAACCTGTAATATCTTTACAGATGATAAGAGGAAATTTCTTCAGTGTTTCAAATTTCAGCAAAAGTCCCTTTTCGTTATAAGCATGTCATCTCTTTTTATACTAGATCTACATTTTATGACCATTGCCCTTGATCTGTTTTCCCATGACACATGTTGATCTTTTTTTTATGTCTTGGAAATGAAGTCTAGAGGAGTAGCTTGGCATGTTAGAGTAGTTGCATAAGCTGTCGTATAATAGAGACTTCTGAGTCAATCTTCATAAACTATTTTTTACTTTCTAAACGAGGTTTCTGAACTTTTTCTTCCAGAAGCTGGGCTAGTTACCAAGTTGATAGAAAAGATGTCACGTAAGCTCTTGACTGGGTTTGACCTTAAATTTGAATTTCAAATTTTCCTGCTCATCTTGTAAAGTGCACCATTTATAGTGAAATATATTTTCTGAAATGCCATCATAGTTTCTAGACGTCTCTTTGATCTTTTACTCTTCAATCATAGCTTGCTGTGAATGATATGATTACGATCATGATGATTAAAGATGATAATCTCACTTTACTTCTGAGTTGGATTGAATCTTCACTTGAACTGTACTTTCTGAAGTCACGTGTTACTTTTTGAAGATTTGAGTCTTGATTTCTTGTACTTGTGAATTTTCTTTCATTCATTGAGCATATAAACATTCAAATCACGATATATTTTTCACTTTCATTAAGTCCAAATTTCTTTAAATAAGATTAATCATATTTGCGCATATTATTTTGAAAGATAGTCTCGTTTTAGAAATTTGTATGCTAGAGTAAAAAAACCTGTTTGTTGCCTCAAGAAACTCAAGGAAAAGATTAGTCCTTCTTTAAAATATTTTCACAAAATTGGTTCTGTTATCACTCAAAACATTAAGCATTGGAGCTTTCTGAAGAGTTCTGGAGCTAACACTCAATTCCTCTAAGTGGTGAGCTTCGCTTTCCAAAGAGGCTATATAGTTGTCAATTTTAATTTTAATTATTTACAATGCTCCAATTAAGTGCAGGTAGGGTCCTCAGACTAGAATAGACTATGCTAAAACTTATTTATTTTTTATTTATTTATGTTATTTATTATTTCCAAACCAATGATTTATTAGTTACAGATTATTTCAGTTTTATGGAAATGATACAATTTATCTATGAATGAAGTATTTTAGTTGGTTGATAAAATTATTTATTTTTGAGAGTTATTAATTGTAATACCTCAAATAGGGAATTTGTTAATATCTGAATCATGATTATTATTACTTATATTATTTTATTTTATTACTATTATTATTGTCATTATTATTATTATTATTATTATTATTATAATAATAAAAAGAAAACCCAAATTGGAAAATCACGGGTTGCATGGGTTCCTTATTATATATGCAAACAAAAGCATCTATTTTATTATTATTATATATAAAAGTAGCATTATTGTTGATTAGCATTATTGTAACGCCCCGATTTTTTATTCGAGTGAAAAATGACCAAAATGCCCCTGAGGTCATTTTCGGCCCGGAATTCGAGGATGGTTGACCCGGAAGTCCTCGAAGGGCCAACTCAATGTTTGAAGGGGATTGAATGACCCTTGAATGGTCCCAGAGGCAAAAGTCTCATTTTCTGCAGTTTCGGGTCAAAATGACCAAAATACCCCTATAGCGTTTTTACGCGGGTAAGAGTGCTGCCGTTTGAGCCCGAAACTTTCCCCAGAGATTTAAAACAATGTTTTTACATGTTTCAAAGCATCTGTTTGAGTCCCGGTGCTCCCGGGCAGTTTTAGTGCAAAATTACGATTTTGCCCCTAGAATAGTGTTTTTGAGCTTAATGATGTAATTAAGCAAACCTAAGCAATATTAGGCTCTAATCAAAAATTAATTAATTTCCATAATTAATCTAGAGTCAAAATAAATTATTAAAATTAATTAGAACCTAAAATTGCTCAGATTAGGTTTAAATCTCTTTTCTAAAACTCAAGATTCCACTCTTGGAATCTTGAATAGTGTTTTCTCTCTCCAATTCCTTAAATCAAGGAATTGTGTCTAGAATTGTTTATACACTAAAATGAATTTATAACTCACTAATGATGCAAGACCACTCCTTAATTATGTCTTGAGAACCTTGATTACCCATTTTCTCACCTAAACACTTTCTTACAAATTCCTAATCTTAATCCTAATAAAAAATACACCTAAACACAACTCTAAACCACAATTAAAATGCAAGAAAACCCTCCCATGGCTGATGCAATTTCAGCCCCCTCTCTCTCTCTCATTTACAACACATGTTGAATTGTTTCTCACTCAAAGAACCATGCTTGAAGCCATACCTTGAACCATACCTCACCATGCCTCAAGATCACAACATCTCACCTCATGGAACACATGGGGGCTGCCCATGATGCTGTAATGGCCGAAGCCTTCCCTTCCTCCTTGCACCTTGCATTTGTTTCATTTCTCTATAAATAGCATGCTTGGGTGAACTTGCATCATTTTGGGTTCATTTGCTAAGTGTAAGTTTTCAAAGAGCACTTCAAAGTTTCCTTTTTCTCTCAAATTCAAGTTTTCAAGTTCTTCAAGTTCTTCAAGTTCTTCATCCTCTTCTCCCATCCCAATCTCCAAATCACTTGGTAGGGATTTTCTTTCAAGAGTTCTTTCATTTAAAGTTCTTAATCTCTTTATGTGTTCATAGTTTCTCTTGAATCATTTTAGAACTTATTTTCTTCTTCTCCTCCTTCTTTGTTTCGGCCATGGGCCTTGAGAACAAGGGAATGAGAGCTTGATGATGAGGTTTCATGATGAGGTTTCATGATGATGTTCATCACTTGAATAATCTCTAAAGCTTGATCTTTGTTCTTGAAGTTAAAGATGTTTTTAGTTTTCTTCTTGAATCCTTGAAACCTTTCACTTTGATGATGTTTTAACCAATGCATCATCAAGATCATGGTCTCTAGAGTTTCAAATATTTCCTTTTCTTCTTAAAGGTTTCGGTTCCTTTTCCTTTTCTTCCTTCACATTTTCGGCCATGTTGGTCATTAAGGTTCACAATGGCTTGATGATGAGAGCTTCTAGATGATGACTATGTGTTCATCACAATGAGGCCTCTCGAGCTTGAGTTTTAATAAAAGTGTTATTTATGTTTACATTTCAAGAAAAGAAACTTTGTGTTTTTAAGGAACCCTTGAGGTTCACCCTTGTTTTTACTTTATCTTGTCATGATAAGTTTGGGTTGAGGTTTAAGTTCCTTAAAAGTCTTGTATGAGCTCTAATAAGAAATAAAATGGACTAGCATTCATATTTAAATTCAAGCTTATGCATTACATATTTACTTTGAGCTTGCCATCCATATTTATTTTCCAAGCCATCACTTAAAGTTAAAGGATAAAGAATGGAGTGCATCTCATACTGACATTCTTGTCTAGCATATCTACTTTTCATCACTAAAGAACGTAAAGATTTAAAATGAGAACTTGCACTATCACCTAACTAAATCTCAAAGCCTTTCTATTTCAGCCTTAAAGTCGATTGTTGTTGGGTCTAGAGCACTAAAATAAAGAAATGAACTTGCATATTTATATTTCAAGTCTTGCATATTTAATTCAAGCCTTGTATATTTATAATTCAAGTCTTGCATATTTACTTTAAGCTCTCACTTTACTTTGTAATGAAGAATAAAAATGAAGTGCATAGCATGTTTAAATTATATTGTCACTTGAAGACCTTAGAGCTCAAAGACGTGCCCATTTTATCTCAAGTTAAAGTTTAATGTGGGAGTATTCTTTGAATGCACAATTTCGGCCAAGTAGTGATGATGAACTTAGAATGAGTTTCATCTAGCTACAAGGGCCAACAATCTAAGTTTTAAGAACTCTCTTTAAGCCTCATGAATTCTATAAGATTAAGACCAACAAGATTTATGAATTTAACTCTCTTTTAAGGAGGGGTCAAGTGGTCACTGACCTAGGGATGTTTTTAGTCTCTTTTACAAAATAAGATGGTTTGCAAAAGAGTTTTAGAAGTCTTGAAAATGATTCCAAGAGAAACTAGCAACTTATATGTTTTAAAAATATCAAGTTATGCATCTTTTTGGAGACTTAATGTCTCGGTTCTTCCATGATGATTTTGCTGCTGTGTGATGATGTTTTGATGTGTTTGAATGAGTAAAAATTATGTATAATGAGGTACGAACAATTCTATGCACGATAGGAGAGAAACTAGCTTTCTAGAAAAACCGTAAAGTCAAGATTTAGCATAGTTTTAACCCATTTATTTATGGATACTGCCCAAACTGTTTCAATGGGAATATAATCAGATTAGGATTGTTTAATCATGAAAAATTTGGTTACATTTGAAGTAGGATTGAATTTTAGCACCCATGGAGAAACTAGTAACTAGAAGACCGTAAAACCGCAATTCTAGAACTCTTAGAACATTTAGTTTTTAGAATCTGTCCAGCAACCTCATAATATGGTAGACATGGTTTATAATTAGTCCTTAGACATAGGAAGGTCTCATAATTGGTTTAGGTTTAACTTATAGCGCCTTAGGCGAAGACAGAACCAAGAAAGGGTCTAAAACATAAGTTCTAGAACCCCGCAAATTTTAAGTTTATAATGCTGCCCCTAAGGAGTGATGATGTTTAGATTTAATAGAAAGTATAGATAATAATAAGATTTGCTAGAAGAGAACCCTTAGGTGCATAAAAGTTTGATAGAAGATGATAGATTAATTACACCACAAGTTTAAGGCCCGTAAGGGTCAAAGCATAAGATACCGTAGGTCCAAGAGCATAACGAATTTTAATGTTGCTTGTGAAAGTATGAGAATGATTATGTGAATGCATGAAATTATGATGGAGGATGCATGTTTGATTGACTTATGTGACATAAAGAAGAATTTGGAAGAAATTCTGCATGCTACAGTTTTGCCGTCGAATTTCGGACAAATTCGAGGACTCAGAAAGTTTTTGAAAACCAATGAGATTTTTATGAGGTACTAAGATGAGTTCTCGGATGACACTGGTCCAGAGAACTCATGTGACATCGGTACCAAGATGAATTCTTGGGTGACACCGGTTTGGCCGAGCACCCCCAAGAAATGCCCCCTAGCCCGTACTGGATAAGTCGGGATTATGTTTATGATTATGTTACGCTTATCAGGATTGATAAGTAAGAACTAGTGACGACTAGTTAAGATATGAGCTCATAACCTAGAGATGTGACACGTTCTGGGTGACACCGGTTCGGCCGAGTACCCCCAGAGCGATTGTCTTTTAGGGTGGCCTATAAGGAAGTTGTGATGTTTATGTCACAAAGTTTCCCATATGAGAATTTAATTGCCACTTTATGCCACTATTATGATGTTCCTATTATTGAGATTATTATTCTTGCATTAAGTAGAGCCATGCATACATTCTTTAATATGTTTGCATCCATGTCAGTAAGAATCATGCTAAAATAAACGAACCTTGGCTAATTATGTTTTAGAACCTAAAAATAGACATTTATGCATGCTCACTTATTTTGCATACTAAACCCAAGGTTCCTGAGGACGTAGATGATGACATCTAGGTAGTAGGAGGCCCTACTGAGATTCTTTAACAAGATTCTCACTCCCTCTATCTCTTTCTTTCCGTCACGTCTTCAGATGGCGACGTTCGTGGTTTTTGTTGACACCCCGACATGGGAGGTGCACTATGATCCGGATCATACCATTTTGAGGGACAGTGCACGGTGCAAGTCTTCATGTTCGTAGGACGTCCCTTCGCTCACCCCATGTATACCCATCGCTTCTCCCCGACAGCACCCTACGGCGACGACAAGTGGGTTTTTGAGCGCGTGCGTACGCATAACGAGAGAGTACTCTACATGCACACCGCCGCCTCAGCCATGCGTGACTATCCCGACTACGTGCCCCGGACTTACTTCTCAGAGACCGACCCGTCCGAGGACCCGCCTACCCATCTGTACAGCGAGAGCTCCGCCCCCACTCCACCACTGATGAGAGAGGGCAATGAGGATACCATGACTCAGCCACGGCTTGCACGACGACCGGAGATGCAGCCACGTCGCGGGGGTCACTCTCGATCCCCGTTCCGCCTCTTTACGCCAGAGGAGCTCGCCCATTTACCTGGTTATGTGCCTTGCTTGCGAGATGGACGTCAGTAGGAGGTGACGTACGACCGAAGAAGTACCCGGGTAGAGCACACACCATTTAGATGGGGATGGATCTCCTTTTGTTTAGAGGTTACCCCTTTAGTTGCACTTGGGTAGGGGAGTTGCTTTTACATTTCCATCGTATTTCCTTGTATTTTCTTTTAGTTGTATCTGTTTATGCTGTATCAAACTAAGCCCCACTCTACACAAGTGGGCATATCATATATTATAGAAATATGCAGTTCAATGTTATTGTAATGTGTCTTTACTTGCTATATGTTATGATGAGATGTTTGCTTTACTTCCATCTATACTCTATTGATCATCGTGTCGCGTGGCTCTTACTTTGCTTTTATAAGTTCAAAAAAAAATTTACCAGTATTTCCGCTAAGTATTTTGAGTAATAAGGAAGCTATGACGTAACAGACTAATGATTAACCTAATTATGTTCTTGAGTATTGGGTTTAAAATTAGGATGTTACAATTATTGGTGCTAGCATGTTGCACGAGTTCTTATTTTATTATTATTATATATATAAAATAAGAATGTACATCTAACATTACAATATATATATATGTATGTATGTATATGTATGTATGTATGTATGTATATGTATGTATGTATGTATAATGTAACTGGCATTGCACAAGACATTATTAATTTTTTATTATAAACATATATATAAGCATTGCAAGGAAGTGCATTCTGAATACATTGCAAAGTAGGGGGACGTGAACCGTGTCTCGATTGGATTTTGATTATACACTACTAGTATATTTTAGGCACATCATAATACTCTTAAATATTTTTTCTAAAAACCCTAGCCACTGAAGGAATTTTCCCTGGAGAGAAATGCTTGGTTTCCCTTAATTATCACTGATCAATCTCTTCCGGTAAGTGATCTTTATGGAAATTAGTTAGTTCTTTCCTATTTTTTATCTAGTTTATGAGTTTGAGTACTGTCAGGCATGGTTTTCTCACAACATTTTTCCTTTACCATCCTAAACTCAGTTTGGTGATAAAATCCAATTGTTTATATTTTTATTATATTGTTTGGCAGCTGCCGATGCCATTCCAGCTTCCCAGAGTCAAGTTGTTGGTGGTGGAAACACACTCTTGGCTACCAACATAAATGGGTTTAAGCTCATGACCATACTTTTAGTCATTATTATTTATCTACCCATATTATATAAATTATTTATGAAATTTTAGAATGATTTATGTCAAGAAATATGCTTTTATGGATTATAGAAATTTTAGAAAATTATTGGTTGTAGTTATCATAACAAATTATTGTTTTCGAAAACTCATGGGACCATATTTGTTGTATGTATGGTTTAGATTTATTTAACCAGCCAGAAGATTTCATGAATCTCAATTTTTTGTAAACAGTAAGTACATTGAATTTTGTTGTTATTAGTTTTTAGCTAGTAAATAGTGAGAAATAGATTAGCGAGTTAATGGTTGCAGGATTAATCGTTAATCTTGATACCAAGTGATCCATTAGAGGACTAGCTTGCTTATAGAAGGAACCCAGTGTGGTGTCCATTTATGAGACCTAGTTAGATGCCCATCAGATTAGCCATTGGTTCAGATTCAGCTATTCAACTCAAATATTTATATACAGAACAATTTCTATTTCTATACTAGTTGTTGCCATAGATTTAGTCAACTTATTGTTTTCAGTACAGTTATATGTAATTATGTACAAAATGTTTTACATCACTTGTATGTATATGTTATGTATTTTTATTGTTGTCTCGTGTAGGTTGTAAGCAGAGTTCACTCACTAAGTTTTGATGAACTCACCCCTCTCTTTTCTTTCCCCTTATAGATACAGCTACAGGTTCAGTTGTATCACAGGATCCTCCCCATTAGTGCTACAATTTCTTTTGGTGAGTTTTGCTTTAGAGTGGAGCTTATTATTGGTTATGTCATTTTAGTGGTGCTCCAACAATTGTGTAGGCAAGATCTCGAATATGCATTATATTGTTTTGATTATTTTCATAATTTTAGCCATTTATTTAATCATGTTTGGCTTTGGCCCAGATTATGGATTTTACGCAGTTTTATATTCAGTATTTATGATTAGAAATATTTTCAGAATTATGAAATTTAGTTGAACTTGAGATATTTTGAATATATTCGATTTATTTATACATATTAGCCAGTCACATTATCAGAGCTTTCCGTGGGGATCCAAATCCTTATGTGCTGGTCATGTTCTCCAGGCGGGTTATGACAAAGTGGTATCAGAGCCACAGGTTTTCTTACATATTATTGTAGTAAGTGTCTATAAATAACATGGCATCTATGTAAATGGAAACATGCCTATTTGCATTGATGTAATGCTATTTGAGGCCTTTAGGAAAGTGTCAGTCATGTCTAGGTTCAGTAAGGGTTTGTCTTTTCTTGGCACTCATGATCTTTTTATATGTTATCCTCCCTTCCACAGGTGTAACCATGCTACCTGTATACTTTTCACATATTCACCGTCATCGTAGGAGCGACACATCCAATAATAGTGCTCACCTTAAAGCTTTTGAATAGATGATAGCAAACTTGACAGATGTGATGACCAGGCAGTTAGAGGCCATTATGCAGCCACCTCCAGTCAGAGATACAGATGACTCAGCCTTGGAGAGTTTCAAAAGGATGGACCCACCCACCTTCAATGAGCATCTAATGACTAAAGATCCCTAAGAATTCCTCAGGTAGGTGGAGAAGATAGTTGATATCATCCATTATTCTTCAGAGAGAATAATGGAGTTAGCTAGCTTCTAGCTGGGAGGCCAAGTAGAGTTATGGTATCAAGAGTTTCGAGAAAGGCTTGGGACTACCATCTCTCCCTCTTAGGAATAGTTTAAGGAAGCCTTCATACGGAGATTCATATTAGAGAGCCAATAGGCACAGATGATTGAGGAGTTTTTGAAGCTTTATTTAACTCCAGGTATGACAGTTACAGAGTATGATGAGCATTTCACTTATCTGGAGCCTCCAACATGATACCGACAGAGATAGCTAAGGAGGGATGTTTTGTTTAGGGTTTACCCATAGATATGTTCCTCAGTTTGCAACCTCAAGTCGAGACCATGAACTATGCTCAGGTGTCATACACAGTGATTGGTCTTAAGAGTGCTTTAGCAAAACATAGGGCGATGTCAGAGGCTAACAAGAAGGCCAAGGTTCATGCCTCTTTCGTGAGTAGGGCAGGTTCAAGCAAGGGTCAGCATCAACAGGGCCAGTAGAAGGGTCAGTCAGGTAGGGCCACCTTCTCATAACCCATGCCAGCATGCCCAGCTATATCATAAACTCTGAGTAGAGGGGGCAGTCAGCACAGTGGACAAGGTTTATGGTAGTCATATCCAGTATGCCCAACTTGTGAGAAGAGACATTAGGGTCAGTGTTTAGTTAGTTCCTTAGTATATTATGGGTGTGGCCAACTAGACCACAAGCGCAGAGAGTGCCTAAAGTTGTAGGGAGCTCCGAGTCAGGGGTCAGTTGACCCTCCATGTTAGTTCAGTCTCCCCAGTCAACAACCCAATGTGGCTTCATCGCTTTAGCAGGCTGTGGAGCCGGGGGCAGGGGCCCTGGTAGCAGAGGTGCAAGCAGTAGAGGAGCAGGCGGTAGAGGCCTAGGTAATGGAGGACAACCTCGTTTGTTCTATATAACTCGTCAAGATGCACGAGCTTCAAATGAAGTGATAACAAGTATAGCGACAATATGTTCCTTCGATGCTATGACATTATTTGAACCATGTTACACCTATTATTATGTGTCCTCATTCTTTGCTTCATGATTCGAAAGATCCCCTAAGGATCTTGAGAAGCCATTTTTAGTTAAGGTACCTTCGAGAGAGCCTAAACTTGCTCAGACATTGTATAGATCGTGCGGCATTAAAGTTGGTGGCATGGAGACATTAGCAGATTTAATAGTGTTGGACATGTCTAACTTTGATGTTATTTTGAGCACGGATTGGTTAGTCCTTTGCTATGCCATGGTAGATTGTTATAGAAAGGTAGTAAGATTCGAGGTCCCAGGTATTGTGCGAAGAAAGTTTCTAGGTACAGAGTGTTTGACACCGACAAGCTTGATATTAGCTATGAGTGCACTACAATTGATGGATAGAGATAGTCACGGGTTGTTAGCTGCAGTCAGGAACATAAAGACAAAAACACCAAGTTTGGGCACGGTCCCAGTGGCTAATGAATTTCTAGATGTGTTTCCAAATGAATTGCCGAGCATTCCACTGGAGAGGAAAATAGAGTTTACGATAGAACTTGAGCCAAGAGCTAGACCGATCTCTATCCCCCCGTATCACATGGTTCTAGCAGAGTTAAGAGAATTGAAGGAGTAGTTACATTAGTTGTTGGACAAGGGGTTTGTAAGGCCAAGTATTTCTCCATAGGGTTATCTAGTATTATTCTTTAAGAAGAAAGACAGCTCAATGAGGATGTGTATGGATTACAGGCAGAAAAATAAAGTGACGATAAAGAATCGACACCCCTTACCTCACATTGATGATCTTTTTGACTAGCTCTAAGGGCAATCTATTTTTCCAATATTGACCTTTGATCTGGTTACCATCAGGTGAAGATTAAGGATGAAGACACACCTAAGACGGCCTTCAGGACTCGCTATAGGCATTATGAGTTCTTAGTGATATCCTTTGGGTTGACTAATGCCCTAGCAGTCTTTATGAATTTGATGAATAGGGTGTCTAAGTTGTTTCTAGATCACTTCGTGATTGTCTTCATTGATCAGATCTTAGTGTATTCTAGGAGTTTGTAGGAACATGAGCAACATCTGAGAATAATTCTATAGACTTTGAGGGACAATCAGTTATACGTGAAGTTCTCCAAGTGTGAGTTCTGGCTAAATCAAGTAACATTCCTTGGAAATAGAGGGTCAAAGGATGGTATTTTGGTAAATCCAAAGAATGTGGAAGCAATGTGATAATGGCCTAGACCTACAACAGTTTCAGAAATCCATAGTTTCTTATGCTTAGCAGGATATTATAGGTAGTTCGTTCAGGATTTCTCAAAGATCGCCGCACCCATGACCAAGCTAACACAAAAAATGTCAAATTTCAGTGGACAAAAGAGCGTGAAGAGAGCTTTCAGAGGCTTAAGACATGCTTGACCACGGTGCCAGTTTTGGTATTACCTTTAGGGACAGGTGGCTTTTCGGTATTCAGTGACGCTTCTAGAGTGGGACTTGGCTGTGTCCTAATGCAACATGGCTAAGTTATGGCATACGCCTCACAACAACTCAAGAAGCATGAGCAGAATTACCCTACACGACTTGGAAATGGCGGCAGTGGTTTTTGCTTTGAAGATTTAGAGGCACTATCTGTACGAAAAACTCATGAGATTTTCACTAATCACAAGAGCTTGAAGTACATCTTTCAACAGAAGGATCTGAACTCAAAACAGTATAGATGGCTTGAGTTGTTAACTGATTATGACTATATGATCTCATACCACCCAGGGAAGGAAAATATAGTGGCAGATGCCTTGAGCAAGAAATCGGTGGGCAGTTTGGCCCACATAGTGCCAGTGAGGCAGCTGTTAGTGGAAGATATCCATAAGTTGTAAGCTGAGGTAGTTCAATTCGGCCTTAGTAATATAGAGACCTTTCTAGCTTACATCAGGGCTAAGTTAACGTTGATAGGATAGATCAAGGCATAACAGGATGAAGATTTGAAGCTAGCTAAGTTAGTTAAGGATGTTTGTAAGGATAAGAACATAGAGTTCTCAGTTGATGCTGAGGGTCTATTGCTCTTTCAAAATCATTTATGCATGCCAGTAGTGGGTGAATTGAGAAGAAAAGTAATGGAAGAAGCCCATGGTACAGCATACTCAGTGCACTTGGGATCAAGGAAGATGTATCAGGATCTAAAATAGTTGTTTTGGTGGGATAGTATGAAGAGAAATATCGGTGACTTTGTAGCTAGGTGCTTAATGTGCCAGCAAGTCAAGGTTGAGCATTAGAGGCCAGCAGGGTTACTTCAGTAGATAGATATTCCAGAGCAGAAATGGGAGAGGATAACCATGGACTTTGTAGTTGGGTTACCTCAAATTACCAAGGGGTTCGACTCCATATGGGTAATAGTAGACAGGATGACCAAGTCAGCATACTTTTTACCAGTAAAGATGACCTTCAATACTGCACAGTATGCTCAATTATACATCAACAAAATAGTCAAACTTTACAGTGTCCCACTATCCATCATATCTGACAGAAGGTCCCAGTTCATTTCACAGTTCTAGAGGGCATTTTAGGAGGTTCTTGGGATGCTTGTGGATTTGATCTCGGCTTTCCACCCCTAGTCAGATGGCCAGTCGGAAAGGACAATACAACCTTTAGAAGATATGCTCAGAGCCTGTGTGCTAGATTTTGGAGGGAGCTGGTGTGATCACCTACCCTTGATTGATTTTTCATACAATAACAGTTATCGGGTGAGTATCCAGAGGCACCATTTGAATCCTTATATGAGAGGCATTGTACGTCTCCCATCGAGTGGTTTGAGCTTGGGAAACCTAAGTCCTTGGGCCCAAACCTAATTCAGAAAACCTTAGAGAAGGTTCAGTTGATTAGGGAGCATCTTTTAGCAGCACAGTCCAGGCAAAAGTCTTATGCAGATAACTGTAAAGCGCGACCTAGAGTTTGTTGTTGGGGACCACGTGTTTCTGAAAGTATCCCCTATGAATGGGGTAGTAAGGTTTGGAGAGTGGGAAAAGTTAAGCCCTCATTTTATTGGTCCATTTGAGATTCTAGAGAGAGTTGGAGCAATTGCCTATAGTTTGGCACAACCTCCCAGTTTATCAGCCATACACTTAGTGTTTCATATCAGTATGCTTAGAAAATATATGCTTGACCAGTCTCACGTGCTCACTTTGCAAATGGTCCAAGTTGATGAGTGTTTGTCCTATGAAGAGGAACCAGTTGCCATCATAGATAGGCAGATCAAAAAGCTTTTCAAAGGATGTAGTCTTAATGAAAGTTATCTGGAAGAACCATTTCGATGAGAAAGCAACTTCGAAAGGTGAAGAAGCCATGAAAATCAAATATCCCTATCTTTTTCCACCTCAGGATATGTTGTTTAGATTTAGAAACCAAATCTCTTTTAAGAGAGTAGTATGTAATACCCTAAATACGAAATTTGTTAGTATCTAAATTATCATTATTATTATTATTATTATTTATTTTATTTTTTTACTATTATTATTGTCCTTATCATTTGTGTTTATTATTATTATTATTATAAAAAGAAAAACCCAAATTGACAAGGCATGAGTTGCATGGGTTCCTTATTATATATGCAAACAAAAGCATCTATTTTATTATTATATATAAAAGTAGCATTATTGTTGATTAGCATTATTGGTGCTAGCATGTTGCACAAGTTTTTATTTTATTATTATTGTATATATAAAACAAGAACGTGCATCTAACATTACAATATATATATATATAATAACGTAACTCACGTTGTACGAGACATTATTAATTTATTATTATAAACATATATATAAGCATTACAAGGAAGTGCATTCCGAATGCATTGCAAAGTAAGGGGACGCGAATCGTGTCTCTATTGGATTTTGGTTATACTCTACTAGTATATTTTAGGCACATCATAATATTCTCAAATATTTTTTCTAAAAATCCTAACTACTGACGAAATTTTTCCTAGAGAGAAAGGCATGGTTTCCTTCAATTTTCTCTGATTAATCTCTTCTGGTAAGTGATCTTTATGGAAATTAGTCAGTTCCTTCCTCTTTTTTATCTAGTTTGTGAGTTTAGGTATTGTTAAACATGGTTTTCTCACAACCTTTTCCCCATACTATCCCAAACTCAGTTTGGGTAATAAAATCAAATTGTTTATATTTTCATTATATTGTTTGGCAGCTACCAGTGTCATTCCAGCTCCCTAGAGTCAAGTTTTTAGTGGTGGAAACACATTCTCGGCTACCAACGATGAGTAGGTTTAAGCTCATGATCATACTTTTGATCATTATTATTATTTACCCATATTATATAAATCATTTATGAAATTTGAAAATGATTTGTGCCAAGAAATATGCTTTTATGGATTCTAGAAATTTTAGAAAATTATTGGTTGTAGTAATCATAAAAAATCATTATTTTAGAAAACTCATGGAACCATACTTGTTGTATGTATGATTCAGATTTATTTTATCAGCCAGAAAATTTCACCTAATAAATTGTGAGAAACAGATCAGCAAATTAACGACTGCAGGATTGATCATTAACCTTGGTACCAAGTGGTTTGCTAGAGGAATAGCTCACCCACAGAAGGAACCTAGTGTAATGTCCATTTATGAGACCTAGTTAGGTACCCATCAGATTAGCCATTGGCTCAGATTCAGTTATTCAGCTCAAATATTTATGTATAGAACAATTTCTGTTTCTCTACTAGTTATTGTCATGGATTTAGTTAACTTATTATTTTTAGTACACAGTTATATGTAATTATATATAAAATATTTTACATCAGCTGTATGTATATATTATGTATTTTTGTTGTTGTCTCATGTAGATTGTGAGTGGAGGCTCACTCACTGAGTATTGATGTACTTACTACTCTCTTTTCTTTCCCCTACAGATACAACTACTGGTTCAGTTGTACCATAGGATCTTCCCGAGTAGTGCCACAGTTTCTTTTCATGAGCTTCGTTTTGGAGTGGAGCTTACTATTGGTTATGTCAGTTTAGTAGTACTTCAATAATCATATAGGCAAGATCCTGGATGTACATTATACTGTTTTGATTATTTTTAGAATTTAAGTCATTTATTTAATTATATTTGGCTTTGGCCTAAGTTATAGATTTATGCAGTTTTATATTAAGTATTTATGATTGGAAACATCTTCAAAATTGTGAAATTTAGTTGAACTTGAGATATTTTGAATATATTCGATTTATTAATGCATATTAGCCACTCACGTTCTCAGAAGCTTTCATGAGGATCCAAATCCTCACATGTTGGTCATGTTCTTTAGGTGGGTCGTGACATTAATCATCAACAAGGTAGTATTTTTATGCAACGTCAGGATGTAGGTTTACCATAAAGGCAGTTAGTTAATACTTTACCCTTGATCGACGAGCTCCTAAGTTATTCTGGAACTATAGAAGTCTTGACTAAGGAAGAATATGCAGATGTTATCAACATTTCATGGCAACATATTTAAGAGCAGAACAAGCAAGGGCCATCTGTCATCATCTTTAAACCCTTAAGAAATTAATATTCCTTCTCCTGCAAGAGCCCCATTATTCATCCCAGATAACAATTCTTCATCTAATAGAGAGAAAAAATTGAATATTGAGTCATTGAGGAATTTTGTCCCTATATGACCAATGTCTTAAAAGAGTGATAGCATAGCCTTAGTCTCGTGACGCAGCATGAATTATATGGGCTTGGTAGTATTGATACTGACATTAGAATCTCATCCTTAAAGAAATAATATTTTGGCATGAAATGTTGCTCTTTGAAGAAATGAGACCTTGTATGCCACTATAAGAGAATGACCCAACATTTCTACCATTTGAAGAGTTATAATAGTCCCACCCGTTCCCTTAATCTAGCTCAACACGAAGACATTGAATCAATGTATAATAAGCAAGAGCAACCAGATAGCAGCATTGTATTTGGACTTGGTTGATTACACAAACTTAGGCTTTAAAAGTGAATCGGGATCCTCTAACCTTGAAGAACATTTCCTTCTCATTCAATATGAAAAGTTTCCAAATTCAAAAATTGGCTTACTTACTCCTACTATTCCGTTACCTAATATAGAAACCACATCTTCCCTTCCAAATAAGGCTGGAAATAGGCCAAGCAGGTTGTTAAGGACATTATTAGGGATTTATGGCTTGAATTGCCCTAGTAAAAATTAAGTCTAGGGTCAAGCTTGTTAAATTTTTACTAATATATATTGTGTAATCTTGAAAAAGTTCCTGTAGTGGGAATTGAACCCAATATATCCTCAAATAAGATTTGCCACTTTATTGCTAAACTATCATATTCCACTTGCTCAAACATCTTATTCACATGGAAGGCTTGGCATGACTAGTCAAATTTCATTGGTTCAATTAGGCCTTGTTTAAGCAACTGTTGGTACTCCTCATATCCTAGAAGAGCATTTACAAGGGAAAAGACTTTAGCAAAATATGATAAGGGCTATAGCTCTTTATGTTTGAGGCTAATTGGGCAAGATCTTAAGTTTATTACTCTAAGATTACATACGCCCATGCATATTACAATCCTTGTTGAAAAATTGCTTCCAATCACTTCAGTCTAGATAAAACAATTTGGGAAAATTTTGATCCTAGTTTTGTTCCTAGTGACTAGATCTATTTTGAATGACTTTTTGTTTGGTGCTATAAAGAAATGGGTACAAGTTTCCTAGGCTGAGGTTGGTAAAATAATAATTCAACAAGGCTCTTTGTGCTCCTATCTCCATATAGGTTGTGGCTTTGATCGGTATGTCATATGTGGAAGTAGGGGTGGAAACAAACCAAATCAAGCTGGACTTTCCTCTTAACAGGCCATGGTTGTATTACAACCTTTTGGCCTGATCTTCCCATGGCTTGCTATAGGCTATTTGCTAACCTTAGCTTGGCTTATTCATCATAAGCCTGCTTATAAAGCCTGTGATTCTAAATATTTCAAATAAGCCATATGCCAATATATTAAATAGGCTAAACACATGTCTTTATACGCATGCTTGTTTCTTTCTGTTTCAAATTTAAATGAAAGTATACACATAGTGAAGTTCAAAACATTCAACTTGTATACCAAAA
This sequence comes from Dalbergia cochinchinensis, assembly GCA_031216125.1. Taxonomy (NCBI): domain Eukaryota; kingdom Viridiplantae; phylum Streptophyta; class Magnoliopsida; order Fabales; family Fabaceae; genus Dalbergia; species Dalbergia cochinchinensis. The sequence goes on from CM062375.1 coordinate 49,211,397, forward strand.
GAACCTTAGGAACACAATCCTTTACATAGTTTGATATTCATAAAACTACTAAATTTGTTTTCATTAGGGAACTTCGGAAGGTCTTCAATAATATGTGGTTGAGGAATATGTTTTCAAACCATCTACCTCTGTTGTTCTAATCTAGAATTTTTGTATGAGAACTTGACTATCCATATTCATCATATATTTAATAAAACTTTTGAAATTTTTTTTTATGGCTATTCTCATTTGTTATGAAAAGGAGTATGTCATTGATGTGGATGAGAGCATTGTCAACAAGTGGCTCAAAATCCTAGTCATTGTTTTTTGGAATAGTGATGATGATACCTTATGCCCAAAAGGTAATAATCCACTGATAATCACATTTAAAATGTAAAATTCCATATTTGGTTTGTCTTTTGAGTAAGGCCTAATTTAATCTCAATTTTAAGTCAATTGTTGAGAAATGATGCGCACTCCATATATGTGAATAAAGAGAATATATTTTTGGGAGAAGAAACCTATTATTTTTGAGGAATTGATTGAAGGGTTTTCAATCAATGACAAGCCTCTTCTTTCCATATATTCTAGACGCACGACAAAATTATCCAAATTCTTATATAGAATCGTCCTTCCTAGGGACCAGAGTAGGCTGAGGCAATCCAATTCTTAAATCAAGCAAAAAAAATCACCTCTTCTCAAGATTCTTGGTAAAGGAAGGAGAATTCTTCAAACAAATACTAGTGATCAACGTCAAAAAGTAGTCCTAATAGCACAAATTAAAGGATAGAAGGTCTAATATAGACATAGTAGTGAATAGTTCAAGTCTATTGAAATTAATTATTACACGACATACAAAGAAACTCTGGCCATGAAAATCCAAAAGTATGACTTTTATCCCAGGGGACATTAGTTTGAAGTTCATCACAATAACTCCTCATCCCCAGAAATCTGAGAATTCAAAATAAAAGTTCCTCTAAATACTCAAATTCTCATAGTAAACTAATGATTATCTAGATATGACTTTACAATAAAGCACATTAAAGGGAATCCAAATCTCAACTCAAACTTCCTTTCTAGACCAAATCAAATCCAATCCAAGTCCATTACTATCGTCTCCTCAATTCATTCATATCCATTAATATGGATGAACAATTATTATTCCACATAATCTACCACACCCACAAATCAAATGGACTATCTTCTAGAAATCCCACCTAGAACACCTTTGATGAAAAACTTCCCAAAAGACTTTACCATAAGCTATATGTTCGAATATTACTTAGCCACATCTTGCCAAAAACACAATATTGTTCTTCGGTCAACCTAGCAACTCCTTATCTAAACATTTTCCCTGTCCTCATGGGAAAATCTTTCACAAAGTTAGACATATGGTATCTTTGATGTGTTTATGTTTTATTCTTATCCTACAATGTTTCCTACCATTAGAATGAAGCAATTCTTTGAAATAGCTCCCAAACATGTCATCTTTATTATGAACCATATTAGATTGGTATGCACCTAGTAGATGGTGAAAAAGTGAAATTGACAAGGAACTTTCCAAAGTTAGTATTTGGAAACTATTGTATGAGCAAGTCAATAGTCTTTTATCAATTTTTATTATCCATCAACCTTGTTACCAAAACCTTCAAACTAAGCTTCTATGGACATAAAACCAAGTAGCATACTATGCAAATTTCATGGATTCAATACATTTGCCAACAATGAACAATATCCTTTCCACAAAAAAGAATTGTTGATCTGCTTCCATGAAATCAGTAGAAAAACCCTAGTGTCCCCATAGTAAACTCTACTTGTGCTAAAATGAAACCTGGTTGATGAATGGGAAATAAGGAGATAGTACATGTATGACAAGACCACCCAACCATACTGAGTCAACTAGCTGGCTATGAAATCAAAGACCCATTGCCGAGACTCATTATCCAAGATTCTCAGGATCCCAATGAAAACAATGAAGAAACAGATACTGAGACATTGATGAATGTGACTAGGAGATATAAGCATCCAATAAAAGGTTGAAAAAGAAAGAATACCAGACTCTCAATCTCTCTCCTTAAGCCATGAATCTTTCTTGAAATGCGGCAAATGAAAAATAAAAGAGGTGTCAACAATTGTACTAATTAGCAACAAAAGAAAAGTTGTGTTAATAATTGTATTAGTAAACGAATGTGTGCTAATTCTTGAGTCTTTCGAAATGAATAAGATAAAGCGTACAATTAGAATATGTGTATGATGATGTAAGCAGAAGTGTTAAATAGGCTAACTCACTCCCATTTGGCCTTTGCCCACATGAGCCAATCCATTAATAAGAAAATCCAATTTTTGCCAACTTTTTAATAGATTTGCTCTAGCTTATACCCACAAATAGACTAGCTCTAGCCCACCTATGGGTTAATCCTAGCCAACTTGGGCTGATTCACTTATAAAAATTTCATTTTTTTGTAACTTTTTTGAGTAAACATCCAAATTAGTCCCTTGTAATTGTAAAATTAGTACATTATAGGTCCTTGACCGGCTTGTCAAGGCTCAGCTAGGAGCCAGAGATAAAATAGCTCGACTAGGAGAAGGTGGAGTTCATTTGAAAGGACATATAGCTCGATCAGAACTGGATAGAGATCAGCTGGCAAGTGACCGAGACTAACAGGCATGTGATGGAACTCAGCCATCTGTCATCCGAGCTATATTTCCTCTCAGACAAGCTCCGCCTCCTCCTGGCCGAGATCTATTTCCTTTTAGACGAGCTCTACCTTCTCCCAATCAAACTCTTTTTTTTATCTCTGCCTTCTAACCGAACCTTGATAGGCCAATCAAGGACCTATAATGTTCTATTTTTACAATTATGAGGGACCAATTTTGGTGTTTACAATTGTTAGGGATCAACTTGTCCATCAAAAAAATTGTCAGGGACCAATTTGGATGTTTACTCAACTTTTTTTTAATGATTTAGCCTTGGTATTGTTCTATATATGAGCTAACCCACTTATGGGTCATCCCTAATCTACATGGGTTGACACACTTACTAAATTATTAATTATTATCATTAATTATTAATAGAACAAGTGAGGTGGAGTCAAGAGTGCAATGTAGCCAAATCTCAAGGGTGATTTGTACTATTTACTCAAATATTTTATTAAAAATTATTTTTACATAATTTTAATTATTTACATTCATTTAATAAGTATTTTTTTTATTAAGACACGTAGGGCGTGTGTCTGACACCAGTCATATTAGTGTCCACTTGGTGTCCGTGTCCTACATATGTCGGACACTCAAACATGGCACTAAATTGGTGTGCCCATACCTAGTTTGTAACCATATTTTCGAGCAAATCTTTATCTGTGATCAAATTGCCACTCTGGTCCTGTAAAGCTTCAATTCTATTTTTCTTTTACCTAACAACTCTGCTACTATGAAAGAATCTAATATTTCGATCCCCATATTGTAACCATTTACACCTAGAATTTTGAAACCATAGGATTTTCTCCGGGAAGAGAACATCTTCATAATCTTTCATTAGTTTCACCTGTAGATTTTCCAGAAAGTCAGTCCTGCCCATACTCGAGCTCTTTGCAGCCCCATTTAAACGATTCAGCAACCTTTTCTTCCTTCTAAAAATATTCCCAAAGACCTCGTCATTCCACTTCTTGAGCACAATCTGATACGCCTATTGCCATTCCAATCATGATCAAACTTCCAGTTAGCCGCCACCACACTAGAGAAGTCGGGATGGGTGACCCATGAAGCGAAAAACCTAACATTCTCCTTCTATGATTTACCCCTTCAGTAATGTTGGTTAAATAGAAACTGCTAGTTGTTAAAGAGGTGGGGTGGGCTGCGATTTTAATAGAAGTTTGGGGTGGAGTGCAATTTTAATAAACTTCAAGGGTACTATATGCAATTTACTCCAAAAATAATGTCAAAAAAGTGCGAAATATTTGTAGGTAGTAGTAGCTCTCTGCCTCTCTCCTCTATACAACACAGCTTTTCAGTTATATGATCATCAGAGTTTCCAATATCAATAATATCTATGTGCTTTCATAGCTATGACCTTCTAAACAGTCTTCTTCCTGAAAGTTTACTCCCTAATATATAGACTTATACTGTTGTGCAAGCTTGTTTAACAGACTCCTGCAATAAAAATAAGAGCAGAAGTGAGGGAGTAAAGTATCCCAGCACTCCTGGGCTCAATTTCAACCATAGCCAATACAAGTAATTTGTCACGTTGTTTCAACCGCATATTGCACCCGGATGTAGTACACTGTACATCGAAGAGTCAAGGCCAAGAAACAGCAAATTCAATATGAAAGTACCATTCCTGCGCATTATCAATTTAAAAACAAATTCATTTCCGTGTCAAAATAAACAAGGTACTCCTTGAAGATTAAGAATCACTTCTTCCAAATATGGGAAAACTCGACAATATAGGTGGACTATTCATTCTCTCATTCAAACTTACACAACACTGTATAAGCATTATGATCAGCTCTAGGTTTTTGTGCCAGGATAGAAGTACTCAACGTTATTTTCCTTGATCTTGAAGTGAAAATTACGAATCTTAATGGACGAGATTCCATGCTGCTGTGTTTGCTTATCTAACACCATCACCTGAATCAGAAAAAGATGAATAACAAAACTAAGTAGCCATAAGTTAATGTGATATGAATCCATAGTTTGAACAGCAATTGCTATATATGTCATCTCAAAACAGAAAAGAAAAACTGCAAAAATCATTGCAAAGAGAAGCAAGAGCTATTACAACATTATTGGACTTTGGGAAGATAAACAATAATGATTCCGCTCCTTCTCTCTTTACTTGACAGTTTGTAGGGATTTAAAAGCTTTGACACATGTACTAACAGCGCCACCGATGTTAAAACTCTTGTGGAAACAAAATTGAAAGCTTCAAAAGTGGAATTGTGGGCTGCACATGGTCTATGACAAAAACTATCATTGCTTTTATACATCTGTAGATCAACTGCATTGTATAGTTGCTATGCTGTGTTTTGAAGCTTAAATTGGGCACATGAAGCAATTAAAACAAATTTTAAAGGACTCCTTACATATGTGGATTGATAGCAGTAGGCCTATGATTAAGAGGGTCAATAGAAGAAGAGGTGAATCACAGGAGAAAATTGCATAAAATGTAGCATAAGATAAGGTAGGTAGTTATTCACAGGCAGTTAAGGAGTTGAGAGTTAGTCAAGTAATAACAAAAGATTATATAGCAATGAAATGGAGAAAAGGGGACGAGCAGCAGTTCAAGGATTGGGAGTTGGGGAGGGCCAGGGTCCCGCAAACTATTCATAGACATCGTTTTCTCTTCATCTGAGTTACTCCGACCTAGAAGGAAGACAGTGAATAGCAAGGTTTTTCTCTGTTCTCCCACTTCTATTGCTTGTTGCCCTAACTCAAACTATCTTTTTTTTTTTTGTTGGTGTGGGGGGGGGTGTTTCCATGGTGCAGTTCAATTTGGTTTTATATGCTGAACTAAAGTGAACCAAAAAAACGATTTGGTTCTCTAATCTGAACCATTTTTCATATTAGATACAGATGACCAAACTGTTTAAACCAGATTTTTTGATTTAGTTAACTGGTTTGAATATAAGAAATACGATAAACAGAGAAGGACTTGGACTGGGCTTTTATTTAGAATGATGAAACGGACATATTAAGACAATCACTTTAATTTTACACAGCCTTTTAAAGTTCTCAGCACAGCCGCAAATGTCTCCTGACAACACCACCCCAATGCAAAAGCTGCTCTAACACTTTATCAAGTCAAGGAAGTACGACGAAGTGCATAGTTATACACGGTGTTGTGTGTGGTTATAACCAGACAACCAAACTGAACCTTATGAGTGGTTCAGGTTAATAAACTGTTCTGAAAATCCAGTTTAGCATACTGATCTCTATAAGAAAAACCAGTAATGTGATGTGGTTTAGTTTGGTTTACAATTTGGTTCAGTTCAAATGGTTTTTGGCACACCCCTAACTATCAATTGGTATCAAAGCTCCCATATCAACCGATAGATGAGAAAAACAAGGTAGTCCTGAGGAATGGAGAAGTAAATATTTCAAGGGTTAGTGGTCTCAGTGGGAACCCACCAAACTCAATGACTATTTCAGGCACATGGAATGTTGAGCAAGGGTATAGTCAGGTATGGGAGAGTGCTGCATACTTGATTTAACCTTCCCTCTACCTAACTTATCATTAGGGAATCTAACAACATCAAAATCACCTTGCACACCCCAACATGGAGCACAAAAACTACAAACTTAGCTTAGCTCCTCCCAAAAACTACCAACTTAGCTTTTCTCCTTATTTTCAAATTTCTTTTGTTGAAGAGACTCAAAGTTTCACCCTCACACTTCAAGCTTTTCCCCTTATTTTCAAGTTTCAGTTCTAGAAGGGACTCAATCAATGGTCCATCTTCTTCATCAAAAACAGATTCCACTTCATCATCCTCCTCCCAAAGACCTAAAGAGTCAGAATCTAACTCTGATCTAGCAGAACTACTAAGCTGGCCATCTCCAACAATCACATCAGCCGCCTCAACTTGTCTAACCTTCTGCTCACCCAAACAAGAAGGACCAGATTTAGTAGGATCAGGGACATAAAATTAAGATGGTTCTCTGAAGCACCCATAGGAGGACTAAGATCTCTTTGTTTGCCTAAGTTGGAACTCTTCTTTGACACCCAAACTTGTTTATGAATCTTTCTTAGTGGACCAATCTAGAAAAGACATTGAGTCTCTTAAGCAAAACATGAGTTCCTCCTGTTAATATTAATTGATGTCTTCCCTCTAAGTCCAAGACAGATCTCCCTCTTCTTCCCAGGAGAAACATCAGCAAGGATAGCCCAGCTTGAAGAATGCCGCATAGCAGCATGCTCATCATGCCAACCAACAAAACCTCCACTACCTTCAACAACATCAAAGAAAAATTTCCTCCTAATATACTAAGCAAAGTAGGAAAATTTAGTCAGAGAAAGATTTACTAATAATCTACCATTAACAACACAGATTTCCTCCTAACAACATCAGAGAAAGATTTCCTCCAAATCTACTAAAAAATACCTAGTTACATACTTATATAGAAAAATAACATCAAACTGATAAGCAAAGTACCATCAAGTATTCTTCCTAATCGAATATTGCTTTCATTTTAAGTTCCCATTAAATGGTTGGTAGAGCAGTTCCAACTAAATAGTTGAAAGTGAAAGGTATGTCATTTGGTGTATATGCAACTCAAGATGGAAGAATTCAAGATGGAAGCAGAGGATAATAAGCTCAAAATGCACCTGAAAAAATAACGTTGATGAAGAAAGGCACTATAAGATTAAATTCATTGACATTAAAGAAAGGGAAGAGAAACCAATGAATGAGTTTGAAAAGCTAAAGGTGTCTTACATAAACCAACACCTTTTCTTGGTTTAAAGGTTGGTAAGAGAGACAAGGTGAGCATGTGGTGTATTGTATGAACTTATGTAGAATTATAGAGCTTAACCTGTCCATGCACATCTTTTGCTAAACCAGTAGCCAATGGATCAACCTTGACCAAAATGTCAGCAAGGTACTCCATCTCTAAGATAAGGGGAGGCCTATCTCCGTTTGAATATATATCTTTATGATCAAGTGCAACAAACGCACAGCCCTGTGACAGGAAGAGAGAACTAAAGAACTTAAAATAACAAACAAAGAAAATTGAAATTGATTTAAAAAAAGGATCAAGGAAATATTTTCTTACATGTTCTGATGTTAGTGTATGGCAATAATGCAGGAAGTCTGAAACATCATTTGATGAGCTGTTAGCAGCAACTTCAAGGTACGAGATGTCATCTAACACAATAGTGACAAATTTCATGTTTTCTGGATGTAATGCATTGAACACTCCTTCAATTTTCTCAAAGACAGCAGCAAGCCCATCATAATTGGGTTTTCCTTCAGCTAGTCATCAATAACATTGGTGTTACTAAGCCATGTATATAATTCATCACAGACAACAAATATCTCAATTTCCATACAGCCCCTAAGGTATGATGAGTTATAGCAAAATATCTAATCATAAAACTGGCAGGATCTTTGCTGTGCTTTAAAGCACAAAACTGTTAAAACAATTGAGTTATGTATATGACATGATAGAATCACAAAACATTAATGAAATGACTTTGCACTAAATGTTAGGGTTATTTCTAATAGCCCATTGTCTTATAGACAGGGATTTCAAAGTTCAAGGAAAACACATGGATTTTGGCCTTAAGGATTGATTTTTGGCATAACATTCAAGCTACAAGTCATATGTGGATCAATGAGAAGAGGTATCTCTCTTTAACCTAGATTGGGGATAGAAAGGAGTTTGCTTGAGCTTCCCTTGTGCTCAGTCCACTACCAATTTCAGTGCATTACCGTTTTTCTCCGTCTTTTGTTGTCTTTCACATGTGGAATTACTACATAGACTAAGTGCCACCCCACTCAGATGGTCTTGATGCAGGACAAAGGGGTCAATTATAGCTAAAAGTTGGATTAGTCTGTGTTATTGCAGGTATTTTCTGCTCATGCTACAGTAGACAATTAAAATTCAGCTACAGGAGCACTGGTACTGTCTATGCTACCGTACCGTGGGTAATGTAGCAGTATTAATTTATATTTGATTTAACCTTTTCTTGTAAATGCAATTTGCTTTTGACTTGATACAGTGACATCTGTTGTAAAGAGTTAGGATAAAAACTGAATCAGGGTTGAATTGGCTCTTAACTTGTGTATAGTTTTTCCTTCCCACACGAAGCAGTTGTTTGAGCCAATTCAAGCTCACTTCAGTTGTTATCAATCCTGAAATCAATGCCCATCTAGTCGAGCAACATTCAAGCAATCATTTTGATGTGTTATATCTCCGTCAGTGTCTAGGATTCCTCATTTTGTATGTTGGTTACTTCAACCCATTTTCAGTGTTTATTTGTCATGAGTAAGCTATCAGCTTTAGGGGAAGTGGTTGTATTAAGCTCAGTGAACAAGTCTTGCATCATTTGATTTTGTAAAACAAATGGTAAGAAAAGTGTATCAAGGGAATTAAAAGAACCAAACATCAATACCTGAGGTTCTCACCTGGACACTGCAACATAAGCATGTCAAGGAAAAAGAATCTACCATTATCTCTTTGAGCAGTTAAGTTGCAACCCTACCACAGGTAACCGTGAAGATTTCAAATACCATACATCAAGAAAATAAATGCATTGTAATAAAACAAAGAATCTTTTAAATCACTGGCTAGCATGTAATGGAAACAAACTTAAAAGGGATGACTACAATTCAAGAGCTTGAAATTGAGAGGGAAACTATCATTAGCCTACGCCAGTATTTAATAGAACCACAGACATCATACGTAGTATGAATATAGTTGGCCACTGTAGTAAATCATTTAGTAACAAAGGTAGTTTAACATTAAACTAAATAACAAACGTGACACCACCATCCATTAGAACAAAAAAGAAAAAAATAAATAAATCCATATGTAAAAATAACATCAATCAAACATTTTGATTATTGAAAAAAAAAATGTTCCTAAATTGTAGGTTTATTATGTACCTTAAAATTGTGGGAGCAGCTTATTTTAGTACCTAAAATTAAGCAATTAATAAATTAATGCTGAAATTGCAAAAAAGTATTCAAATTAGTCATTTTTTTATAACTCAGGTTAGTCTAGCAAACATTACTCCATGTCTCCGGACAAATATGGACTAAATTGTTAATTTATTGATTTTAGAGACTAAACTAACATATGAAATTTTAATAAGCAAAATGAAACTTTATCAACAAGCATTATAGACAAAGCTATTAGAAATGACCCTTTAATAAATAAAAGAAAGAAAGAGGACATAGGCACGGAGAAAGAAGAACAGTACCAGCTTTCTGAGAATGCGGTCGTAGTGGGAAAAAGGGTGAGCGAAGGCGAGGAAGACCACGGCAGAAGAAGGATTAGAAGAGAGCGAGCGCTTGAGGATATGATGAAGAACGAATGCTCCGCTGGTGTCAACACAGTCCTCCACGAGAAGGAAGCGACCACGCAGAGGCCATGATGGCTTCGCCTTATTGTCATTGTTATTGTTGTCGTCGTGAAATCCTAATGCTTCGTCCATCAGGTTCAAGTCCCGGTGCTCCATCTTTCTATGCTACTATTGCTTTCTGGTTCCACTGCAAAGGAAGATGCCAGCAGAGGCTAATATTGGCCCTCCACGTCCGGATCCAACCGGGTATTCGGCCCAAAGACCCGACTACGAATGGGAGAGAGAGGGGGGAAAAAAAACCAAAGACTTGGGAATAATTTTTAGAATGAGACCCACCGGTGATTGATTTAGTTAAAGTGTCAAGTCACTTATTTAACCGATAGGTTATGAATTGAATCAAGTTTGATTTGAATAAATATATAAAAATGTATTAAGTATGCAATATATATAATTATTAGTATTTAATGAACAAAGAGCAAGTTGACCTCGTGGTACATGCATTGTTATTTATCTTGCTAACACATGGTTTGATCTCTTTGGCGGGAAGTTTTGAATTCATTTTTTTATATATAAAAATATATTAGGCATATGATACATATAATCACCCAAGGCTACACTTGGGGAAGACCCAAATATCATCTCTCTTCCATATTTAGACTTCCTCCATCTTTCGTACAACCCATTGTTTTTTCTCTTTTTTTTTATTTATTTGCTTTTCCCATTAAGTTAGTCGGCCAACTTCTGCCCAACATCCATGCTAAATGGATTTGCTTTGTGTGAGTTTCTTATCACGTAGAGAGTCACGTGGCTTAGCCAACAAAAGGCACATTAGATGAGTATACACAGTTTGAGCTTCTCTTCACACAAGACACATCTCCCACCCTAGCCCCTTATTTTTCTTCTCTCATCTTAGAGTGTCAGTGCTGCTGCCACTTAGAAGACCTAGGATCAATTCTCTTAACTTTATTTGCGAAATGGATTAACAAAATGCCTTCTTTACTCTGTGATGATCAAAATCGGCCTATGATCTCACCTACTGTGTCCTCTTTACCCTCATCTACCGACTCACCTCTTCCATTCTCTGATAGGGTTGCAAAGATTGCTCTATAAAAACCTCTTGCATTAGCTTCCCCTCTCTTATTCCTCAGTTTTTATCTCTTTTTTTGGTGTATAAAAGCTTTGATCTTCGAACTTTTGTTTCTTTTTTTTTCTGGTTTTGACGGTCCATATTTTGATTTTTTTTTTGTTTTTCGCCCTTTTCACATATCCATATTTTTTTGTAATGGCTAGTTTTTTGCTGTGACCTTTTAACATCACTTTTAGCTTCGTGGGGATCCCTTTTTCTCAAATTTTTTTCCTTTTTTTTGTTGTTGTTCTTCCCAATGTTGGTGATAATCGCTCTCATTTTTTATTTGGGGATCCATCTTTGTTTTGTCAATGATGGTTTTTGATTTGCATGTTCTAGAGTTATTCATTTTTTTATGATCCTTTTTTGAATCGTTTCTTTTTCTGATTTTGATTTTGTGTGGCTTGATTTTTTTTTAAAAAAAGATTTTTTATAGATCCATAGTTGTTGTATTTTTTGGTTTTTTGGTCTGACCTTCTGATGTCACTGTTGGCTTCTATGGGGATCTCTTTTCCCCAAATATTTTCCTCTTTTATTTGTTGTTGTTCTGTCCAATGTTGGTTAGAATCGATTTAATTTGTGATTTGGGGATCCTTTTTGTTTTGTCAATGATGATCCTTTTTTCACTTCTTTGTTGATTTGTATATTCCAAGGTTGTTCATATTTATTTGTTGTTATTATCTGTTATGATGATTTTTCCAAGTCTTTTTTCTTTTTGATTTTGAATGCGAAGTTTTTGTTTTAAGATTTTTAAGTCGGTCTAATATCACGGTTGGCTTTTATGGGATTTCTTCTTCCCAAATATTTCCCTTTTTTTGTTTTTGATATGTCTGATTTGGTTCTTTTTGGTTAGGTTTAGGGTTTGTTTGATCCCTACCTTACTCATTATTTGATAAGTACTGTGTTTCTTTGGGTTTGGGGTTTTACATTCCTATTTGGTGTTTGTTTGGTTTAGAGATTGTTTATAGGCATGCTACCACTAATTCCATTACTATGCAAAGCCTGACTCTATATATTTGAATTTGCACTTAATTCTTCTTGTTGCATGCATCATTTTCTTTATATTTAGCCTGCATAAATTGGTATAAATTGGTATATATTATGTCACATATCTTTATATAAATTGGTATAAAATTGTTTGTCACAGATTAAGCTTTGATTGTGCTATTGGCATACAACCCATTCTTTTTATTTCAATGTCACTATTGGATTCTATTGGGATCTTTTCTTCCCAAATATTTCCCTTTTTTTTGTTTTGCCCAATTTGATTATTTTTTGTTAGATTTAGAGTTTGTATGATCCCTACCCCACTCAGTTTTTTTGTTAAATACTGTGTTTATTTGGGTTTATGGTTTTACTTTCCTATTTCATGTTGGTTTAGTTTAGAGATCATTAGTAGACATGCTACCAGTGATTCCACTATTGTGCAAAGCCTGACTCTGTTAATCTTAATCTGCATTTAATTCTTCTTATTGCATGCATCATTTTCTTTGTATTTAGCCTGCATAATGTTGACAATTTTGTGGTCAACTCTTTGGTCTGTGGTAAATGAACACCTTTTCCCTCTAATGTTTTAAAAAAATTGAAAATGGACTTGATTTCCTATAAATTGGTCTACAGATGATGGTTTATTTGCCACAACCACATTCGAAGCTTCATCTGTTGTTCTCTTCTTTTCTCTTATCTTTTGCTGAGTGCTTTTCTTATTGTTGAGGCATGGCTCCTTCATGTGTTGTTATTGCTGATGTTTCTAGTTATTGTGAGACTTTGAACTTGATGGTTGGAGTTGTCAGGCTTTGGACTGTACCTAGCTTTGACAATAGAAGTATTGCTGGTAGTGTTGAAATGGTTCTCACGGACAAAAATGTGAGTTGATTCAATTATCAATTTATTTGAGTCATATTGATTATTTGTTCTATGATGTTGTGATATTGTTTATGTTGTACATGATTTAGACCTGATATGTGTTTTTATCAATATTACAAGGTGACAAGATCCACTGCATAGTTAGGAGGCACTTGGTCTCCAGATTTCAGAATATCTTGGAAGAGGGGAGGTGCTGTAGGATCTGTAGTCTTGCTAAGATGCCTAATCTAGGTTCCTATAGGACTACTAAGCATGACTGCAAGGTGATCTTCCACTTTTAAACAACGGTGAGCCCTATTGAGCTACCTAAAGTGGACCTATATGGTCTGAGTCCGACCCCCTTCAGCGAGATTCTTAGTGACTCATTGAGCACTAATTATTTGATAGGTAATACTTCTTTCTTTCTAACGTTGTTCACTTTATTATGTATAATTTTAAGTGTATAACTATAATTTTGTTCTGTTCATTAGATATCATTGGTTTGTTGACTACCTTTACTCAGCCAAAGGGATATGAGAGGGACGAGAAGTTGTTTAGAATGTCTATGATGGAACTCACCTCTGAGAAGTATGAGACTCCGATGTTACTTAGTGTTTTTAATCTATTTTTATGTTTTTATTCTTGAACTTTATATTGATTATCATGTCTCTATTACCTTTTTCATTTAGCTTGAAGCTTGAATGTGCCTTATTTGGGGAGTATGTCGATCAGATCCAATCTTTTGTTAGTTCTGGGGACGTTGATTTGCCTGTGGTTGTCCTTCAATGTGTGAAGGTAAAAAATTTTAGAGGTATCTGCCTTTATTTTTTCTTCTTTTTTGTTTATATTATTATTTATTTTCTTATTCATTATTGCTCGTTACTTATAATAGCAGATTTATTGATGTGCTTTGAATTTGCTTTTCTTCATAGGAAATATTGGACTGCAAAATGTTATGTTTGCGACTAAGGTTCTGTTTAATCCTGACACTCAAGAGGTGGTTGATTTTAAAAATGGGTCTGTATTGTTGTTTTAATCCCTACTTATACATTTTTGCAGTCATACCAAATATTAATTTGTTCTATGTTTGCTTGTGTGTGTCCGTTGAAGATAACTCTAATGGTGTTGGCTTCAACATCTATAGAGAAGCCCCTCGTGTCAGCGTGGATGAAGATTTCATGAGACTAACATCTTGATGTAGCATTGAGAACTTGACTGAGAATAAAGAGGTATTTTTTAAAAAAATTTCTTACTTACTGTTTTAGCGCCTGAATATTCTTAGTTTGCAACATTAGGTTCATCTTTTTTTAAAAATTCTATGTATAAGGGTGGTTCCTTTACGATCATGGGAACCATCAAGTTTGTTATTAAGGAAGGCCCTTGGTGGTACTCTTCCTGTCATTGTAGGCGATCACTTATGCCTGAATTGGGGATGTATTATTGTGATGTTTGTATGAGATATATCTTCTCTGTATCTTCTAGGTATGAAATTAAGCCCACATTCTTTTCCTTTTTTTATTGATTTCCATACACATCTTTTGTTACAATTTAACAATTTGTAATTTTTTTTTCCTTTGATATCTAAGATTCAAACTAAAAGTTGAAGTGGAGGAGTCTAGTGGTACTGCTATATTTGTTTTATTTGAATATGAGTGCTCTTTCTTGCTTCAAAAGACATGTGCGAAATTGTTTTTAGAGTACACAAAAAGTCCCGAGATATTTTGTAACACCCTGCCTACCATAATGCTATGCTCAAGTCATAACCTTATAATAGGCAGTTATTACTTGTTAACTCTGCTTGGTCTTACTTGTATATGATATTTACATATGAGCCCGCTATTAGTACAAACATTTTCTTTTTAAAATCTAATTAAATCTCTTTAATTCTTCCATAATAATTGTTGTAAGGTTTGTCTAAACTTTCTCTAGCTTTTATACCATCAAAATTTCAGCCATATTCTTTGGGTTATAATTCCTCAAAAACAAATTGGTTACTAGTTTTCATAATCATTCAATTTCAATACAAGTAATTTCTAAAATAAGAATTCTGGTTCCAATTCAGCCAATAGTAACTCACATACAAGATTTTAGCAAGTTCCCAAAACTTGTACTTGATGTATCTTTCGTATCTACCAACTTCAATACATGTAATTTATGAAATAAAAATTTTGTTGCCTATAAGCATGATTTCATCACAACTCAAGGAATCCTAAATCCTAGAATTGGGTTTCAGATTTCAGCAGTATAACTCCACAAAGTTCAAGCACTTATCTTAGCAAAATAGCCAAACAATCACAAAGCAATAGACTATAATTTTTCCTATCTTTCTTCCAGGCTTTTGTTACATTTTTCTCAAGTTTTTCTTCTCTAATCCAAGGCTTTAAACCCATTTTCCAACTATCCCATCTGCTGCTGGTTGGACATATTTGATGATGAAGAACAAGGTTTTGAATTGAGTTTGGTGAAGAGGATGTGTTCTTGAAGTAGTTTAAGGATTAATCTAGGTGTATCCTTTAGGAAATTAGAGCTTTTATGGAGTTTTCAAGAAGAAAGAAGTAAAGGAGGTGAAGAAAAAGGAAATGAACATGAAGTCTGCCCAGAGAAGGAAGAAATGCCACATTTTTCATTTTTTCCCCTTTATATAGAAATGTAAACTTGGAGAGAAAGTAATGGCTATTTTTATTTTCGGATCAACTTGCTTTGTATCTATATTGGAAATGTCTATGTTTATTTAATTGTTCTAACTAAAAATTATTTGAGATCTAATAATATTCATTAGTTGGACCAGTTTTGACTTTTCAGTGTACCGATTATTACCACTTCAGTGTACCAATTAATATCATTTCGGCACCCAATTGATACCAAAATAATCTTATCGGGTTAAAATAGTTATTCAACCTTATCATTATTTTTTTCTATGTCCTTATACTAGTTATAATGTTTCATTCTATATCCCCGATTATAATATTATTATATTGAATTTTAATAATAAAAATTAATTTTTTTAACAGAATCCTTACATTAATGTGATCATATTCATGTTTGTCGGATGTTTCAAAATCCTTATAGATTGTTCACGAATAATTTTTTTATCACAGCAGTGCAAAACGGGTCATTACAATCTACTCCCTTAAAAAAAAATTTGCCCTCAAAATTTAGTTCTCTTGCATTCTTGAGTCTAATTCCTACATATAGTCCTTGGATTTGAAAAGGATCTATAAAATGAGGATTTAGTCTCTTGACTTTAATGGCTCTATCTATCCCGAGCATAGAGATAACTTTCAAAAACACGTGCTCGTCTTCTTGGAATTCTAATGATCTTCCCCTTTTATTGACATAGCTTCTCAGCTAACCTTGAGCAATCAAAATCTCACTTCAGATCTTCTTTATCTACTTGACAGTCTAGCTGGATGAGGTCTAATCCCTTTAGACTACCCTTATTTGATTCCTTCCAACATAGAGGCGATTGACATTTTGTTCCATATGTAGTTTTATAAGGGCCATTCTGATACTTGTGTAATAGTTGTCATTGTAGAAGAATTTGACTAATGGCAGACAGTTGTCCTAGTTCCTGCAATATACCAGCACACGTGCTTTTTGTATATCCTCCAGCATCTGAATGGTCTTTTTCGATTTGTTCAATAGTCTCAGAATGATAAGACATGACCAAGCAAAGCTTACTTCCGAAGGCTTCCTGAGAATTTCCCAAAAATCTTGAGATGAACCACGTATTTCAGTCTGAGATTATAATAGAAGGAACACCATGCAGTCTTACTAATCCTTATATATAAAGCTTAACTGATATCTCAAGACACGAAGTAACTTTAACTAACAGAAGATATGCGGACTTAGTTAGTCTATCTTTTATAACCCAAATAGCATCATATCCTGATAATGTCTTTGGCAATCTCATCACAAGGTCCACTGAAATATTTTTCCCTTTATCCATTGGGAATATCCAAGGGTTGCAAAGTACGTAGTGAATTCTAATGTTCTATCTTCATCTTTTGGAAGTCAAACACTTTAAAACCGTTCTCGCCATATCCGCTCTTATCTTTGGTTGTTAGAACATTTTCTTAAGATCTCTATTCATTTTCATAACTTCTGGATGTACAGAGAAATTACCTTTGTGGGTCCCTTCTAAAATATTACAAAGAAGATTCCCTATTCTTGGCACAATATTCGTTCCTGATACTTCCATATCCTATTTTCACCTCGTACAAAATCCATTCAGGTCCCCAACTTAAGGTTTTGAAAAGTCTCTTCTAACTCTGTCTTCTTAACCATCATCCAAGAAATACCTAAGGTTTTTCTACTGAAGGCATCTGCTACCAAATTTGTTTTTCTCGGGTGGTAGTTCAAAATGAGCTCTCTATCCATCCTCGTTGCCTCATGCCTTCAGCTTTCTAAT
Source organism: Dalbergia cochinchinensis (assembly GCA_031216125.1). Lineage (NCBI taxonomy): Eukaryota > Viridiplantae > Streptophyta > Magnoliopsida > Fabales > Fabaceae > Dalbergia > Dalbergia cochinchinensis. The sequence continues at coordinate 49,228,779 of CM062375.1, forward strand.
CTAAGAGATAATTGGGATCCTTATGATTAGAAAGCACCTCAAACTTTACTCCATATGGATGGAACCTCTAGATTTTCAAAATAAACATTATTGTTGTCGACTTGAGACTGTGAATTAGTTCACCTCATACGGCTTAATCTGTCTTGAAGTTTAAGCCATCACCTTTTTGTTCTGCATCAGAATACACCCCAAGCCTTTTCTGATTCATCTCAATAAATCTCAAACAAATCATGTGGGCCTGGCAAGACCACTGCAATTGTAATATTCAACTTCTACTTGAGGTCCTGAAGACTTCTATCATATCTCACTGTCCATGGGGGAAGTACATTCTTTCTGCTCAACTTGGTTAAGGGTAAGGCTACCTAGGTGAATCCCTTAATATAGCTTTGGTAAAAATTAGCTAATCCCAAAACATCAAATCTTCATTGGCAGTAGTCAGTTTGTCCCACTTAGTACTACTTCAATCTTTGCTGGATCAACTACAATTTCTCCCTATGATACTACATGACCTAAAACTCTTATTTTCTATAACTAGAACCCCCACTTGGATATCTTGACATGCAGAAATCTATAGCACTATGCTGAGGTGGTGCTCGTGTTCTTTCTCAACCCTCGAATAAATGAGAACATTATCTATAAAACAATTACAAACTTGCTGAAGAACAGTTAGAAGACTCGATTCATGTTGTCCATGAAATTTGTTGAGCCATTAGTTAATCCAAAAGACATTACTATATATATTCGGAATGCCCATATCATACTTCAAATTATCTTCTTCCCGAACTTGCATATATTAATATCTTAATCTCAAATCAATCTGGAGAATACTATCGCTTCCTTCAATTGATCTGAGATTGGCAATCCTTGGAAGATGATACTTGTTTTTGACCGCCACCTTATTTAGTTGTTTGTAATCAACACATAGCCTTATGCCTTCATCATTCTTTTCACCAAGAGCATAGAAGCTCCCCATGGCGAGGCCCTCAATTAGATAAAATGATTACTTAGTAGATTCTCAATCTATTTTCTCAATTTTGCTCCTTTCAAAGGAATATCCAGTAAGGAGCTATTGAGATTGGATCCTTTCCTGTACTAATTAAATTGAGAACTCTATATTCCTTTGTGTGGGTTACTAGTTTCTCTTTCTAATTCTTGTTCACCTTTAATCACACTTGCTAATAACAATATGTATCCTTAACTACTAGGCTTCCTATATCCTTCCTCTTGAATGAGTCCCTTCAATAGTGTAGCATCTCAACAGTCCTAGCAAAATAGACCCTATTGTTATGGCCTAGATAGAGGTAGTATATTTCTAGTTAGACAATCCTAATATTGTGACCTGGCTTCTCACATTGATAAGAAACATATTGTCTAGCTAAACATGGTTTATCACCATGATACTTTCTATATTTTAGGAATTCCTTGTTATCAAATGGCTTCTACGATTACTTCCCATTTATATTCGCATAAGGAAAATTCCATTTGTGGTAGTAGAGTAGGCACGAACCTTATATTGTGTAGTGCCAGTCTTTTTCAATCCATTGATAGCTTCCAATTGTACTTTTCCACTAGAGCACTCTTATTCACTAAGGCGGTGAAGTCCCTAATTTCCATTAGTCCCATTATTGTGAAAAGATCATCTCTAAGGCCTTCTTTCATGCTTATTAGTTGTGGAAAACTCATCAAAATTTGTAGTATACTTTGGCACCTTCATGTATCCTAGTTGAAGTCTTTAGGAATTTCCAATTCCTTAGCATTTCTTATAGAAAGAGGAAAATACTTCTTATAGACACCATCCTTGATTAAATCCCAAGTTATTTTCCCTATCCACCTCTTCAACTAGCGTTCTAGTACCTTGCGCCAGAAATCAGCATCTACATCCAACACTTAAGCGGCCTAACCCATTTTCTATGAGTCCAAACACTGTAATACTTCAAAGATTCTTCTCCATTACTTAATCCATTCTTTATCCACATCTGGGTTTAGGTTCCATAGAATTAGGGTGGTTTTACTCTTTGGAATGCCACAAATAGTTAGCCTTTATGATATCTTTCATGAGCTTACCTCCCAATAATGCTCATGATCTACTTTGCAGCCATAACTTCCCGAAGTCATTAGTTTCCTATCACACAAAGCAAAAGGCATTGAGTTGATCAGGTTCAATACAATGCTAAGCATGATAATTACTAACAACTTCAAAAGTAAGCAGTCATGCATATAAAGTTATACTTTATATTTCAGCAGATAAAATCCTATTGCATGACACTAAGATTTCAGAGTATGCTGTAGAAGCAAGTCAGACCATCCCCAGGCTCTAACAGGATGAACTGCTCTGATACCATTAAATGTAACAACCTACCTACCATAACGCTATGCTTAAGTCATAACCTTATAATAGGAAGTTATTACTTGTTAACTCTGCTTGGTCTTACTTGTATATGATATTTACATATGAGCCCATTATTGGTACCAACATAAAGTCGCTTTCTTTTTAAAATCTCATTAAATCTCTTTAATTCTTCCATAATAATTGTTGTAAGGTTTGTCTAAACTTTCTCTAGCTTTATACCATCAAAATTTCAGCCACATTCTTTGGGTTATAATTCCTTGGAAACAAATTGATTACTAGTTTTCATAATCATTCAATTTCAATACATGTAATTTCTAAAATAAGAATTCTGGTTCCAATTCAGCCAATAGTAACTCACATACAAGATTTCAGCAAGTTCCCAAAACTTGTACTTGACGTATCTTCCGTATCTACCAACTTCAATACATTTAATTTATGAAATAAAAATTTTGTTGCCTATAAGCATGATTTCATTGCAACTCAAGCAATCTTGAATCCTAGAATTGGGTTTTAGATTTCAGCAGTATAACTCCACAAAGTTCAAGCACTTATCTCAGCAAAATAGTCAAACAATCACAAAGCAATATACTAGATTTTTTTCTACCTTTCTTCCAAGCTTTTGCTACATTTTTCTCAAGTTTTTCTTCTCTAATCCAAGGCTTTAAACCCATTTTCAAACTATCCCATCTGCTATTGTTTGGACATATTTGATGATGAAGAACAAGGTTTTGAATTGAGTTTGGTGAAGAAGATGTGTTCTTAAAGTAGTTTAAGGATTAATCTAGGTGTATGCTTTAGGAAATTCGAGCTTTCATAGAGTTTTCAAGAAGAAAGAAGTGAAGGAGGTGAAGCAAAAGGAAATGAATGTGAAGTCTACCCAGAGGAGGAAGAAATGCCACATTTTTCATTTTTTCCCCTTTATATAGAAACATAAACTTGGAGAGAAAGTAATGGCTATTTTTATTTTTGGATCAACTTGCTTTGTATCTTTACTGGAAATGTCTATGTTTATTTAATTTTTCTAACTAAAAATTATTTGAGATATAATAATATTCATTAGTTGGACCACTTTTGACTTTTCGATGTACCGGTTATTACCACTTCGGTGTACCAATTAATATCATTTCGGTACCCAATTGATATCAAAATAATCTTATCGGGTTAAAATAGTTATTTAACTTTATCATTATTTTTTTCTATGTCCTTATACTAGTTATAATGCTTCATTCTATATCCCCGATTATAATATTATTATATTAAATTTTAATAATAAAAATCAAATTTTTTTTAACAGAATCCTTACATTAATGTGATCATATTCATGTCTGTCAGATTTTTCAAAATCCTTATAGATTATTCACGAATAATTATTTTATCACAACAATGAAAAATGGGTGGTTACATATTTTGCTAAATTCTTTTATATATTTGCTTTTACTTTTTGTTTTTAGAATATGTGATTTGCAAATAATGTCCATTTATCTAACTATTTTTATTGTAGTCTATTAGGGCCAATGTGTACCCCTCTATTCTTTCTGACTTGTATGGTCGGAAATTGCTATTCAAAATTGAAACAAAAGTGGTATCACCCAATAGATACCATGGCACTTATTGTGTTAAACGGATGTGTGGTGATAGCACAGTGTTGCCTATGTTTAGCTTGAATGGTGCAGAGCTTACTTCGAGAAAGGTGAGTACGATTTTTTTTTCTAGAGTTAAGGTTGTTAGTTTTTTGAACCTAATTCTGACTGCTTTATTTTATTATAGGCAATATTTTCTCCTGCATTTCCTCTTGTGTTGAGTATGGGGAGTTGGATTCTATGGGTGTAGGAGGGGGTGGTATTATCAACTTGGGTAATGATTCAGCTGTGGGTGATGTGCATGCTTTGCATCATAAGGCAAGTATATTGGTTTTATAAGTTTGATTATTCCTTCTTTTATAGTTTTTAGTTATTGGGCTGCATCAATTGATAATGAAATGTGAAGTTTAGTGTTTTACAAATATTCAAATTAATTTAATGTACTATAATAGAAGGTTGCTTAGGCTAGATGCTTCTTAGGTTCTTTCAAAGATTTGGTTACATGTAGATATAGATTGTTTTCTATGCAGCAATAGTGAATTTTTTTTGGGGATAAAGCAGCAATATTGATATTTATTTTGTCAATGCATTATAATCTTAATGTTGCTTTAGAGTAATATAAAATATGAGTTTATCTAATAAATGATTGAAAATCAATTTGCGTGAACTTCACAACATCATAGATTTCCTATTTCGATCTGTATTTGGTCTTTATATAGGCTAGGATTAAGGTTAATGCTGACATAGCTTGGTTCATTGAGCTTAAAAATTTATCCAGAATTGATATTTGTGCCAATAGAAGAATGCCTAAATGTAGGTGTTGTTTTCATTTTATAAAATGACCAAATTAATATTTTGTTTGTTCAAAATCTTAGATAACTTTTTTTCTTTGCTTGGAATGGTGCAGAAGCTTGGTTCCCATTTATGTAGCTCTGCTATGCTCGCTGAGAGCTTCAAAGGTGGCCAGTGTGGTGTTGGTTCCGTTATGCCTACCAAAAGGAAACTTCAAGATGAGTTCAATAAGGTTGCATGTTCTTCTGCAGATGAGGTCATTAACGGGAAAAAGTAGTTTCAGACTAACTATTAGTCTTTTATTAGGGCTTCTGATATGTATTGATGCTATTGTGTGCGTTAGGTTGAATTGACTATGTAGTAAGTGTGAAGTTAACTAGAGACCTGCTGATTTGGATGGATTTTGTTAAGGCTTTGGTAATTACTCTTTAGAATTATTAGGTGGTCCAGTGTTTATATTTATTATGTGGACCAGTTTGTGAGTTTATTTTGTGTTGTTAAAATTGGGCTTGGACTTTTTTTCGGTCAAGCATTTGGACTGTTTGCTTTTTTTTGGCATGTAAAGCACAAAATTTATTATTTGAATAAACTTATCAGTGGCCTAATTACTTTAATTTGTTAAATTTTTTACACATCTCAATACGTTTCTATATCCCTACTACTAATAATAGTATTGTTGTGGTTGATATTGGGCTTGGTTAGTTTTTTGGTATAGCCTTTGGACTATTTCTTTTTCACGTAAAGCGCACACACAAAAAATTGTTTGAATGGGCTTATCAGTTGGCCTAATTATTTGAATGTATTTAGTTTTTTACACACTTTAAATCCACCTGTTTATTCCTAATACTGACAATAATTTTGTCCCTATTAATATTAGCCTTGGACACTCTTTTGGCTAACCACTTGGACTATATGCCTCATTTTGCATGTAAAGCACAAAACAAGATGAATTGATAGACCTTATCAATTGGCCCAATTTTTTGAATTTGTTTAATTTTTCTAAGGAGTTTAAGTTTGTTTCTCTATTCCTACTATTGTCATAGATGTATGAATCTCTATTGTTTCTGGGCCATTGGTATTTTAATTTTATAAACATAAGGTTAAAAACAAAAAAAGAACATAGTGGATCAAACTTAAAAAAAGACATTTGATTAAGAAATGTAAAAATGAGTTTGTCTTTTATTTATAATTTGTTAAATTTTATCATAAATTAATTACTATGTAGATTATTCAAGTATGATTTTTATTGTGAAGCACATATAGATTAGTCATGTTATTTAAACTATTGTTTGCTAATTAAAGTGAATTATAGGAAAACATTGGGTTAAGATAACAACCAAAACTAAAGTTTGTATACAATCAATTTATTCATTTATTTATATAAACATTGGGCACAATTTTTTTAGCGTTACTAAAATTTTTTGGGTACTATTTTTAGTTCTATTTGTAAGGATATATTTCCAAATGGAATTTATGGAGTGAAAATAAATGTTAAGCCATGATGGAGAGTTTAAGCCATTGTGGATGGAATTCTGTGTTGGAGAGTTTAAGCCATTATGGCATTACTGTTTTGGTTCTTTTTGTTATTGGAATAGGGTCATGTTATAAATAATAGATTTTATAGAGGTATAATGCGATTTGTCTATTGATGCTTATATTCTACTTTTTCTTGTGATAGTTTATTGACAAGAACAATGCTAAGATTGCTAGAGTTTATAGACTAAGCCAATTGCAAATGAAGGGGGGCTTCTTGATCACATGTGTATGGTGGTACTTTTTTTCCCCTTTCTCCATATATTGTGTTCTATACTTTTTAACTAACTTTTAATCTTTAAAAGAACAAGGCCTTTTGTATTTTCAAAAATGACAAATACTTTTTTTCTCTGATTTTTTAGAACTATCAAGTAGTAGTCAAGCCATAATTGTTAATACCAAGTCTTGTGGGAATGTCTTGGTAATTCTTATTTTCATAACACTATTTTTTTTTGAGATAACTTATGTGTTTGTGAGTTATAATTTTATTCGAGATTTATAAGTGCTACCGTAATTATGAGTTATTTGTTTGTTAAAATTTTGTTTGCTTCTAGGTACAATAGAATTCATGGATGACTAAGGAAAAAATTTGATGACCAAGGATGCAAGGGCCTATAGAATTAACAAATTATGCATCAAAAAGTTACTAAAGTCCCATAAGAATGGTGATCATAATTTTTTTTTTAAATTTTTCAGTGTCGATAAAGTGTTTCATAATAATTAGATTGGTACAAGATGGTGAATACTAAATTATTTATTTGTCTTATGCCATATAGTAACCTCATCAAGTCAGCAATATATTCCAAATTTGAACTCTTCTCAGAAAGATTTGGCAATTGTTTATTGTCGTAGTTCTTATTACCATTTTATTATAAAAAAAATGATTAGTAGAGCATTTTGTATTTCTATCTTTATTTATGATGATACTTTTGAAATTTCTTTCTTTTAAATAAATTAGGTATTTTTTCAATAGTGATAATTTGAATATGTGCTTATTCTTTTGTGTCATGATAGGTTGATAAGTCTAAACTTAATTTGTACCATAAAGCTATGCAAAGAGCTGCTAGAGCTAACAAAGTTAACATCATGAGAATGAAAAGGGGTTTGGGATTGCGAAATAATTTTGGTAAACTAAGTGAGTAATAGAATTGATACAACGTTTTTAGTAGTAGTGCCAAATTTATGCTATTTGTTTAGTTGTGCTTTTTCTATGTAAAATATAATCGTTCATTTATTAAATTTTATGTGATGACTAAGTATCAATGGAAGTAATAATGAAGTTGTTAGTTCCTTTGTAACACAGCAACCTCTATCACAATTTTCACGTGGCCAACTGTTTGTAGGTTTTGTATTATGGTTTTTTATAATAGTTAAATGTATAATACATAATTAAGTGAAAACACATATTAATGCTCAACTATGTTATTCATATATGGATTCAGCAGGACTATCTAATATTTTGGATTCATTTACACGTGGAGAGCACTTGGATAGCGACCTTTTTAATCAAAGCGAACATATTGGTGGGCTATTTGTTTGTCGTGAAATTTATTTGGTGTTAATAATTCATTGGTTGCTGCATAATATGTCTGTATTACATGTTCAGCATATGTAGATTCTGGAGATTATATATGTGAATGCTCACTCTGTGGTGCACTATTGTGGTATGGTGAGTGAGCAATGAAAAGCAATGGCTCAGATAATCTTGATTTTTCAATATGTTATTGTAAGGGTAGAGTTCACCTCCCTTTGTTGTCTAAGCCTCCTACATTGTTGTATGATTTAGTTCATGGGCATGATTTAAGGTCAAAATATTTTCTTAGGAATATTCGGTCTTACAATAGTATGTTTGCATTCACATCCATCGATGGTAAAATTGAGAAATCTATGAATGATGGTGCTGGTCCACCACAGTTTATAATTAATAGGCAAAATTACCACCGAATTAGTACTCTTCTCCCAATTGCTGGTGAGAAGCCCAAATTTGCCCAATTGTATATATATGACACAATAAATTGAGCTAGGGAATAGGAAATTGCATTTTAGGCATGATATGTTATGTTATACTTTATTCATGTCAACATTTATAATTCCATTTTTTAGCTAATATTTATTTATTTATTAATTTTGGAATATATAGTTCAATGGATTTGCGTTGTGAGCTTGATGAATCTTTGATTTGTGAACTTATTCAAATGATTGATGATCATAATGTTCTAGTGAAATCATTTAGAAGAGTCCGTGATCACTATCAGTCAAATCCTATCGAGCATTTCGGTTTGCATTTGTTTAGGAATAGAGGTTTTGGTGCCCGTACATACAATACACTAATAGTTGATGAAGTTGCTGCATTGATTGTTGGTGATTTTGATAGCATGGAGCATGGTCGGGACATTGTAGTTCAATGTTGTTTAGGTCAATTAAAAAGATTGCATGAGACTCATACAGCTTACATACCATTTCAATATCCTTTGCTTTTTCTGTACGGAGAGGATGGATTTCAAGAGAATATTCCATTCAGAGCGGGCAACACAAATTGTTTGAAGAGGGTGAGAGTGTCTCTCTGTGAATTTATTGCCTTTATAATTCAAGAGCGATTGGCTGAAGAAGGCATACTCTTGAGGAGTAGAAGGTTGTTTCAACAATTCATTATTGATTGCTATTCGATGGTTGAGTTGCAACGTTTATCATTTATTAGAAACAATCCAAAAAAATTAGATCTGAGTTTCTAAGGGGGTTAGAGGAAGCCATTGAGAGAGGTGACACTAATTAAACATCTATTAGGAATCACATTGTTTTACCTTCTTCCTTTATAGGTGGTAGGAAGTACATGTTCAACAATTGCCAGGATGCTATAACTATATGTAAACGGTCTGGATACCTAGATTTATTCTTAACTGTGACTTGCAATCCTAATTGGCCTGAAATTATGAGATTTGTCTGTGAAAAAGGATTGTCAGTTGATGACCGGCCTGCCATTGCTTGCCAAGTTTTTCATATGAAGTTAATTGAGTTGATGGATGACTTTAAGAAGGGTCAATTCTTTGGGAAATGGTTGCTGGTAAGGTGCAACTTTAATGACTATTCTTCATTTTGTTTATATGTGTCCCATCAAATGATTTGAAGATTAACTTTTATTAACATTGTTTAGGAATATACACCGTTGAGTTCCAGAAATGTGGTCTTCCTCATACTCATATACTGTTACGGCTTGAAGAGAGTCTTCCCAATCAACCTACTAGAATAATTGATAATTTGATTTGTGCTGAATTGCCTGATCCATCACGATACCTGTCGTTGTATGGTGTTGTTACTAAATTCGTGGTACATGGTCCTTGTGGACTTGCAAGGTTGAATTCCTCATGCATGAAAAAAGGCAAATGCATGAAGTTCTTCCCCAAGAAGTTTATGAAAGAAACATATTTTGACGAGGACGGATTTCCAGTTTAGTTCGTGTTATGATTAAAGATATAGATGTTGATAATAGGTTTGTTGTGCCATGCAATCTGAAATTGCTCATGAAATATAATGCCCACATGAATCTTGAGTTCTACAATAAATCTAATTCAATAAAGTATTTGTTTGAATGTATAAATAAAGGACCAGACCATGTTATGGTTGCCGAGAGACAATCTGATTGTGAGATGGTTGATGGTGTTGATGAAAAAGTGGATAAGATCAAGCAATACTATGATTGTAGATATTTGTCTCCATGTGAATCTGCGTGGAGGATTTTTGCTTTTGGTATTCATCATAGATGGTCTCTTGTGCAGAGGCTGATTTTCTATCTACCAATGGAACAGAGTGTACTGTTTGAAGCAGGTGACTCAATTGGTAGCATTGTACAGGTAAATAGGGAGAAAAATACAATGTTCACTGCAAGAATGGAAGCCAATAAAAAATATTTGGAAGGTAAAAATCTTACTTATGGTGAGTTTCCCAAACAATTTATGTATAATGTTGGTCAATGAGAATGGCATCCCAGGAAGAGGGGGTTCTGTATAGGTAGACTTAAATTATGTACCTCCCAAAAATAGAGATTATTCTACCTGTGGTTATTACTCAATGTACAAAAAGGATGCACCAGTTTTGAGGATATAAAAACCGTTGTAGGTATTACTTATCAGTCATTTTGAGAAGCTTCTGAATCATCATTGGATCTTTCTTTACGCCGTCTATTTGTTGCTTTGTTGCTTTCATAATCGATGAGTAAGCCTTCATATGTTTGGGAGAAAACTTGGAATCTATTAGTAGATGGTATTTTATACGAAAAAAGACGTGGAATCCATCGTCTAGGTTTGAGGTGCTATTACTGTTATTCCTTTTTATGTATATTTTTTTATGTGTTATATGTTATTAACTATAATTTTTTTGTAGCTTTAACGATTGAAGATGAGGATTTTCAAAATCTTTGTTTGTTCAAGATTGAGAAGATGTTAACAGAGAATGGGAAATCCTTAAGTGAATTTTATGGTATGGCTTATCCAGAACTTGACGCTATTTCTAACATGGACAATGTGTTATTGTTGAATGAGCTTAACTATTCAAAGCATGACATGTTAGTTGAGCATAAAAAGTGCTTTCCACAATTGACTGATGAACAAATCAATGTTTATTGTCATGTTATTGATGCTGTTAACTCTGTAAGAGGTGAGTTCTGTTTTGTACATGGGTATGGTGGGACAGGTAAAACATTTGTTTGGAAAGCTTTATCTGCTGAATTGCGTTCAGAAAGAAGAGTTGTGCTCAATGTTGCTTCTAGTGGGATAGCCTCACTTCTATTGCTTGGTGGTAGGACGACTCATTCTACCTTTGCAATTCCGTTGCAATTGACTGAAGAATCAATGTGCCACATCAGGCCTAATAGTCCAAAAGGTAACTTATTACAACATTGTAGTGTTATCATATGGGATGAAGGTCCAATGACAAATAAGTGGGCTTTTGAAGCTTTGGATAGAACTCTTCAAGATTTGATGAGAATCATTGGTAATGATGATTCTATTAAACCATTTGGTGGTAAGGTTGTTGTTTTAGGAGGTGATTTTCGATAGATATTACCTGTGATCCCAAAGGCAAGTCACACTGATATTGTCATGTCCAGTGTTAATTCCTTTTTTTTGTCCAGTGATTGCGAGATTTTGAGTTTAACTAAAAACATGCGTCTTCAGTCATGTTTTATTGATGGTGACCTCAATAGTTTGAAATCTTTTGCCAAATAGATATTAGATATTAGTAAGGGTAAAATTGGACATGAACTTGATGTTCTGAGTGATATGTTAAGATTAGGATAATCCAGTATCAGCAATTGTGTCAAACACTTATCTGGAATTGTTGGACAATATTGGGAACTACAAATTCTTTGAAGATCATGCTATTTTGGCTCCAACTGTTGAAGCGGTTGAAGGAGTTAATGACTGCATTGTTGATATGATACCATCTTATGAAAAAGAGTATCTTAGTTCGGATTGTGTTTGTAGGTCTGATGCTAATATTGGTATTGAACATGATTGGATCACTGTTGAGTTTTTGAATCAAATAAAGTGCTCTAGACTCCCAATTCATAGATTAAGACCCAAACAGGGTGTGCTAGTTATGTTGTTGAGAAATATTGATCAGTCTATAGGTTTGTGTAATGGTACACGACTTATAGTTACTGATTTGGGCACCAATGCTTTTGGTTGTCGGATTACCATAGGGAAAAATATTAGTGAAGGGTGTGTATCCCGAGGATGAATTTAATTCCTTCTAACTCGGGTCTTCCCCTGAAGTTCCAACGACGGCAATTTCCACTTTCTGTGTTTTGTGATGACAATTAATAAAAGTCAGGGACAGACTCTATCACATGTTGGATTATTTCTCCCATGTCTTGTATTTTCACATGGACAATTATATGTTGCTATATCAAGGGTGAAATGTCGAGAAGGCTTGAAAATTTTAATTTGCAATGAGGAAGGGTGCCCTATTTGTACTAGAAATATTGTTTACCCAGAAATATTCAACAATCTATAAATGAAAGTATTGTTGTGTGTTTCCTGGTCTTTTCTTGAAATGGATTTAAATTATTTATTTCCTGAAATGATGGAATTTTTGTAGGATTTTATCCTTGAATTTTTGTGGAATTTTTGTAAATTGATGAAATTTACCCTTGAATTAATAAAGTTAAAAATAGGAATATTTTCACCACACCTCTTAATTATTGTGTTTACGTAGTGGTAATTTCTGTATTCTCATCACTTGGATGAATATATTATTTGAATGCATATGAAATATGTTTCCTTGAATGGGAACTAACGCAATACTTATTAAGGAATATATAATCTAATTAGCCATGCGTAGCACGGGTTCCTAACTAGTTATTGGAAAATTATATAATAAAAAGCAAGCTAGTTGAGTAGTGTGCATGTGCCCTGTTCCCCTTGGTGCATGGTTCAAATCCGCACAAGTTTGACTTGTTAGTTCACCCCAGTTTTGATCGGGGTTGACCTATGTTGACCAGGTCATATGCAGACCCAGTTCGGTTTAGTTTTCAAAACTATGCTTGTGAATAAAGGTAAGAAAATTAGACCGAACTGGTTGAATCAGAATAGGACCATTTCTGATCTAGTCAAGGGTTAAAAATAGGTTTATAGAAAACTAGTCAAAACCATTGACTCTGCTTAAACCCTGGACAGCTCAAACAATCTAGCAGTTCAATGGAAAAAGAAACTAGACAATAGTTGTTGCCTACTATACCATTGGCATAGCCACCATAGGAAGAAATATTGTTGTTGCTATCAGTTCACTTCCTGCTAGACTTCAAGCTTGTTGTTGCAGTTATGGATGTTGGAGTGCTATTTTATGAAAGACAAAACATGGGGGTTGGCGGCTACGTTAATTGAGGAAAGGAAAGGAATAGGAAGCAAAGTGCTAGGGTTTTTTTCAGGGGACTAATGATTGGGTCCAACTATACTCAAACGTTGGTTTTAAACATAGGAAACTGATTATCTGACTAGAAACAAGGCGGGTTCTTATGTGGGTAGTCTCATGTTTGTGACCATGTGGTCACTGACATTATGACAGTGAAAAACAACTATTAAAATTACTTTTATACCCTTATCTCTTATTTTCCTATCTTTTTCTTCCTTTTCTTGATGCACTCTTGTTGCTGCTCTGCTTATCATCATCATCTGCCACCACACCACCACTCTCTCCATTGTCATTACAGAGAAATACCACTAGAAACATTTGTAAATCAATATTCAAATATCCCATTAACTCATCACTACCTTCCGCCAATTTCAACTGATAACCTAGCCATAATAGTGGCTAAGTAGTAGAGACAAGGCAGTGCTAGGGGATAGAACATAGTAGCAAAACACCACTAACTAAATGAAGTCCAAATATTTTTCAATCAATAGGAAAAATAAATCAGACAAAAGGATTAAGGAACGTTAAAAAAGTTCGCGTAAAGATTTTGTTTCCCCCAAAATAGAGTTTTGACCAAAACAGAACAAAAAGGAAAAAAGAAAAAAGGGCAATTGGATGAAAGAGGCCATGGCTATATGACCACAAGACAACGCATTATTGGAAAACATCAGATTAACGTAGTGGAATATTAAATAGTAGTGAACAAAAATTTTCCATCACATGAACCATTCATATAGAATAGAACAACACTCTAAATGAAATCATATTTCATAAAGTTGGTATCACTTTATGTCATTTAGATAACATAAATGCTTAAAGTAAGGATGAATAAACAGGACATGTATCTTTTGTAGCAAAGTTCCATAGAGAGTAGTTATCCATCTGATGAATACATAGCCGTACAACCATATGACCTCTAGCTTGTCCACACGAACATGATATGCCAAGGAACTCCTTTTGTCTAAGTCCTTTTCTTTGTTGCCCTTGGGAGCGTAGACTAGTATGGAGTGGGTGGTGAAGTGGTTTTCTCAAAACAGAGAGATGTGTCTACTCAATAGGTTTTTCTCCTTTTTAAAATCATAAGCCACACTCTCTCTCTTTGATGTGTTAGATTCCCCTTTTTAATTTATTATTAGGCATGTACAAATATTAGGATGAAATTTATGTTAAATATCAATTCTCAGTTGATTCCTAATCAAAAACTTATTTAAAAAATGAATTAGTTTATTTTCAATTAATTTTTATTTTAAATAGGCTCATGTAATTTTGGTATTTACCAAAATAACATCATCTCATATATAAGTCATCTGATGCCTTATATTAATCTAAACTTGACAAGACCAAAATGCCCTTGACACATGTTTCCAAAATATGGAGCTTCCATATGAAACCTTTTGAGAATTTATCACCATGTTGAATTAGACTTCGGGATATGCTAACAACCCTACAATCCAATTACAATTCCAATTCGATAATTAATTTCTAATTAACTATATTAACTAAAATTAATTTGTTCTTGGCATATACATGTTCTATTGTGTATGACTAACTAGGTTCATCACTAGTTGGTAATAAGATCACAAAATCATACTTTTTATCTTATCAGAAACTCATTTTTGAACCTGGAGTACAATTCCCAAAATATCCTTGGTTCTTATAAGTCATGGGTAACACCTAGCATAGCATACCATGACCACCCAAATAGTGACAAAAGTATCAATTAGAACATTCCATTGAACTAATAATCTTATTTTCCATGCACTAAAATCCTTTCATTACAGGATCCCAATCTAGCCAGGGTCATGGATAATGTTAAACCCTATAGTTTAGATCATATGGATTCTCTAAGTTTTTCATTCTTTGACCAATATGACATGAACTAGAAACTCTTTTTTATCTAAGTCCAAGTATCTTGGCCAAGGATTTCATTATCAAGAGCAACTTTTCATCCATAGGACCTATCCTCTTTTACATGAGATAATGAATTCCATCTTGACTAGTCACCTATCTCCATACATAATTAGGTATAGCCACAGACTGCTTAATACTAATGCATGGCATGAGTATACGAATAGTCATAAACTATAGCTACCTGTGTGTAAGATAACCATGCCATCTCAGGTCTAAGGATTATATGCACTGATATGACCCAGATAATGTTTCATTGACATTAGTAAAATTTACCTTGTGAGCTTTATCTATTTATCACGTCCAACCCACTTATCCTATAAGTGTCCATATATCTATTTTGACATCTAATATTGTATAGTATGAGACTCACTATTCCATCTTTATTAGTATCTTATACTAATCATGGAAACAGACAGAGGTGACAATATTCCAGAATAAAAATGTCCAGTTTGAATTCCTATAATCGTGAACCATTTTAAACATATTGTACTAAACTACTCCGTCACTCATATTTTCAACTCTTGAGAATGAAGTATCTAACAAGTATCTTATGGGCTTATTCTAATAAACATAAATTATGCATAAAAGAATAATAAAATGCCATTAATAGGAATTATTGATACATATATTTATTTGCTCTAAGGCATACAACAAACATGCATGCACCACAGGAGCCACGACAGCGATGCAATGTGAAGAGGGTAAGAATGACTTGGAGGTCTTATTTAATTTGGGAAAAGAAATTTGGACCTTTTGGTTGTTAAGCTTTTCTGGGACCCTTTGGTGCTCCCACTTCTACCAATCATTCAATATTTTATTCTTATTGGTTTTTATTGTGTTTCATCCGCTCCAAACATAACCCCTTTTTCATAATGTAACTTTCCTAGAAGTTTAGCATCACCTGAAACCAACCCACCAACAAAGATAATTCGAGGAAATCAAATATGATCATGTTGCAAGACAATTTGTCATTGATGAACCATGACAAAGATTGTTACTTGCATTAAAAATTAATTTTTGCTTTAAACCCACACTTAGAAATTATTATAGGTGGGATAGATCATATTTATTGGTGTATGCTTGGAGGGGGTGGTGGCAGCGAGTTAAGTTTGGGGATGAGTGTGTGGGGCTAAGAGTAGGGTAGAGGAAGTAGAGGAAGGGTGGCAGTGGCAGTGAGGTCAGTGATAAGTGATTGTACAAAGTAGGGGAAGAAAAAGGGTAAAATAGACAAAATACACCTCAAGCAATTTTTAAGAATATTAAAACCCAAATTCATATTTTAATTATAATTGATATCATCCATTGGATTGAAGTTCTAATGGTTGAGATTCATGGACCATATTATCCCAAACTCATTTTTCCTCACCATAGAATTCGCCCCAGAGATAAATATAAGAAAATACTGATTAAACAAAAGGTTTTAATTTTCATGCACCAAAAGATTTGTACACTGTCATTGCCACATCTTGCCTTTGGTATCCATCATTTAAGGCAAGACTTCAACATCTCAATTTTCAACTAGCATAATTGACTCGATGAACCCACATAATTGATTTTTTTACTAGATAGTTGATTTTAGCCCTGTAGCGAGAAGGGTTAGTATTGATAATTTATGGTTGATTAATTCAACAGCATAATTAGAAGATGCTATATAATTAGATAAAAGTTTAAGAAAAACATAGTAGAAATTACCTAAAGCTTAGTCACTTTCTAGGATCATGAATAAATAATTCGAAGTTTAATTAGGAATTTAAGTTAGTGTCAACTAGAGCCTAAATAGGAACAATATGATATTAATTTAATTAAAACTACTAGATCAAATCCAATTAAGATATGAGTTAGCTCATACTTGTCCTCAAGGTTTAGATAATTAGCTTGAATAAGTGGTTAATAAATATAAATCAAGATGACTTGGAATAGGTAGCCTCAAGACACATACTCTAAATTAAGCATATTAAACAAAGAAAATTTAATTATGAGATTTAATTCCCCAATTGATATGGTAATTAGTAAATTACATTGATAAAAAAGATAATATAAAATTTATCATAAATAAAAAGTCAATAAAAAGTTAAATAAATAGCAAGAAGTTAATTAGACATATCTAATTAACCTTAATTAGGATAAAGAACACTTAATTAATAATTGAAATGAAATATAAGTAGAACCAATAGAAATTAGTATGTCATAAGATAGAATAAATAATACTAAAATAATCAAATGTATCTAAAATAATGAAAAATTACAAAAACATCAATTATGAAAATACCCTTACAATATAAAGGAAATTACAAAACTACCTTTGTCTTATAAAAAAATTACAAATATACCCTTGATTCATAAATAAAATTACAAGAATTTCACTAACATTGTCTAATTATTAAAATATCCTTGTCTTGATTTACAAAATTACTACAATGCCATCATTTTAATAATTATGATAATATCATTGCACAAATCCCTAGGCTTGTCTTTAAAAAAGAATGAATCTAAATCATTGGATTAATACTAAAAATAGTTCAAAGATGAATTAACTAAATATAGCAAATCTATAGCATAAATTAATATTTGATCAGTATAAATTTCTATAGACAACTCAAATAACAAAATGAATAGGATATTGGTAGATAAATTACTTAAATATTCTAATCATGGATTAAGATAATGGATGATTAGGCTAAGATAATTAACAGAGGATTTCAATTATAAAGTATAATAGATTTCAAGATTAACTACTTATAGTTAAGATTCCAAAAAGCATGATTAACTAAAAATATAATTATGACACCATTCTTAATTAAATAAAATATGATGATAAGACTAAAATTTAAAAAACCTATGCATAATCATTCCATGCCCAAATTTCAAACATTATCATAAATCACATAATCATATAATAAAAATCTAATTGAAGTAGCAAACAATAGAATTATATGTGGGATTATATGTGTCATGCATACATGATTTTTTTTTTTTTTCAAAATCCATCATCCATACACCTTAAAAAACCATGGCTGCATTGTCATTTTATAGGGAAGGATTTTTAATTGATTAGGCTATGACAACATGATAAAAGCTTGACATAAATCACATTATGACACATTATCAATAATAAGTAAATATAGGCATAGTCTAATCTATATTAAGAACATTTTTTGCACAAAAACACTATAAGAAATGTGCAGAATTAATACCGACGGGATTATTGACAGGTTTTTCGATAGATCTGTACTTTACCAATGGGTTTCCTGATAGATACTATCGATTTTTTGGTCATCGATGGAATATTACTGATGGGCAATTAAACCTGTTGGTAGTTTTTGACGGATGCACCGACAAGTATAAAAATGAAATCTAGCCGGTATAATTAGATTAAAGGCATCACAGAGGATATCAGATAATTAATATTATTGACGGGAACTTAAAAAAAATACTTTTTTATTAATTTTTACGGATGGATTTACTGATGGTTTTGATATATATTTTTTAATTATTTAATTTGAAAAGATAATTAATTATCAATGGTTTTTCCCATTAGTAAAATTTTAATAATTTTTTTTAAATGATTGATGTCACTGTGATTTGTAACTCACCTATATAAACTTTAGATCATATTTAATTATTTTTTATTTGCTTATATAATAATTTAATTACCAATTAAAGTGATATAAAGTAAAAAAATAAGAAAATAAACAAATTGATGTAATAAGTGAACAAAGTATCATAACAAAATATATATAAGGTGCAATAAATCAATGAAATATAAAAAAATGAAATACTAGCTAAAGTCTTGGTCGTCAGCGCCATAAGAGGGTGAGGAGCCCTAAAAAATGGAGGATAGTGGCTTTTGGGGGAGCTTTTTGTTGAAGCTAGAGGATCTTGAGGTCTGCATGTCCCTGAAGAAGCTCATAACATAAATAGTGACACTATTCTACATCCTCTTGAACTTAATCTTTTCTTTCTTGGCCTTCTCTTGCTGTTGCTGCTCCATGGATAGCTTAAGCTGTCAGATTTCCCTGAGCTCTTGCTCTACTGCTTCACAATCTGCTACCTGCTCTTGGAGTTATTGAAGGAGCTATGTCTATTGCTTCTGCTACTACTGGATGAGGTGTGCCTATTGTTGCAGCTCCTGGTTAAGGCATGGACATGCTCCCTCAGGACATCATTCCTAGTAGTAGACCAAATGGCGAAGGATGGTTATTTACTATCAAAATAGTACCCACATCCTATATATGTGACCCTTGTATAGGCCAATAACCATCGGGGCTTAGACATCCTCTTCATTTGGAGAAGAAGGAAAATCAGCATTAGGCCCAGCCTCAGTCATTTGGGTCAAGTAATGGGTCTGTGCTTACTCCCAGAAGTTTGTAAACTCATGCTATAAAGGAAAAAAAGATAAAACACATTGTAAGCAATAATTATTACATAAATGAAAAATAATAATAAAAACTAGGTAAAAGATGTCATAATTGAAAGTTACATAAGTGGTCTCAGTGCAAAGATCTACCCAATCCTTTCCAAACACCCCTCACACCTCACTTTTTAGGTGTGGGTCTCCCGGAAAAGCTCTTTCTAGGTTAAAGGGCAGCTTAAGCCCCTTGACTACATAGATATACACAATAAAGTCATAAAAACACAGTATTTGCCATAATTCAAATGTAGTAAATTAACATTTAATAATATATTAAATGTAGAAAGGTTAAAGATTTACCAGACACTTATGGGTGCCCTCCTAGGTGCTCCACCTATAGGTATGCAACAACTAGCCTTTTTGTGAGGCCTGGCTTGTCTTTCCCTTGTCTGACCTATCCCTGAAGGTTGGATCGGAGGCCCAATGGCACCACAGCTTGTTGAAGGTGGCATCATTCAGCCACGAGTTGTTCATATGCCCCTTATGGATATTGTGGAATATGTCTCGCAAGTGCTTAGAGGACCTAATCCTCCAAACCCTCTTAACAGCTGTAATATCCTGAAAATTGGTGTATTTAGGAAGATCAAGTCTAAGTTATTGAAGTGAAATTCAGTTATTATTCAATTCTTTTATGAAATCTAATATTCATTTTGTGATATCACATTTGTTTTTTTTTCTAAATTTTGAAAATATTATCTTATTAAATCTATTCGATCTAATATATTTATAAGTAATGTTGATATTTATATTTGTATCAACATTACATATTATATATTTTGTTAGAATTACAAAAGATGAAATATACTATATTTCCCTTTTCACATATGTTCTTTAGAAATTGATTTTACTATAATTACTAAAGTTACATTAAGATTTATTTAGATATCTATCATTTATATTTATGGTGTAAATATCAATTAGAATTTGAATATATATATATATATATAAAATATAATATAAAGTATCAGTTTGATATTATTTCATTCATTTTATCAGAGATTGTAATTATTCTATAAAGATTTGACTATTAGTGTATATATGTGGAATATTTCACAGATGTAACTTTCATAATAATGATATTTATTTGAAAATATTAGATATTATTTTTATTTAACATGTATTATGAATATGATTTGTTACATATTATAGAGACCTATCATATATTATATAAGAAGCTATCAATGATTAAATTAAGTATGAAATTTATTGATTTGTGAATTATTATTATTATTATTATTATTATTATTATTATTATTCACGTTGATGCACCTTTACTATATTGACTTTGGTGCACCTTTACCGTATGTGAGTGTGTCTATATATATATGTTACAATAAAATTACATATTATATATAGAATGCTTACTATACCAAATATATATATATATATACAGAATGGTTTTAGCATAGCAAAAGTAACATGCACTATTTCCTTAGAATATTTAAATTGTTGAAACACGATGCTTCCTCACTATACAGGGTGCACATCGGAAGCGGATAAGTTCAGTTTAGGTTCGTATTTTATGCCCCTAGTGTATATTTGACACATCATAATGCTCTCAAATATTCTTCTAAGAACCCTAGCCATCCAAGGAATTTTTCCTAGAGAGAAAAACACAATTTCTCTCAATTATCTTCGATTAATCTCTTCCGGTAGGTACTCTCATCCTTATCCTTTTATGGTTATGAGTTTAGCAAATCTTCAGATAATTGTGGTATGGTTTTCTCTTCGCATTCAATTCCAATTCATTCCTAATTCTTGTCTATAATTCCATGACAGTTGAGAGTGCTATTCCAATTCCCCAGTATCACATAGACAGTGGTCAGATACTCCTGGCAACGAATAGTGAGTGGGTTTAAGCTCATGGCCATATATTTGGTCATTATTAGTATTTTCCCAACATTATATAAATTGTTTATGAAATTCGAGAATGACTTATGCCAAATACATGCTTTCATGGATTATAGCGACTTCAGGAAAATTATTATTATTTTTTTCACAGCTATCATGAAAACCTTATTTTAGAAAGCTCATGGGACCATATTTGATATCTTACATGTTATGAAATATCTTTTTTTAGTTTATGAAATTATGAGCCTCACTTTAATGTTTATAGCACAAATATTAATTACGATGTTTTTAAACTATGGATTTCCTATTAAGATTTTAGAACATCAAATATGATTTATTGAAAGTATTGAACAAAGTATGATTCATAACAATTGTCAGACACATACTCTATTGGCCTTTGAAATCAGTATGTCTACAAGTTGGTGATCCTTTGGGCATGATTTTAGAACTTCAGTTATGCTAAAGTCAAATTGTTAGAATATAACAATTGTCAGATACATACTCTGTTGGCTTCTGAAATCACTATATCTACAAGCTGGTGATCCCTTAGGCATGATTTTAGAACCTCAGTTATGCTACAATCATATTGTTAGAATTATATGAATTCAGAGTTTTCAGATTTATTCAATTTTATTGCAAGTTATTATTATTTTAATAATTAGTGAGAAACATAACAATGGGTTAACAGTTTCAGAAATAATCGTTAACCTTGGTATCAAATGGTCCACTAGAGGACTAGTTCACCCACAGTAAGGAACCTAGTGAGATGTCCATTTATGTAACCTATTTTGGTGCCCATCAAATTAGCCATTGGCTCAGATTCAGCTATTCAACTCAAATATTTATGTATAGAATAACTCTTGTTTCTCTAAATAGTTATTTTAGTATAGTTATATATATCCAAATATCTAAAATGTTTGGTCGGTTGCATGTATATGTTATGTATGTTATTGTTGTCCCATATGGGTTGTGAGTGGAGACTATGCACTTACCCTTCTTTTTCCTCCACTTTACAGTTACAGTTGTAGATCTTACTATTGTTCAGTTTCAGCCTTAGAAGCCAAGTAGCCGCTCTATTGGTGAGCTTCACTTTGTAGTGAAGTTTAAACTAGGATCATGTTAGAATAGAGTGCTCCAGTAGTGTGCAGGCTGGGTCCTCAGACATCATTTAGCATACATGGTTATTTTAAGGTTATATCATTTTATGTAATTTCTTCCAAAAACATGATTTGAGATTGTCTATTATTTCAGTTATGGGTTTTGGAATTATTTAGAATAATTAAATATTTTATGTATTTTATTAATAGAGTTTGGAAGAAGTTTTGAGGAATTTATTTATTTAATTATTATTATGATTTAGTATAAGCATTAATTTAGTAATTTGCTACATACGATTGCATTAAATTAATTCCAGAAGGCTTCCATTAAGGACAATATCCCTTATGTGCCAGTCATAATTTTTGGGTTGTGACAACAGCGAGCCCATGCTCGGGCAAAATGTAAAATGTCCTTTGCATACACATGTCATGACCTGACCTGGGAATGTGATCGGCATATGAGGAATCTCATCCTACGTAAGCCTCGTGACCTTTGAGTCTCTCTCTCTATGCATAATTTAATCATAAATCCGTTTATAAAACATTATTTCATCTCTAATAAACTTTGACTCCTTGAAACCATAATCATCATCAATAGCATATCATAACCAAACTCTAGCATAGTTCTCTAGCTTTTAGAAATATCAATCATTATAATTTCATTTTCAAGCCCTAAACATATTTCTGTGATTCAAAATATATGAGTTGCTCTCTATACAAAATATCCATGAAAACTATAGTTATGTAAATATAAAATGATCATGATAAATCAATGCAACGCAAATCTATCTCTATAATCCGGGACCCTGCTTACAAATGTACACTGGAGCACTTTCTCACTATACAAAACACAAAAGAATACTTCACTTCAAAGTGAAGCTCACCAATTGGAATGTCTCTATTGTGGGAAAGAATGTGGAAGAAAGGAACTTGCAGCAAGTAATGTACTTATAATGGAAGAAGAGAAATGGATGAGTTTAATCTAAAACTCAATGAGCAGACCCTCATCTATAACCCTCTAATGGAACAACAACAGAGATAAATAATCATATAGATAGTCATCAAAATCTAAAATCATATTGCTATACACATATAATGACGCTAAACTAAAATTCTCTGGAAAACATAAACAATAGTACTCTACTAGAGTAACCATTTAACCATGTACATATGCTCTCTAGTTATGCATGCCAACCATGACAAAACTAGTTCTTTGCTCTATGATCCCTCTAAGATCTAAATTGGACACCTAACTAGGTTCTGTTCTTTGCTCTATGAGATTGTCCTCTCATGACAACTTAGTACCAAGGTTAATGATCGAGATTTAGCCCTTAACTCATTATTTGTTTCTCTATAGCTATGGTCTAGTCTCAAATTCATACAACATATTATGTTTCTCTAAAACTCTGCTCTGATATTTATCTACGCATCAAACTCTATAATACATAATTATTTTTATTCTTGAAATCATCATGTTAAATCATAAAATCTCCAATCGAGTCATAGTAATACTCTAGTTCTTTAATAAAATCATTTAGCAATACTAATCCCATGAGTTTTCAGTAAAACAAGCATTTCATGCTCTTGTTGAAAACAACTATTTTCATAAAATATGCAAAACTATCCATAATCTCTAATATTCTCTAATATTCTCGAATATTCTCTAAAATCATGCAAACATGGCCCTATTTAAGAAAAATAACTCTAATGATCAATATAAGGATCATATGATATGAACCCCACTCATCTGGAGGGTAGGAAGGAGTGGGTCAACACCCACTATGCTCTAGGGAGTGGAAATGGCACCAATATCTCCAATTAAAGCTACAAAACTCAAGATTAGGCTCTAACCACCTCTAGATTGCTCAAATATAACTCTAACAATATTGGGGGAGCACCACCACCTAACAATGAGAGAAACAATAAAGCTCATACTTTAGGTTACAAGATAGGGAAGAGGAAGACAACAAAAACTCATAAATCATCTTTGATCTTGGAAGGAAAAGGAATAGAGTGGGATTGAGTAGAGAAGAAAGGGATGTGTTTGGGAGGAAGAGTTTTTAGTTTTAGGGAACAAAATCCCAAGGTTGGGATTCAGAAAGGGGTGGAGAGGCTCATTAAACAAAACTGCGTCGTTTTGCACTGTTTCTGTCCCACTAACATTGTTATAGTCGTCCATGACCGCTATAGCGGTCTAGCTCGCTTGGCCCCCTTATAGCACCACTTATGGCCGCTATAGTGGTCTATAGAACCACTAAAACTTGCCACCTACACATTGCGACTGCCATAGCAGTGATACTTTACCAAAATTGTAGGTACAAGGGCCTTTCATGCATCTTGGGATTTCCTGGCAACATGGGTAGGTCCCAGGGAACCCTAAAGTAGTACAGAATTTATCCATTGACACGTGTAGACTAGATATCACATTCTTCCTCTTTAAAAGAGATTTAGTCCCCAAATCTTAAAATATACATTGAGGAGGGAAAATATGCGGCTACTTGATCCTCGTGGCGTCCTCGGCTTACCAAGTGGCTTCCTTGCTAGAGTGGTTCCTCCAGATAACTTTCATTGAGGCTACTTCCTTTGAGAAAAGCTTCTTGATCTACCTATCCATGATGGCAACCAGTTCTTCTTCATATGACAAATCCTTATCAACTTGAATTGATTGTGGAGTGAGCATATGAGACTGATCAGGCATATATTTTCTGAGCATACTGACATGAAAAACTAGATGGATCTCTGATAAACTGGGAGGTAGTGCCAATCTATAGGCCATTACTCCAACTATCTTTACAATGTCAAACGAGCCGATATAGCATGGATTCAATTTACCCTGCTTACCGAACCTCACAGCTTTCTTCATGGAAGACACCCTTTGGAACACATGATCACTTACAGCAAATCTAAGTTTCTGTGTTGGTTATCAGCATAAGACTTCTACCTAGACTGGGCTGCCAACAATTGTTCTCTGATTGGCTAAACTTTCTCTATGGGCTCTTGTACTAGATCTCGGCTTAGAGCTTTAGATTTCCCCAACCTCAAACCACCGAACAGGAGATTTGCAATGTCTACCATACAATGCATTAAATGGTGCCATCTGGATGCTAGCTTAGTAACGGTTGTTATAAGAGAACTCTATCAGTAGCAAGTGATCACACTAAATCCCATCAAAGTTTAGCATACAAGCTCTGAGCATGTCCTCTAATGTCAAGATAGTCCTTTCTGACTGGCCATCTATTTATGGATAAAAAGCTGTGGTCAGGTCCACTCGAGTCCCGAGAGCTTCCTAAAATGCTCTCCAGAGCCGCGAAGTGAACTGAGACCTTCTATCTGATATGATTAACATCGGCACACCATGGAGCCGAACAACCTGATCTATGTAGAGCTAGGCATATTGTGCTGCATAGAAGGTCATCTTCACTGGTAGGAAATGAGTAGACTTAGTCAATCTATCCACAATCACCCATATGGAATTGAAACCTCTGTGGTTCGAGCTAACCCGCCTACAAAGTCTATGGTTCTCCTCTCCCACTTCCACTCTAAGATCTCTATCTTCTGTAGCAAACCCACAGGCCTTTGGTTCTCAACTTTGACTTGCTAACACACCAAACACCATGCTACATAATCACCAATGTCTCTCTTTAGGCCTTCCCACCAGTATAGCTGTTTGAGATCTTGGTACATCTTGGCTAAACCAGGATGCTGCACTATGGGACTTCTCCATCAATCTTTTCTTAAACCTATCTACATCAGGTACACATAAAAGTCCCTAAAGCACAATACACCCTCTACATCCACTAAAAACTCAGGGCCCTCTCCTTTATGTATATCCTCTATAAGCTTAACCAACTTGGGATCTTCCCCTTGTTGTGCCTTAATCTACTCCACCAGGGTTGACTGGGCCCTAATATGAGGGAAAAAGGCTCCTGAATCATCAAGCTCAAACTGGACCCCCTCTGCCTCTAGCTTATGGATCTCTTCTATAATAACTACCTCAAAGATGCTATGTGAGCTAAATTGCCCATAGACTTCCTATTCAAAGCATCGGCTACCACATTAGCCTTGCCCAGATGATAAGATATACTGCAGTCGTAGTCTTACAACAAGTCTAGCCACCTAAAGTGCTTGAGATTCAAATCCTTTTGCTGGAAGATATACTTCAAACTCTTGTGATTAGTGAAGATATCGCATGTCTCTCCATATAGGTAGTGCCTCCAAATCTTCAAGGCAAAGACTACTATTGCCATCTCTAGATCACACGTTAGATAGTTCTGTTCATGCTTTTTGAGCTATCTACATGTATAAGCCACCACTCGACCATGCTGGATAATGACATAGCCGAGTCCGAGTCTAGAGGCATCACAGAACACCGAGAAACCTCCCATGCCCGAGGGCAACACTGGAACATGAGTTGTGGTCAAACAGGTCTTGAGCCTCTGAAAACTCTCTTCATAAGTATTCAACCACTGAAACTTAATACTCTTCTGAGTCAACTTGGTCAATGGTGCCGCTATTCTCG
The DNA here is from genome assembly GCA_031216125.1 of Dalbergia cochinchinensis. Lineage (NCBI taxonomy): Eukaryota > Viridiplantae > Streptophyta > Magnoliopsida > Fabales > Fabaceae > Dalbergia > Dalbergia cochinchinensis. The sequence continues at coordinate 49,255,729 of CM062375.1, forward strand.
AGAAATCCTTAACAAATCTCTGGTAGTAACTCGCCAAACCCAAGGAACTCTGAATTTTTGAAACTATAGAAAGCCTCGGCTACTGCTGAACCGCTTCAACCTTCTTTGGGTGAACTAGGATACCATAATTAGATGCCATATGCCCAAGAAATGCCACTTGATCAAGCCAAAACTCACACTTGAGAATTTGGCATACAACTTGTTCTCCCTTAGGGTCTGCAAGACAATCCTAAGGTAGTGCTCATGCTCCTTTTCGCTCCTAGATTACACCAAAATGCCACAATAAAGACAATCATGAAGTGGTCTAGAATGGTTTGAAAACTCTATTTATCATATCCATGAAAGCTGTGGGAGCATTGGTTAACCCAAAGGACATTACTAAGAACTCATAGTGTCCATAGCATGTCCTAAAGGCCATTTTTGGTACATTCTCACCCTTAATCTTCAATTGATGATAGCCCAACCTAAGGTTAATCTTAGAGAAATACCTAGCCCTATGGAGTTGGTCAAATAGGTTACCAATGCATAGCAAGGGGTACCAGTTGTTAATGATAACCTTGTTCAACTGTCAGTAGTCTATGCACATCCTTATAGACCCATCCTTCTTCATAACAAATAACACTAGAACACCCCAAGGCGAGGTACTCGGTCGGATGAACCCCTTGATAAGCAACTCTTGCAATTGATCCTTTAACACTTTTAACTCTATGGGAGCCATCCGATATAAGGGAATGAAGATAGGCCTAACTCCCGGCTCAAGCTCTATCCTAAACTCTGTCTCTCTTTCTGGTGGAATCCCTGGTAGTTCCTTTGGAAATACATTTGGGAACTCACAAACCATAGGGATAGACACTAAACTTGGCACCTCAATATCTATATCTCTAACAGCTGCTAAGAACCCAAAACTTCCTTTATCCATGAACCTCAAAGCACTCATGGCCGAGTTCAAGCTAGTTAGGATCGAACAACTAGTACCCTTGAAGCTCGCCCCTAGGAACATCAAACTTCACAGATTTGCTACAGCAGTCCACCATTGGGTAGTATGAAGCTAGCCAATCCATGCCCAAGATAACATTGAAGTTCGATATATCTAACAAATAAATATTGGTGAGTGTCTCCAACCTTGACCTTACCTTAAACTCTCTATAGACCAGCTAACCAAAAACAGTTTTTCTAGGGTAGAAACAGGTCTCTTGAATTGTGTGGTAAAGAATGGGGACACATACGAATGTGTAGACCTAGGGTTAATCAAAGAAAAAGCCTCAAAGAAAAAAACTTTGATGATACCTATCACTACATCAGTTAATGCTGTTGCGTCTTGAAGTGTAAGAGCAAACAAACAGAGTTGTTTCTCACCATCCTAACTTCTACCTCTACCACCCATACCTCTACCTCCATGGCCCCTGCCCCTAGCACCTCTGCCAGCTGGAGTAGCCGAGCCACCCTGGGTCCTTGACTGATAAGACTGAACTAAAGCAGTAGGGTTGATGCTCCCTGTCTGAATGGATACTCTGTATGCTTGTGGCCCTACTGGCCATAATCGTAATAAGCAAAAGTGCCAATCATACACTGGCCGTCATATCTCCTCCCACAAGTCTGACATAGATGAAAACTCTAAACCAAAGCCTGACCACTGCACTGGCTACCCCCTATGCTCTGACTTTGAAAAACAGTAGCATGATCGAGGCGGACTCTAAGAAAGTGGCCCTACTCGACTGGTACTGATGCTAGCCCTACTAGTCGGGTCCGCTGCTCTAATCTGATAGTTGTATCTACTATCTATGCATAATATATGGTATCAACATGTAGTTGAAGATTGAGAAACATATTCTAAGGTAGCCCCTGAACAAACTGCCTAACCCTTTCTGTCTCTGATAATAGCACCCCAGCTATTGCTTATGCCAAATATGTGAACTTCTCCCTATACTCAGCATCTGACATACCTGGCGTTAGTCAGAGCCTCAGAAACTCATCAACCATCTGAGCCCAACGGCTCTCCGAAAGGAACCTCCTCAAAAACACTGCACTGAATTCCTCCCACGGGGTGGCTTGCAGTTGCCACGCCTCTGAAGGAACTCTTCATACTAGATACTTGCCTGGCCTGCTAACTGGAGGCCAGCCAACAATATTGCCCTCTCATAAGAGCAATGGATAACTCTAGTAATCTTCTCTACCTCTCAAAGGAATGTCTAAGGATCCTTTATCATGAGACACCCCCAGAAGGTATCCTCTTGAAGTGCTCTAATGCTGAGTCATCTGGATCTCTGAACTGAGGATAGCTGAAGCCTAGCCTCAGTCTGCCTAGTTAACACTCTCGTGAAAGCACCAATGCCTGCTCTAACGCCCTGAAATGGGCTTCTGAGATAGAAGATCCATTGCTACGGCTGTAATGGTGTGAAGAAGGACTATGTATAGGAGACATACTGAATCTGAAAGAACATGAATACAAGGGATAAGATTCTAATCTTGAAAGGAAAACAAGATTATATTTCTAACCTAGACATGACTAACTACTCTAAAGGCCTCAAGTAACACTTCATTAATGCAAATAGGCCCACTTCCATTTACATAAATATTGTACTACTTGTGGACACTTGCTCCAATGACATGCATGGAAACCTAGGGCTCTGATACCACTTTGTCACGACCCAACCTGGGAAAGTGATTGGCACATGAAGAATCTCATCCCTACGTCAGCCTTGTAACCTCTGAGTCTCTATATATGCATAATTTAATCATAAATCCGTTTATAAAATATCATTTCATCTCTAATAAATCCTTGGCTCTTTGAAAATATAATCATCATCTATGGCATATTATAACCAAACTCTGGCATAGTTCTCTAGCTTTTAGAAATACCAATCATCATAATTTCATTTTCAAGTTCTAAACATATTTCTGTGATTCAAAATCTATGAGTTGTTCTCTGTACAAATATCCATGAAAACTATAATCATGTAAATACAAAATATTCATGATAAATCAATGCAAATCTATCTATATAGTCTGGGACCCTGCCCACCATGTACATTGGAGCATTCTATCGATATACAAAACATAAAAGAATACTTCACTCCAAAGTAAAGCTCACCAATTGTAATGTCTCTACTGAGGGGAAAAGGTAAAAGAGAAGAACCCGCAACAACTACTATACCTGTAATGGAAGGAGAGAGGACAGTGAGTTTTATCTAAAACTCAGTGAGTAGGCCTTCACCCATAATCCTCTCATGGGACAACAACAGAGATAAATAATTATATAGATAGGCATCAAAACTAGTTAATGCAATAACTCTAAAATCATATTCACACACACACACACACACATAAACAACAGTACTCTACTAGAGAAACAGGATCTCTGATAATGCATTTCATAACCATATAACCATATACATATATTCTCTAGTTATTCATGTCAAACATGACATAACGAGTTCTTTGCTCTATGATCCCTCTAGGATCTAAATTGGACACCTAATTAGGTTTTATTCTTTGCTATATGAGATTGTCCTCTACAAGCTTAAGGATTAGGGTTCGGCTGTTAACCTACTGTTTGTTTCTCTATAGCTACTGTCTAGTCTCAAATTCATACAACATGTTATTTTTGTCTAAAACTCTGCTCTGATATTTATCTAGGCATAAAACTCTATAATACATAATTATCTTTATTCTTGAAATCATTGTGCTAAATCATAAAATCTTGAATCGAGTCATAATCATACTCTAGCTCTTCAATAAAATCATTTAGCAATATTGGTCCCATGAGTTTGCATTAAAACAAGTATTTCATGCTCTTGTAAAAAACAACTATTTTCATAAAATACGTAAAACCATCTGTAATCTCTAATATTTCTAAAATCATGCAAACATGCCCCATTCAAGGAAATAATTCTAATGATCAACATAAGGATCATAGGATATGAATCCACTCACTTGGAGGGGAGCAAGGAGTGGCGTGAACACTACTACGCTCTAGGGATTAGAAATGACTCTAATATCTACCATTAAAGCCACAAAACTCAAGATTAGATTCTAACCACCTCTAGATTGCTCAAACATAACTCTAACAATATTGAAGGAGCACCCCGACTTAACAATAATGAAAGAAACAATAAAGCTCATACTCTAGGTAACAAGACGGGGAAGAAGGAGACAACAAAAACCCATAAATCTCTTACCTTTGATCTTGGAAGGAGAAGGAATAGAGTGGGATTGAGTGGAGAAGAGAGGGATGTGTTTAGGAGGAAAGGTTTTTGGTTTTGAGGAGCAAAATCTCTAGCTTGGGTTTTAAAAAGGGATGGAGAGACTCATTAAATAAAACTGTCATTTTGCACTATTTTTGTCCCACTGACACTACTATAGCGGTCTATGGTCTAACTCACCCACACCCCCTCAGAACACCACTTATGACCACTATAGCAGTCGACAGAACCATTAAAACTTGCCAACTACACACTGTGACTGCTATAGTGGTGATAGTTCACCAAAACTGCAAGTGTAAGGGCCTTTCATGCATCTTGGGCCTTCTCAGCAACATGGGTAGGTTCTAGGGAACCCACAGTACGGAACTTATCCACTAACACGTGTACACCGGGTATCACAGCACAAAACTCAGAACACATAAGTAATCATAAGCATATAATTAATTAATATAAATATAGATACTTTAACAAAGGCGAATAAATCATATAATTACCTCTCGCTCCTACACCACATCTCCTAGACATCTTATGGGATGTCAGTTCAAGTGGGCCATGGATGGTTATACGTACTCTGTATAACCTCTGTGATCCTATGGTGATCCTCAATAAACAAATTAAAGTTGTTACAATGATGAACTAAATTAAAAACAATGAAAATATTTTAAATATCATACGCAATACAAAATTATAATATAATAGAAAACATGTTTAAACTTGCCTATCTTTACCTTCTGGTCTAATTTGGCAGAGCGGCTTACCATCAAGCCCAAGTGGCCTATTATCTGGCCCGAAGGGCCTCCCATCTGGGTTCTATGTCTGCGACCTACTCAAGGACGCGGGAGTTTGATGAGATACGGGGCTAGGAGTTGGGGAAATGGTAGGCTGGGGAAGGGTTCACAGTTGTGGATAGGCTATGACTGGGAATAAAAGGGAAGTGAGGGCTAACATAGCCCAGAATGGTCATCATCCTAAAGGGAGGGGTGGTGATGGTGGGAGCGGAGGTGGAGGTAGTGGATGGAGATATGGTGGAGGAGGTGGAGGGAATGGTGGGTAAATCAACCTTCCAAGATCAGTATCTGCCTCTACTAGCCATAATGAAACAATCAAAAAGTCCACAATTCATAACAGTATTGCATATAAAATTTAACATCTTAGTTAATCTAAAAGTTCAGGGCTATTTTCACCATCACTATATTGTTGATCATTATATAAATCATCACCACTACTATCACTTATTTCATCTTCGTGATTTCTCATTGGGTGGTTACCTGTGCATTCAGTTATATCAACTTCCCTAGTTATCAATGGAAGAGGATTTTCAGAGTTGATCATCCACTTGATAAGCATATTCAATAGTATATTCCTCTATTTCGATCGTACCTCTTTATTTTGTCTTGTTCACAACCCTCTAGTGTGACCTACTTTTAAAGATGTCAAATTATTATTTTCAAATACAAATTCAATTACTGTTTAATATTTCAGTATAACTACTTTTAATCTTGATTCCTTAACAAAAATTCTAACAAAATTTCGACTAGATCTCCGCTTAAATTAGGACCTTCCATCCTCACAAATCCTAGTGCAACCATAGACATAAAATTTTAACAACATCAAATTATTACTTCCAAACATATTCACTTGGTTAGCAGAGGGGGTGGTGTGTAAACCAACCTTCCGATCCTCTACCAACTATACTAAAACAATTAAAGAATCAGCAAAAAACATTAATTACATTTGGTCTTTAAATTTCATATGGTTGGAAGAAATTTACAGAGCATTCTTGTTTGAGATATGAATATTTATTATTTTTTAAATATAAAAGAGGTTCTCATTTTAAAGTCAAAGTGTATAATTAGAGTGCTCTAAAACAGGAACCTCCTGATGTTCTTTATATTGAAAAAATAATAAATATTCATATTTCAAACAAAAACGCTGTGTAAATTTCTTCCAACCATCTGAAATTTAAAAACCAAATATAATTAGTGTTTTAAATACATCAAATTATTAATTTTAAACTTACCAATTGCGTTTTAAAGTTTTTTTAATACAATTACTTTTAATGTTATTTCCTTAACAAAAGTTTCACAATTTTAACAGTATCTCTCCTTAAATTAGGAGCTTTCATCATCAGAAATTTCAGTGCATTGTTAAATTCATAGAACTTCTAATGTTTCAAAGACGTCAAATTATTATTTTTAAACCCATCAATTGCTTTTTAAATTTTTTTAATACAATTATTTTTAACATTATTTTCCTAACAAAAGTTTTACAAAATTTCAATAGCATCTACCCTTAAATTAAGAGCTTTCATCATCAGATGTTTCAATTAATTCAACAATAATAGTATCATTAAAGATCAACAATAGAATTGATATAGTTAAACATTTATATCTTAATAATCACATGCAATTCACATAATCTTAAACACTGTTCTATTGCACATCCCCTAATAACTCCATAATATGCATCCAGAAATCTTTGCAAACACAAAGAATCTGACAGTAAACAATTCAAACAAATCAAGGAAAGGCCTCTACGCCCTTTCCCCAATCATGCAATCTCCATTTTCTACATCTTTATCATAGAAAACATAAGTCTCTATCCTACATACATATTAAACCATATAAATACTAAGGATTTTGTTACTAACCTCTAATGCAGCGAAAACAACAAAGAATCTGAAAACTCCCTACAAGCAACCAAATCAAATCTTGAAAATCCAACATGAACAAATATTTAATTTCTCATATTTATTAACAATTATATATACAAATTACAAAAAAAATAAGAAAAAAGATCAAAAACTACTCTCAATGTCCACTATGGCAATCAATAAGTCAGTTTCAGGGGTCCACACAACACCTACATTAACAAAATAATACCAATAATTACTCTCCAATGCATAAAGAAACAACACTATAAGCACCCACAAATGAACAAAAAAACTAAGCCAAATTAAAAACTAAATTGATTAAAATGCTCATCAACATATGAGGATTGCAATGTTGGTCTTTATTTCGCAAATGGAGCTCATTTGTCTTTGTGATACCCGAGGTACGGTCATTAGTAAGGTTAATATAGCCTCAAGAGTCCTTGGGAACCAAGTAGTGGGTCCTAAATTTTACTAAGTCTGGATCCTACACCTCCTTGGAGGGCTATATGATAGAACCATATTCTTGGTATCAAAAGTCCCGGTAATTGTTCCTTGGGGGAAAACAAGTTGAATAGTGATTTTTAATGAATTTTATGAAACCTGCAAATGTTTCGTTGTTAACCCACAAGTTTAGAAAATCTCAGAAATTCCCAAATTTGAACAAAAACCCAAAATTTGGATTCTGATTTGATGGAGTTTTGATTTTTGTGATATTTTATTTGAATCCAAATGGGGGGTATTTCCTTATTTACATTTATGTTTTAAAGTTAATGGAGAGTAAAATAAATGAGGACATTAACTTAAATAAGTGAGTGTTGGAACAACCCAGATGCTGGAATGACTGAAAAACACAGAAGTTGGGAGTTGTTGTCACCGCTATAGTGGTCACCAACACTTGTTCGAGCGTTGCAGCGGACTGAGGTACCGCTATAGCGGACCAAGATCGCTATAGCGGTCATAAGTAACTCCGTGGGACTGTTAGATCGCTATAGCGGTCATATACCGCTATAGTGGTGTCAGTAAGTTTAAAAACCCCCAAATCGGGTAGAAGAGAAGCAGAAACGCGAAACTCACCCCTCTCCTCCATTTTTTCTCTCTTTCTTTCAAATTCACTCCAATCCATCGTTCCAAGCTTCAAGGTAAGTTCATGTTATTAGATTATGTCTTTATTTCTCCATGATCTTGGATTTGGACCGATTATTTTTCTCATTTTTGTCAAGTGGGGGTGTTTCCCCAATTTTAGTAGAGTTAGAATAGAGCTCTCTAGAGATTTTTAGATGTTAATCTAGAGTTATGGTTGCTCCATGGCAGTTGTTGGTGCCATTCCAAACTCTTCAGGTCAAGTTGGTAGGGCCACATACTCCCGGCTGTAAACGGTGAGTGGGTTCAGATCCTATGATCCTTATATTGATCATTAGAGTTAATTTCAATAAATTATAGCATGAGATATATATGTTTTTCTGAAAACTCATGGGACCATTATTGTTAAAGTGGTTTTTTTTATCAAAAAGCTAGAGTATGTATTTAGAGATTTGTTAAATATTGTGATGATTTCCAGAATAGAGAATATTTATATGCTAGAGCTTGTGAACTCTAGGGTAGAAGACTTATGAGATATAGAGAAAAGATTTAGATTTCTGATTGAACTGGACAGTAGCTATAGAGAAATAGACTGTGAGTTAACGGCAGTTATTCCATTAACCATGGTATACCAAGTCGCCTTAGGGCCAGAGAAATAATGAACGGGACCTATTTAAATGCCCCAGAGATTAGAGACTTTATTATGCTATGCATAACCAGAGATTTGTTATGTCACATGAGTTGGTCACAACCAGAGATTCCTGTTTCTTTATTAGTACACTATGATTTATAATTTCTACAGAGTAATGATTTTAGAACTATTTGTTATTCCTACGAATATGAACTTTGAAGTTATTGCATTAACTGGTTTGATGAATATATATATATATATATATATATATATATATATATATATATATATTATTTATTTCCCTTGGCTGTCCCATGAGAGAGTTATGGGTGAGGACTTACTGAGTTTTAGATGAAACTCACCCCTCTCCCTTCTTCCATTACAGGTGCAGTAGATGCTGCAGGTTATTCTCTTCCATCTCCTCCCCCACAGTAGAGAACTCCCAGTTGGTGAGCTTCACTTTGTGAGTGAAGTATTTATGGTATTCTGTTTAGAGATAGAGTGCTCCAGTGTGCATGGCAGTGAGGTCAGGACCATAGAGATAGACTGACATGTTTTATCATGAATATTTTGTATTTTCATGGTTATGAGTTCTATGATTTATTTTGTATTAAGAGCAACTCGTGTGTTTTGTATCAGAAATATATATATATATATATTAGAGCTTGATTATGAAGGTATTTATGATTTGGAAAAGGATTTTATATTAAATTATGCATATAGAGGGACTCAGAGATCACGAGGCTTACGTGGGAATGAGGATTCCTCACGTGCCGGTCATGTGCCCAAGTCGGGTCGTGACATGTGCAAACGGTGGTAGAGAACGGTGGTGCCATGGAGGGAGAAAGAGTAAAGAGAGGAAGAGTTTTGTGAGAAATGGGGAAGAAGAAGCGCATGAAAGAAACATATCCGCGGGTTATCGATGGATATACCCATGGGTAACTTTAAATTAGTGGAACAGTACGTTTCATATTTTAGTAATTACCCACAAGTTAAATTATCGATGGGTTTATGGGAATATCAAGAGTTGAGCGCCAACGTGTAAAATTTTCAAAAACTCATTGGTAAACTTGAAGAGACCTATCAGTAATTAAAGAAAAAGATAAATAAAAAATAAAATATTAATTTCCGATCAGTAAAATCATTGGTAATTTAAATGCAATAATAAATAAAACTAAAATATAAATAATTTGTTGGCAATTTAAAAGCAAAAATAAATAAAATTAAAACTTAACCACCCGTCGGTAAATATCTCGCACCACGTGAACTTTACCGATGGGATGCTAACGATCTTATAAATATTTTTGTACTAATTGGTAAACTCATCGATAAATTCATCAGAAATTGTGGGCGCCATATGGCGTTCAGTGGCACCATCATTTACCAATGGGTTTACTGACAGGTTGTCGTACAAATTAATCATTGAATGGTTGATAACGCTAAAAGCCAACAATCCATCAGAGATACCGTTAGTAATTATCGATGGGTACGAACCCATCAGTATTATCTGTCAGTATCTCACGGGTTTCTAGTAGTGAAACTAACTAGTAAGCCTAACTAAATCTTAGCTAGTCTTTACACTAACTAAATGGATCACTTTAATGAACTAAATAGAGGTAGAAATCTGTCCTAAACAGCCCCTAACCCCAATGGTTCATGTGGTCTATAAATATGGGGTATGTGAACTTCATTTTGCTTTTTACATTCACTTGCAGCTTCCTCGATGTTCTAAGCTTTCTAAGTAATCTTCTTCTCCTTCATCTCTACTTCCTCCTACTATGAGTCCTCTCCAAAATCTCTTCCATTCCTTTCCATTTCCAAACCACAAAGAGCTCTCACCAAGCCTTGCAAGAGTTGCAACCTTTAGCTATTGTAAAATACTATCACAAACATTAAGCCTTTCAAGTATTTATCAATGAGTTTTCTTTTCTTTTCCACCTCAAGTTCGTAGGATCCCTTGGAGTAAAAGGACTCATTTTTTAATCCTCTGCACTAGTAGTAGGAGCTTCATCTTTGGCTGTGCAAGTTTTGTTGGCTTCTAACCCCATTCATGTTTAGAATGCCTCAAGGTTGTGTTTGTTGACAAAAGTTTTGAATAATTGTTTGTGAAAATAATTTTCTTGGTATATGAAAGTTTTATTCTATTTCTAAGTAATTAAGTGTTTTTCATGCCTTTATATGGTTTAAAAATGGGGAATATGTTTGAGGATAGGTTGATATAGCACAAAACATGAAAAAGCTATATCATATCACTAACAAAATAGCCCCTAAGAAATCATATTAACTCACGACTCTTCATAAATCCATCCTGTTTGACAACACTTAAACATCAGTTTTGTTAAAAAAATTAATTCTTTCAGGGGCTATTCTTTTGGGGCTAAAGTGGTCATCTTATAATGTCAATTATATAATCTTTTTGGACTAAAGCTGTTATACAATGTGAACTTGGCATAAAACATAAAACATGATTACTTCTATTAACAAAAATGGAGGGCATTTGATTTTTGGATGGATTTGTCAAACGAGATGGATTTTTTGATGGCTATAGATAAATATAATTCCTTTTGAGAATTATTTTGTCAACAACATAATCTTTCGAGAACTAAAATGATAATTTTTCTTATTTTCGCTTCAAGTAGAGTTTGATAACTTAATACACACCAATTGATAGTCAGGTCAAATATTCTCTTAGGCTAAATTTATTTGTAGTTAATAAACTTATTTGTAGTTATCGATTAACATTCTAATGAAAATATATAATTATGACATGAAACACTAACTTTTGGTTAACTGTTATTCTCTTAGGCATCAACCATGTGGTTGACAACCATGCATAGCCCAGTCATACAATAAAAAAGCGACAACCTAATGCACGACTCTCATTCAATACAGTCCAGGAAAAATAAACTTACACAACCTTACCCTACTTTATGGCAAAGGCTGCTTTCAAAATTTGAACTTGTAACTTCCAAGTTACAAGACACCTTACCATTGCACTGAAGTTTACCCTCTTAGCCTAATCAAACAATATGTTATGGAAAAAATAAGGATTAGGTACTTGTCTTCAAACCAATTTTAATTACAGTATGTATGTAAGCATATATTTATTAAATATATAATATGTATTTATAAATAAATATATATTTTTATTTCAATGATACTTTACATTCAAATTTGTCATAAAACTTATATATTTTATATACAAAAATCCAAAATAAAGTTAAATATATCAAATATAGACATATTAAAAATGGAATATTTATAAGTATTTAGTCATAGTAGCATCTAAAAACTTAAAAATGCTATTTGACAGAAGGTCTTTTTTTTCCATATTGGTTGGGATTACAATATGCATTGATATGGATTTAAGGATGAATTTATGTTGGGGTGGTGTCTAAAAATCTCCCCACAAACAAGTTTTCGTAAAAGCAAAAAATAGAGTATTTTAATGGAAATCTCGCCACACTCTACATATTAAATTGCCAGTGGCAAAATTTCAGAGACAATCTTGTGACAGGTGAGATTTTAGGGAATCTTGCCATTAGCAAGATTTCAGTGCGAATCTTGGTAGTGACGAGATTTTGAGAAATATATTAAAAAATATTAGATTCTCTCTATATAAACCCGCTTCCATCTCCTTTCATTCTCTCATTCTTTTAGTTTTAATCTGTGAGAAAGTGTCATGTGTTTACATAGAGTGAAAGAGATGTGGCAAAAAATAGGTTAAACTCGAGGGAGATTGGGTAGCTCTTTATGCTTTTTCTTCTAATTGTTACAATTTATTTTTTTGTGCTTTAGTTCCAAAAAAAATCAATCACTCATTTTCCTTTTCTATTCATCTGTTTGTTTCTGTTGGTGGGTTCCTTGTGTTAGCAGTCCTATGACAAAAAAAAAATAGTGATATATGTGTGTCAAAAAAGGATTATGTGAGTGAGACCAAAAAAAATATTATTACAAGAAATGGATGGCATAACAAATATAATAATGTATTTCAATCGCAATATTGTTACAAATACGAGTGAAGATGTCATATTTGTATGCGATAATCCAACATGTTTTTTTATTCCTTGTACTATATCATTTACGGAGTTAAAAAGTGGTCTTAAACAATGCATAGATCCCGAAACTCCAAAAACAGTGGAGAAAATAACATACAGGTGTCCAATATCAACTTTTGGTGGGTTCACTCAGTATCAAGCAATCGAAATCAGCAATAATGACCACATGCAACAAATGTTTCAAATATACCACCAGCATCGAGTAAAAATATCCGCCATCAAGTTGTATGTCGATTTCAAAGAAGTAGCTCCTATCTTTTACCATCAAGTTATCAATGAGGAGGAAGAGGCTAACCCGAACACATTTCTAGAAGGAGAGGCAGAATGGGAAGAAAACAATAGTGAAAGTGATGAAGTGAAATTTTTAGGCGAATATTAAAGTAGTGATGGTAGTGTCACTGATATGGAGCTAGATGATGAAGCAGATAATGAGCATGTGTCAAACACAGTTGCTATTCAGCATCCGTTTGGGGAGCCATCCTTTATGCTAATTTTGGATCTTGAAGCTATGAATGCACCTAGTTTCCGGAGTAGGCAAGTATGTAGTCATTTTATGTTGCTTCATTTTAATAGACATATCTTTAGGAAAAAATTATATCTAATACATGTTTATTATTATGTTACTATTACACTATTTTCACTTTTGATAATCCGGTTTATTATTATATTGTTTTGTTGTATTTATTTTATGTTTGCTTAATTTAATTTAATTTTTGTTAGTTTTTTTTATAAGGCTAAAAGGCTTGTATATTGTTTATTTTGTCATATGTTATATTTATATATATATTAAATGCACACATTGTTAATTATTTTGTTGTTCTCATTTTATTTTTGATTAATTTTTATTTATTTTCTTTTAATTTATTAATAAGTCAAAAGAAAATAAATAAAAATTATTTTCTTATGTTAAAAGAAAATAGATTCATATACAATTGCAGTACTTATAAAGCCCATGGTAGAATCTGACTCATCTTTTAAGATTAAATTTCTGATTATAGAGATTAAATCTCGATACGGTTACACAATGACATATCAGAAAGCATGGATGGCAAAACAAAAGGCAATTGAAAAGGATTTTGGTCAATGGGAAGCCTCCTATGAAGCCTTGTCACAATGGTGTATAGTAATGTGTGAGGTTGTTTGAGGATCATTGGTTCAAATGAATGATATAGAGGCCTTTCGCGGTGATGAGATAGTTCCAAATGTTCAAATTTTTCATCGTGTGTTTTGGACTTTCGGCCCCTGCATTAAAGCATTTAGAACTGCAAACCACTTGTTCAAGTTGATGGCACACATTTGTATAGGAAATACAAAGGGACTTTATTAGTCGTAGTTGCACAAGATGGCAATCATAACATATTGCCAGTTGCTTTTGCTATTGTCGAGGGTGAGATTGTACATGCTTGGCATTTTTTTCCTGGATAATCTATGCATAAATGTTGTGACTCGAGATAGAGTTGGCATTATTTCTGATCATCACGAGTCAATTAATGCAGCAATAAGGAGAAGCAATGGTCAGTAGGAACCTAAAAGAGCATTTCACATGTATTGCATAAGGCACATCGATGCCAATTTCTTGTGAAGATTTAAGGCACTTTATCTGCACAAATTGGTTGTGAGAATAGGTAATTTACATTTTCATATTAATACTGAATTTATAGATTTGTGATTTCTATTTTGAAAAAATAATATGCTAACCATATTGTATCTTATAGGGTACTTAAGAACAAAGCATCAATTCAATATTAATTATGAGCAGGTGAGGGAACGTAGAGATATATATACAACCTGGCTTGATCAAATCCCGCGAGAAAAATAGGTCTCAGCATATAATGGGGGACACCGGTGGGGTCACATGACCACAAACTTAGTTAGGTGCGTGAATTCAGTATTAAAAGCGGCTCACAATCTTCCCATTATAGCTTTGGTTAGAGCAACCTACTTTTGATTGGTTGAGTTATTTACAAGGAAAAGTGAGGAGGCGTGTGCTCATAAAATCCAAGACAGGTTTTCTCTGACACAGTGACGTCTCAGCTTCGAGCAAACGAGTAGGCTTCCAGACCCCTCTGCATTACTCAAGCAAATAGACATCATCAGACTTTCCAAGTCCAAGATCCATCTAGAGGACAAGCATACATAGTTGACCTGAGGCACAGGAATTGTGATTGTGGTGACTTTCAAATAGATTGATATCCGTGTTGTCAAGTAATGGCCTATTGCTCATACTTGAAAGTTACTTGGCACCCTTATGTTGACAATATTTATATGATTGATAGAATTTGCAACGTGTACAAGAAAGAGTTTGGGGTGATAAGGAATGAAGATACATGGCGCTGATATAGAGGACCAAGAATTTGTCCTAACCCTTCATTGAAACACACAAGAAAAGGTCACCCCAAATGAACCCGTTTCCTGATTGAAATGGACTCACGTGAGATGGGAGAACTCGATGATGCACTCTTTCTAAAGGTGAGGGCCACAGTCGCAGCCGATGTCCACATGTTCCTGGTCCTAGTTCATAGTGTTAGTCTACCTCCATTTTTTCCTTTTTATGATTTCTTAAGATTCCTATTTGTAATAACTTGTCAGCCTACCTCCATTTTTTTTCTTTTTATGATTTCTTTGTCATCCTCTCTATTTATATCGAAACTAAAAATGATTTATCAACTTGTAATATTCATATCCTATATGTAATGGATTGTCATCCTCTCTATTTATGTCCTGTTTGTAATATTTGATGTTTATGTGAAGGATTAATTTTTAACAAAAGACAAAATAAGTACATGTCATATGAAAAAGAAAAAAAAGATAAATCATACCTAATTTTAATTACATCAATGGCTATTTTCCCTTGGGCAGCTTCTTTCCTACAACGGTCAATCTAATGGGTGTAGAAATAGTTTTTCATAAACTAGACCCCTACCCTCTCATCCAAAGTAGGAGATGGCTATTGCCTCTCCTACACCTCTCTCTCCTTCTCTCATCTGTGCTTCCCTCTTCTTCTTCTCCATTATCTCGTGCAATCTGAGGCTCTGCCACATGGCTAGATCTAGATGTTCCCACTAACTTTATCCCTTGCTCTGTCTGAACCAGTTCCGTCATTGGTGTCCATTGATCGACTGGGGAAAGTATTGGCTGAAAAGAAATCTCAGACACAACTAGTCTGTATACATCTTCCTGTACATTTGCCTTCCCATTTAAGTCAAAGAGGCATCGGGGTGCTGATAAGGGGCATTTGTGTCATTTATCTTACTTCTAAACCTTAGCTTTTTGCATGAGTTTTACAGTATTGTTAACATAATTAATAAGGATTTTGATTTATTCCTCATTGTGTGATTTTCATAGAATTGATGGCTTTTGCATTGAATATGGGATAATTTATAATTACATCTTGTTGCATTTGACTTGTCTCTTTGAGCATGGTCTTGAGTACAGGAGCTTTGGATCAAATGCAATTGTTAAGAACAAGGGATCAGATTAAGACAAATAAAGATGTTTTGGAAGGCTCAAGAAGTCCTCTACAACTTTCATGTTTAGCCCAAAACCTAGTTCTAAGAGTATCTTGGTAAAAATTAGGTTGCAAGGTTAAAGATTGCTAATGTTCTGATGTTGTCCAACTTGACCTCCAGTTAGTATTTTCACAATATCTGGAGCTACAGATGCCCAATTGAGGTGATTTTGGTGGCATTAGAAAGATTATTCAAAGGACCTACAATTGTTATTTCTAGTGCCAAGGCCAGATTCAATTCTGTCCAGTGCTGCAGTGCTTAACAGCAACCCAGAAAAATGACATTCATCAGCATAGTTCATTGCTGAGCACTATAGCGCTAGTGCGATGATGCAGAACATCTCATTTAACCTATTTTTGGACCCCAGTTTTGGATATTTTAGAAAGCAGTATTTAAGGAACTGTGATAAACTTTTACCCTAGTTTTTGATTTAGTCTTTAACTCACTTTGAGACATCTATTATTCTCTCTCTACATTTCTCTCTTCTCCTTTTCTTTTCTTTCTTTCTCTAAGGGTTTCATTGGTGAAGGTGCTGCCTTGGAGATTGTGGCAAGGATTATTGCTATTATTTTTAGGTTCTTTTATCTTCATTGTCGTAATCCTCCAGAGATGGATGAGTAGATTTCTTTACTAATGTAGGGATTTACGGATGGATTAGGACGACATTTGAGACCCTTTGTTTATATTGGATGCATTAGTTTTCTTAATGTTCTGTAGTCTTCATTCCTTTAATTATTGTGGTGATTGCTATAATCTTTATTGGAATAACTAAATTAGCGATTGTCATTTAGGGAAACCCTTTGAGCATAAATTGATAGATCTATTGGTTTATGTTTGAAGGAGAACATTATAATTAACTTTTCCATTGGTGGTTAAGCTATAGCAATTGGTTCATTAAATCAATGTGATTTCTAAATAGATTAGCGATTGTCATTTATTAGTTATTTGTATTGGTCAAATTCTAGAAGTCGATTGATCACTAGTAGAATTGCTAGTAATTTATTACCAATAGCTATCAATGGGTTTAATATTTGGTCAATGATAAATGATTTCCAATCCTAGGAATACCGTGTACTAGTGCCTTCTCTATTATTGCTATTATCTTTCAATTTAAATTATCACTTTAATTCTTAAAACCCCCAAATCTTTCCAACTAAATATTGAAGCCTCCTTGAGAGACGACCTAGGTTGTGCCCTTTACTACATTGTGCAACTTAGCACTTTATAAAATTTAATTTGCTTATGACTCACGACAGCTTGTATCAAATTTTGGCACTGTTGCCAGGGAGGCATCAAAACTTAGTTGTATATATTTTTTATTTTATTTTTTTCTAGTTTTTATTTTATTTTATTTTTATTAATTTATTTACTATTTTTTATTTTCTGCAATTATCTTACTCTGCAAAACAAAAAAACAATCGATTCCCTTCTATGAGGCGTTCCTTGTCTATTGGAAATTTGATACCTCTTGATTCTGAAATTGAGAAAACTTTTTCAGAAAAATCAAGCAGGCAAAGCGTCAACAAGTGGAACCATCTGAGTATTCGGATCCTCTATTTAGTGTTTCAGGAAATACAGGTGACATGGGAGATAGGAACAGGATACTCAGGGAGCTCATTGCTCATGATTTCACCCAGCAGCCCTTGGCCATTACATACCCCAGGCTAGACAATGATTTTGAGCTTAAAGGGCACATGGTACATGCTCTACCCAAGTTCCATGGGCTGTCTGGAGAAGATCCCCACCAGCACTTGAAAAAGCTACACATGGTGTGTTTTGGCATGAGGCCATATGGTGTAGAGGTGGATGATGTTAAATTGATAGCATTCCTCTTCTACCTAGAGGGTGCTATAGAAAACTAGTTCTTTAATTTGTCAGATGGGATTGCAAATAACTGGATCGGGATGAAGAGGCTTTTCTTGGAGAGGTATTTTCCTGCCTCTAGAGTAGCTTCTATCAGAAAGGAGATCTTTGGAATTCGCCAGTCAAATGAAACTCTTCATGAGTATTGGGAGCGTTTCAAGCTCCTTTGTGCAAGCTGCCCCAATCATCAGATTCCAGAACAACGCCTCCTTCAGTACTTTTATGAGGGCCTGATACCTGTTGATAGATGTATGGTAGATGCTGCTAGTGGAGGGGCACTCTTAGATAAGACATTGGAAGAAACCTAAGTATTGATTAAGAATATTGCTGCCAATTTTCAGCAATTTGGTTCCATGGCAGCCATAACTACTAGAGGCCTTCATGAAATGAGCCAGACAGAGAACCCATTGTTGACCCAGACTTTACAATAGCTTTCTGGTCTTATGAAGCAATTGATGATGGGCCAAGAAATAACTCCAATGGTCTCTATGGTTTGTGGCATTTGCACCTCCATTGAACATCACACAGATATATGCCTAGCCCTGCAAGATGACTCAATCACTAGGGTAGCAACAACATACCCCTTTTATAGTCAACCTCAGAATCAGGTAGGCTAGTTCCCATTTGGGAATACTTATAACTCCAACCAAAAAATCACCCCAATTTGAAGTGGGGAAATAACTTTCAACCACAGGGCCAACCCTCACAACATAAGTATTTGGCACCTCATCAGAGGCAACATGCCCTTCCTACACCTCTAACTTCAGATCCCACCATAACTGAGATGATAAAGATGATGATGGAGCAAATGCAGGAAATTAGAAGAGAAAATGCCTAACTGAGAAAGGATGTGACTCAGATAAAAAATAGTCAAAGCTAGCAAGCCCCAGCTACCATCTCAACCAGTGTCTGATCCAAGAGGAAATGTCTGTGCAATCACTCTGAGGTCTGGAACAAAAATTCCAGAAGTGACTAAGCCTGTCCAGGAAAAGAAGCAAGCTAAAGATAAGCCTAAAGAGCATTCGAGTGACTGCTGCAGCAGTCAACCAATGCTACAGTGCTCCACAGAATCTGAAAAAGCTCTAGAACTCCCCCTATTGCCATTCCCACAAAGTATCCAACCTAAAAATTCTGCTGCATCAAAATTGGATTCTGAAACTTGGGAAACATTTAAAAAAGTGCAAGTAAACATACCTCTATTGGATGCAATCAAGAAAATTCCTAAATATGGAAAATTCTTGAAAGATCTATGCACCACTAGGAGGAGGATAAAAGGCAATAGGGAGGACAAGGTGACTATAGGGGTCAATGCTTCCTTCATTATCAAGCTAAGCAACTTGCCAACCAAGTGCAAGGACCCAGACACATTCTATGTTCCTTGTACTATTGGGAACTTGCACATCACTAGAGCCCTGGCTGACCTTGGAGCAAACATTAATGTTATGCCTAAATCACTTTACCAGTCCTTGCACTTTGGAGAGCTCAAGTCAACCGGGTTGCAAATTCAGCTGGCCAATCGTAGCATCACAAGACCAGAGGGAATATTGGAAGATGTTCTTGTCTAGGTAAATGATTTAATATTCCCTGTTGATTTTTATGAGCTTGAAATGGAAAATGACACCAATGCCAACTAGCATACATTGATATTGGGAAGAACCTGTTTGAAAACTGCTAAAACCTTTATTGATGTTCATGCTGGCACATTATCCATGGAGTGTAGGAACATAAAAGCTTAATTTAACTTATCTGATGCTATGAAACATCCCAATGAGGAACACTCTGTGTTTGGCATTGATGTCATTGACTCTTTAGTTGATGATGCTTATAAGGACCCAAATCCCTCCTTCCTTACTTTTTCTTTTTCCATGGGATATGATGCGCCTGTTGTTTTAGAGTGTTCCAAGTTTTCAAATATAGGTACACCACCCAGGCAGTAGTTATTAGTTTTCCAGGTGCTCCATGACCAGCCCATATTAGGTAAGAAGCCCTATGAGGGGCAATGGATCTTGCTACATGAGCCTAGGGAAAAACTAATGGCTAGGAAGCCAAGGTCTAGATAGAAAGGACCAGTCTTGGTCACCTGTGTGGACCCCGATAGTGCAATTGAGATGGAATTTTCTAGGATGACTCGGTGTAAAATTGAAGGGCACCGACTGATGCACCTTCATGAGACTCCCATAGATCTAAGGGCTCAGACAGCCTATTTGTGAGTTGAAGCTGCTTACCCTCCATGAGGGTCCTGACCGTCTAACTTAAGGACGTTAAAGCAAAGTGCTGGGTAGGAGACAACCCACTGTGAGGTTTTTCTTTACCTTTTCCTTTTATTTTTCTGCATTTTATTTTTTGTCTTTTTTAGTTTTAATTATTGCATCATATTTATTTTCATTTGCATTTTACACCATTTCTTTGGCACCTTAGAGGTTACATGCCTAGGCTCACACTACATGCACCTTATGGACTTGCTTGGCATTGACTTTATCTTGTGTTGCATGCTCGGTGGATTCATTGTGATGATTGGATTAAGTACATGCACTTTACCTGTGAGATTTTGAGCCTTTTTGATTGAATTATAATATGTCATCCTTATTTGTTAATGTGTGTTTCCCTCTTTGGATTTGTATTCTAGAACTTGCCTAGGGTCTTGCTTGAAAATATGTTTCCATGTGCATGCTTGAATATGATTGAGGCATTTTTTCTTGTTTATAGCCACTTATCCATATAGCCACCCCTTACATGTTACCATTGTTTAGCCCTTTTGAGCCTTATTGCCCATTCTCTTGTTTTAGCACATCCTTAGCCAAAAGTGAAAAACCATGAACATTCCCAACCTTTTAGGCTTAGAGGAGCATTTGTACATTTCTCCTATGTGCTTGAGCATAAGTATGGGGGAAAGCATGAGGACATGCTTCAATTTAAGTGTGGGGGAGGAACAATGTGTACCCCAAATTCAGCAAGTGGCACACCCAAAAAAAAGAAGGAAAATGCAAAGTTGATTAAAAAAAATTCAAAAAAAAAAGCTTGAGTTGAAAGTGTGTCACATTGCAAAAGAAAGGCATGTAATTGTGTTAAGTTAGACAAAGTGTACTCTTAGGCACTTATACTCTTGGTGTATGTAATTGCTCTCCTTTGACTTAAGGTTTAACCCTATTGGCCTATATTTTTATCCACCTTCAACTAAGCCCCATTACAACTAAAAGTATGTCCTCTTGATTCAGTATGCATATGTTTATGACAAAATGGAGAATGAGACCCGTAGCAAGCCTATGGTAATGCATTTTCATTTGAGGTGATTGAGTGTGCATCATAACCCAAAACACTTGAGTGAATGAGGGGCAAACACTGACCTTGGGAGGACTTTTGTACTTGATCCATGCATCATATGTGAATTCTATGCGATGTGCTATGTTCTTGTTCATGCCTTGCTTGCTTTAATTCTTTTGATTGTTAGTGTGAAAACTTACTATTGTACTTCTAGGTTCATTAGATTGGTGTATTGTCATTTAATTACACACATCATGCATTTTAGGTTAGGAGTCTAGTGTAGCCCTTGTTTACTGCTTCTCATCGATGTCTTGGTTTGATCTTAGTTTCACATGAGGACATGTGAAAGCTTAAGTGTGGGGGAGTTTGATAAGAGGCATTTGTGCCACTTATCTTACTTCTAAACCTTTGCTTTTTACATGAGTTCTACTGTATTGTTGACATAATTAATAAGGATTTTGATTTATCCCTCATTGTGTGATTTTCATAGAATTGATGGCTTTTGCATTGATTATGGGATAATTTGTAATTATATCTTGTTGCATTTGACTTGTCTCTTTGAGCATGGTCTTGAGTATAAGAGCTTTGGATCAAATGCAATTGTCAAGAACAGGGGATCGGATTAAGACAAATAAAGATGTTTTGGAAGGCTCAAGAAATCCTCTACAACTTTCATGTTCAGCCCAAAACCTAGTTCTAAGAGTATGTTGGTGAAAATCGGGTTGCAAGATTAAAGGTTGTCGATGTTCTGATGCTGTCCAACTTAACCTCTAGTTAGTATTTTTACAATATCTGGAGTTACAGATGTCCAATTGAGGTGATTTTGGTGGCATTAGAAAGCTTATTCAAAGGGATACAGTTGTTATTTCTAGTGCCGAGGCCAGATTCAATTCTTTCCAGCGCTGCAGCGCTCATGAGTTCTGTAGCGCGCAACCCAAAAAATGACATTCATCAGCATAGCTCACTGCTGAGCGCTGCAGTGCTAGTGCGATGACACAAAACATCTCATTTAACCTGTCTTTGGACCCTAGTTTTGGGTATTTTAGAGAGCAGTATTTATGGAACTGTGATAAACTTTTACCCTAGTTTTTAATTTAGTCTTTAACTCACTTTGAGGCAGCTATTATTCTCTCTCTACATCTCTTTCTTCTCCTTCTTTCTTCTCTCTCGCTAAGTGTTTCATTGGTGAAGGTGCTCTATCTTGGAGATTGTGGCAAGGATCATTGCTATTATTTTCAGGTTCTTTTATCTTCATTTTCATAATCCTCCAGAGATGAAGGAGTAGATTTCTTTACTAGTGTAGGGATTCTCGGATGGATTGGGAATGACATTTGAGACCCTTTGTTTATATTGAATACATTGATTTTCTTAATGTTCTTTAGTCTCCATTCCTTTAATTATTGTGGTGATTGCTATAATCTTTATTGGAATAACTAAATTGGCGATTGTCGTTTAGGGAAACTCTTTGGGCATAAATTGGTAGATCTATTAGTTTATGTTTGAGGGAGAACATTAGAATTAACTTTCCGATTGGTGGTTAGGCTATAGCAATTGGCTCATTAAATCAATGTGATTTCTAAATAGATTGGTGATCGTCGTTTATTAATTATTTGTATTGGTCAAATTCTAAAGGTCGATTGATCACTAGTAGAATTGCTAGTAATTTATTACTAATAGCCATCAATGGGTTTAATATTTGGTCAATGATAATTAATTTCCAATCCTAGGAATACCTTGCACCAGTGCCTTCTCTATTATTGCTATTATCTTTCAATTTAAATTATTACTTTAATTCTTAAAACCCTCAAATCTTTCCAACTAAGTATTGAAGCCTCCTTAAGAGATGACCTAGGTTGTGCCCTTTACTACATTTTTGGTGCAACTTAGCACTTTATAAAATTTAATTTATTTGTGAGCCGCGATAACTCGTATTAGGTGCAAACTCGTATCAATGTTGATTTCATGATTTCCGAGTGGTACTGCTATCAACAGACCTTCTACCTCGACTTAAAATGCTTCTTGAACCATGACGGCTATCCCTTGCATCTACAGATATTTGAGCTGGTTCCAAATTATGTCGACTCTGCCAACTCTGTCGACTTTGTGCATGCAAGGACTGTTGATTCAACCATTGATCAATCTCATCATTTGAAACTTACAGGGACACAATGCCCTCCTGCTGATGAAGGGGTGGTAAGGGCACATGAAATGGTGGGTGCTGTGGTAATGGATGGTACAGTGGGAATGGCAGGTCATGATATGGGAATGGCTGCTCATAGAGGAACGGTTGGTGCTCATGGTGTGGTAGATCATGGTGTGGTGGCTTATAGTGCAGTGGCTCATGGTGTTGGAGGATTAGGTGGTGCTCGGGGATTAACTGCTGCTGGGGGATTGACTACTGCTATATCTGAGGGGACAACTATAACCAATTTATCGCGTACTGTATATACTAGTCATGATATTCATTTGAAGGAACATATTGATTAGTGGGTTGTCCCTATAGTAGACACTGATAACGGGTCTCCCACAATGTGACCAACCCATGATGCTTCTCCCTCCAATTAGTTAGTTTTCTTCATCATAAATCTTTATTATGCGATTACCCTAAATTACAAGGTGGGAAAGTAATCTGTTGATTAAGTCCAAATTGATGCATCACACGGTCAAAAGCATGCCACTCTATGACCTCAAAATATATAAGTGGCCTAATAGTTTACCATACTGTAACACCCTTGTAGAATCAACTATGCTTAAGTTCGCATTTGGATTCCATTAGTTGTCACTTATGCCTTGCTTTCATTTTCTTTTGAAATTAGCTAAAAAAATAAGTGGATAACTTTTTTTTGTATAACTTACTTTTTGAAAGCTTAAGCCTGTGGCAAGAATTGAAATGCATAGTGTTTGCATAGATAATAATCAAAAATGCTATGCGCAATTAATTTAATAAAGCAGAATAAGGGAATAAATATAAAATTACTACCACATAAACTGAAATATAACTACTTGATACATGAGTCATACTAGGACATATATCATAGTGATAGGTTCTTACAAATAACAATACAAGTTTTACTACTACTGGTCTATTCTTCGCAATCTATAATATAACTAAAATCAGGGTGCTAATTCTTGGAAGTTCTAAAATCTTCACATGTTGCCTCCTTCCTTAACTATAGCTCCGTTGCTTCAAGTGCACTCGTCTATCTCTGGTAATGACAACAAAAATAGAAACATAGGAGTGAGAAATACAAGATTTCTCGGTAGAAATTCTTGCTTGCACTAATCGTGTCATCGTTGTCATCCCAGTCAATTTGGGTTTATTATAAAAGGTAAACATACAGATAGTTCCATTACTAGATTTTTTGCAAACATAATTAGCCGAAATGCAGTTGCTTTTAAACTATTCTTATAACACTAATAGGAATATCCATTCAGTCATTCATCAATCATACATATCATGTGAATCACTAATGAGCAATAAATAATTTAGGAAATACATGCATTTCATGATTACTCATCCTCAACATTTACTTGAGTTGTGATTATCATTGTTTCTTTCATTAACATATCTTTCAGTTACTCAAGCAAAACAAGTAATCAAAGTAAGATAGGTTCACTATAACCGTATGCATGCACTTAACATTTTGTACATGTTTAACTTGATTTGGTCCTTCACTCACTGAGTGCACCAACACCAATGTCTTAAACCACCTCCATGGGTAATGAGCTCATACCATGGCCATCGCCACAACTTGTTCCGTGATAAAATCTCAACAGATGGAGTAAAGGGTTAAGTAGTGATCTTCTCTTTTTACTTTTTATTCATATTCATATCCATTTTTCATACTTTTATGGTTTGGCTCAAGTCCATTTTTCCAGACTTTCATTGCCTAGCTCAAGTCCACTTTTCCAGACTTTCATTGCTTAATTTCATCAGTGCCATATATCATGTTTCATAAAATCTCATATTTATACAGTAGACATTTTATTCGAGTCTCATACTATGTGGACATTTTTCAAATCATGTTATGCATAACATTCACATTGTAATAAATATAGCACTTTGAAGCATTCATACATATGATGAACCATCCATGATCATTCGCAATATTTCATACACATTCAAGATCATAGGTCAAGGTTATACATTATATGTGTCTCATGGTCATTCAGTCTTATTTAATTAGAACATAAGCTTATAGGTCAAGAACTTAGTTCTCCTAGTCATTTATAAGTGAAAATCCCTAATCATGTTGTAATCATGAGTTATATATGTTTATTATATTTATATTAATTTGATAAGTTTTAATAAATAACTTTTAATCCTCTTTAAAATGGTAAATTTCATATTTACCCTTGAAAAACACTATTTTTGGTTTGTAAAGTTTTATAGCTTATTACCAATTTTGATATGTCTGAATGAAAAATTAATTTCTCTCACTATAATTACTCTCTCAAGAAAATAAAAGTATGCTCAGATTCCTGACTCAAAAACCTTTCTCTAAATGTTATATGACCATATCATACGCTCAGCCTGCACATCATCTGGAATTTGAGCATCAATCCCTGGATCTATATATGATTGCCATACAAACTGCATTAATAGAAAACTTACATGAGTTCTAAATAATATTTAATTTAATATTAAAAGAAATTTTTTGATATATTAATGTTTACCTGATGAAATTCCATTTGATCCAATGCAAGTCTGATGGTAGGGACATTATTGTATGGATTGTTGTGTTGACATCGTGGCTCCTTCCACCTATAAACTTTTTTTATTTAGAAAAGATTTTTTTAACGGACTTATTTATTTAAAGTATTTTTACTTAAGAGCAAAGGAAAAAGCAACTAGCATGCTTGCCAAAGGAGCCAACCATGGGAGTCGCTGCCATGCCCACACTTGCAATAATGCCATGGTACCAGCAATATCTCGTGCACTCTTACACGTGGCACGATCTAATCCTTGATGAAGCACAGCAAGGCATGCCAAGTCCCAACTGTACCATCTGATTTCATCCAAATTTTCAAGAAGTTGCAAGAACTTCTCATGAATCATGCTTGTGCTTTTATTCGGCATTAAGAAATGCCCTAATAAAGCTAGTATATAACTACGAACATGAAATGTTATTAGCTCATCAAAATTTGTTTAAAGCCTATTTGTATGACATGAAAGCCATTCAAATTTTATTTCTCCCACCACAACATCGATCACATCTGGTCGACCACCAAGCAGTTGTTCGCACATATTCTGAAGAATTGTGGTCTTGCTATTCCTGTGATTGGTAAACCATCTATACGAAGTCCCAGTAAAATGGCAACATCCTCCAAAGTCATTGAGCACTCCCCAACTGGAAGGTGAAATGTGAGTTTCTGGTTTTCACCCTTTTTACTAAAGCACTCATTAGAGATCTATCTATCTCTATTTTAGAAATCCGAGAAACGCGGTAGAGAACTTGTCATAAATGCTCGTATATCTCCACTTTCGGTAACTTTATATATAAGTGACGAGGCAGCAATAACTCTCTTTCCTATCACAAATAATAAATTTTTCACTAATTAATAATAAAGTATTATTTATAATATATGTTTCTTTTTACGAGCATGTTACCCATTACATGAAAAGTAAAATATGAATAACAATTAAATTTAAATCTTTTAATAAAAAAAGAATATACTGTAATAGAAATTGCAAATAAAAAAATAAAATAATATTTTTACTAAAAATTAAGCATGAAATAGTTACAATATTTTGACGAATTTGCTCAAACATGTGTTTACTCAAAATCACCGTTCTATCATATGCCATTTTTTTTTAACACTATAAATGAATAAAACTTTTTGCTCACACACACGCGAGAAGGCTCACTACAAAAGCTCTCAATAGAACAAAAATCCCTTCAAGTATTCACATACAACGCTTCCAACACTTTACTCGCTTGTTGGCACTCCTCCTTTCCAACTTCTGAATTTATAAATGACATGAGATAATGGAGTTGCAGGGGCTTCAATGCAAAGTGAACCAACAATGGAAAGAAGCATGCAAACCACGAGGACAGCTGGCATGGTGATTTGTTGGGATGCCGGACAAGTGGCACACGGGGAGCAAGGGGACGTCGCGTCTGTCCCTCAGGAGACAGCCCGCCGAGCACGTGGCAAGCGGGGGGAGACCGGAGAATGCCAGCTGACACAAGACTTCAAAGAGAATCTCGTGGGTGGCGAGATTTCAAACGTCACATTGGTCACTATTGGTCGACTTCTCTCCATCCGCCTCACCACTGTTGCTCCGCGCGAGCACTGTTGCTCTTGTAATCTCGTGGACCACGAGATTTTCTTGTCTTCGCTAGCCGATAAATCACACCCAAAGCATGATTTTGTAACCCATATCTTGGTAAAATTTTCCCCAAATTCATATTAATGATAATAATCAACTCATTTTCCATATAAAAAATAATTTCCCCTTGATGGACCCATTGCTAGTTATACTTTAGTATCGAAACGAGAAAATGGTCTCAGTCGAACAACATTATGCACTTCGAACAAAAAAATAGAAAATGTAGAGCCAAACAATAAAAATGCATACTAAACAAGAAATCTATTTGAACCCAAATTAAATTAGAACGGACAAAACGTAGAACACCATTGTAAATATTTATTGAACCACCTTTCCTGTCAGCTTCACATAGCTTCATAACCATAATGCCATGACAGATGAACCACTTATCCTGGTAAGTTCTTTACTTTGATTCCTATGATACAATCAGCAAAAGCCCAGAGAAAATTTCATGAGAAGAAGGATCGGTTTCTGTTACGTTCCAATCGAGCTTCCCTCTGTCAAAATAAAAAGGAGGAATTAAACCACCAGCCTGATTAACAACAGGATACTCCCAAAAAACTTTGGGTGCGTTTGGTTTTAGCTTTTAGTTTTTTACTTTTCAAGATTTTGTGAATGAAATACTGAAAATTAATAAAACTACAAAATCCAATTCTCAATTTACATTTCCAGTTTTCAATATTTTCTTCACAAAATTATGAAAATTGAAAAATTGAAAATGAAAACTAAAAATTGAAACCAAATGCACCTTTAACATGCCTTATAACACAGTAAAATATGATCAGCACAACTTGTAAAAACATATTTAACAGTCATCATTTCATGCAGCAAAACCAAGCAATGGTATCACTAAAAGAAATTAATTTAAGAATAAATTACAGAACGTCCCTAAAGTTAGGCGATTGTGCGCAATACCTTTTGATTTGCAAAATTATATGCTGAACCCCTTAAAATTACGAATATATAAACTAAACACCCTTTATTTTTTGTAGTATGTTACACCAAGCATCCTATAAATATGACACTGAGTAGGGGTGTTAGTGTAAGGGTGACAAACCAAGGGGTATTATGTGTAAGTATCATCTAATCTAAAGAGAATTGGTGTAATTTATCCTAAACTTAAATATACTATTTTTCTGAGCTCCCCTAGCCAACCAACCACATCACACAGGAAGATTCGGCCAAAGTTCCAATGCACTAATTTTGATATATAATTAAGTACTAAATAAATTTATGTCAACACGAAATGCAATGACTGCATGTTGCTAACAATGAGTAAAGCCGTACCAAGTGTAATTTGAGTGAGATTCAGGAACATTTAATTTATGCAAAGCCTTGAGTGTGTTGGTTAGTAGTGAACTTAAGTACAATGCATTAATATGTATTTAGGTGCAGTGAATAATCAATGCAATCCTTCCATCGCACTAACATGGATTTACGATCAGTGAATAAAATTATCACATGAAACGCAGTAATGCCATGTCACCAGCAAGTACAGCTACCCAAAAACAACATTCAATTTAAGCTTAAAGAGAGATATAGGACCATTTGATTTGTGTAAAACCTTAAAGAGTATAGGGACTATGTTCTTGTCTGTGTAACCAGATGGAAACACTCCACAATGCAAAATTTAGAATAACCAAAAAGGATAAAAAATAATATAGAAGGACTAGTACATATTAAGGCATGATGCCCATGAAAGAGAACACAAAATTGAAGACAAGGATGATAGCGAAATTAAAATGCCAATTAAGTACTTTCTTCATTAATATGAGAGTAAGATTTTGATAAGAACCTTGGGAGAACCACACCACAAAAACTATCCATTGTGATTGGAGAGATCAAGGCCTTATAAACCCCACACTGCAATCCCATGCTTCCAATGTGAGACCCAAGCCTGATACCTTGCAATTGGATCCTAAAGACTATAGTCATATTGGACTCTCATCCAAAACTCGTTATATTATAAAATGTTCCTCTATGCAGGCTATTGATGATTGGCATAAACTTAAATTTTGATGGCTTAATCGACCAAAATTTATACTGTGGAAACATTTCTTGACACCTGACAGTATCAAGGAATGGAATTTTGTGCACTGATTTATATGCATCATGAAGAGAAAGGCCTAAGTAGGTTAAAGGATTACTGAGATGTGTCTGCTAGTAGTATTTACACAGTAATGGTCATAAGCAATGAATTCACCATCAAGAGAGTACAAATGGGTTCATCTGGTACACTGTTAGGAACCCTCACATCACCAAGGTGGGAATAACAAAAGAGAAAATCAGGAAAATAGTAGAGGGCAGAAAGTTGTAACAAACTATGCTTACCTGGCACAGTAGGCTAGGCAGAGAGATAATCTTCAGCATTTGGGGTGAGGGAATATATGTACGAAGGGATGCAGAATTCAAGAAATCAGGAGGTGGGAGTTTGGGAGAGTACTGGCCTCATGAAGAGCCTCATTTGTCATTGTTTCATTACCCGTATTTCAATTTTCAGAAATTGAAGGAATCTGTTAGAACTGGTACTCAGAAATAACAAGAATTAGTGTTTATTGATGTGTATTGAAGAATTACAAGATAGAGAGGAAAATCTAGAGTCCTTCCAACTATTCCAAATGAATAACAAAATGACCAAAAATCACAAACTAATCCCCACTTCCCTTTATTTATATTCTAACTCTCCTAACTAACACCTAACTTACTAAAAGGACAATAACACTACTCCTGAAGAGAGATCCACCTTGTCCTCAAGGTTGGGTTACAAAAAATCTTACACTAGAAACCCACAGGGTCCCATTGCTTGAATTCTAGAAAACTGTTGAAGCCAGACTTAAAAATTGCTCTTGTAGTTGTTGGAAAACTGGGTTTCCACGTGGCATACCATTTGGGTCAAGGCCCAAATTTCCATGGCAAATCCAGATTTGGTATGTTTATCATATAGTCCTCGATTTGTCGAAGCAAAGACTCTTCCATCATCTTTATCCAAAGTCGCCTTCTCTGCTTTTGCGATTTAGGCTTGGCCCACTTGCTGAAAACCATTTCTCATTAGATATTCCCATTTTTCAGGCTTTGAATTTGGGCTTGACCCTTTAGGGGGAAAACCATCCCTAATTGATGATCCTCTGGTTCTACCCCTCTCCTCACTCCTTCCTCCCTCCGCTTCACCATCCCAAAGAGCACCTCAGATAGTCGTACTGGTGCCATCGCTAGTTGCCCAAAATTGTCCTTTGCCGAGATCTTTCTCCTGTGACCACTCTCAGTCACCCCCACACCACGACTTCTTCCCTTGCCATCTTCTAGTGCCGCACTCACTGCCGAAGTAGCCATCAAAGATGTGTCTTCCGTGCTCATCAGCAGTCATCATCACCTTTGCCACTCATGTCATAGCCACCACCATCAACAACTTCTTTCTCCGTCGCTTCCCACCCATCTGTCTCCAAGGATGGTTCCAAGTCCTGTGGTTCTAGCTATGCTGGTTGATTGCTCGTTCCACTCCCTACGTTGAGTACTATCTCCATCGTGCCTTGTTTCCCTCTTTCTTGGCTAGCTGTTGTTGGTGGACTTCCCCCGTCTCACTTGTCTATCCACCCTCTAGTGCACGCTAGAGACAATTCTTTCTCCTCCTTTGCGCCATTGCCCTTCCTTATTTCCTTCATCCCTTTCATCTTTCTTGCACCATTTTCTTGATCTTGGACAACAGTTTAAAGAGAAAATTGGACTCTCAATTCTTTGAAAAGATTCTCTATCTCCCTAAGTATTTCTGCCTCCCCAAAGTTCCTCTTTAGCCCTTTTTCCTGCCTTAGCTCAATCATCTTCCTCATCACACATTGCCCTAAAAAATGTCAACCAAAAGCATTTGAGTTTTTTGCTTTCCATGACCAATACCAAATGTATTCATGAATGCTTAGGGTCGCTACCACCTCCAGTATCCACTACCCCACGGTATGTTGTAGTCAAGAAAATGTGTCCATACTTTTCTCAGCCAAACACGAACATTGCTCTCATTGTATGCCGAAATCCGCCCTCTCTTGCTTTCCACGCTGCAAACCTTGCACAAGCTCCCGGAATCGAGAGCTTTGATACCAGTGTTAGAACTGGTATTTAGAAATATCAAGCACTCATGTTTATTGATGTGTAGTAAAGAATTACAAGATAGTGTGGCAATTCAAGAGCCCTTCCAACTTTCCCAACTGGTTAACAAAATGACCAAAGACCACTAACTAATCCTTAATTCCCTTTACTTATAGTCTAACTCTCCTAATTAACTCCTATCTAACTAACAAGATCTTAACAGCATCACACTGATACCTCTTAAGCTCCATTAATATAAAGTTTCAGTTTCTTTTATATCTCTCTAGTCTCAATGTTAATGGGTGGCTGGTTTCTAACAATTGGCATTAGAGCATTAGAGCTCCTCAGTCTTGGGGAGCTCGTGGATGGAGCACATGCAATCTGCTGCCATGGATACATGGGTGGAAGAGATGTGGAAGAGGCTAAAGAAAATTAAAAAGTGCTACTAAGAAAATGGTATCCCCGGCAACATCGACCACAGGTCTAGGAGGATGATGAAGCATGGTAGAGAGAAGGGGTTGAGAGTGTAACTAAATACTTGTGATGGGTATGGGTTGAATGAGAAAAGGTCAACAAGAAGGGGTCTGATAGAGAAGAAAAAATATGTTCTGTTCGTAGAAATGAAAGAGTTGAAAAACAGAAGAGGGTGGAGGTTCTGGTATGCAGATAAAGAAGCATGGTTGTGGATAGATGGAAATGAAGAGGCATGGCTAAAAGTGGTTCAGCCTGAGGGAGGAAAGAAGCCAGTGCAGGGTCAGAAACCACCTCTCATACAAACTTGAAAATAAAGAACAAAAAGAATATTGCTGAAATAGCTCCTAGTTTTATCATTCCTCATAGGTATATACATGTACATGAGAAACTAACAACAGTTCCTATTTACACGAAAAATAACTAAATACTTAAACTATTCCCAGTGACATATATCTTTATGCTTGCGGGTTCTATCATATTTCCTCTGTTAGTCAATTATTCAATATTCAACAACCTTCAATGTTCTGCCCATGTTTCTGTGTCATAATCGTGATAGATAAAGTGTTTCTCGTTATTATCAATCACATAATTTTTTCAGGATCCTATAAGAATTTCATATATTGGATATGTCTTTGATTTCATGATTGAGTTAATAAGGGTCAACTTATTGCCCATTTGAAGTAAAACTTGAGCCCTGCCTAGCTCAGCCAGGTTGCTCAAAAGCTAGGTTACCAAGAAAACTACTTTGCCTTTCCTGCTTCTTGGGAATCTACAACTACAAGTTTGACCACTTCTCAGTAAACATTCTTAAGGAAGTACAGTAAAGGTGAGAAAAATCTTAGAAAGCAACAACATAACAACCATTTTCTGCATATCACATTTCACCAGTAGAGCAACATGGTTCATATGAAACAATTAGTCCTCCTAGGATCCCTTCAATCTCTTTCAAAATATGAAATGTAAAACAAATGCAAAGAACAGACAGTGCTCAAACTTCCAGTACCTCCTTTTTCTTACACTCCTTGTAAACATCAAAATGTTCTTGACATTTACTCTTATCAGAGCTAAATTCTTCTAAACCTGAAAAAGATTTTTTTCCAAAAAAGAGTAAGATAGACTGACAGCCGGATAGCACAAGAATCATAAGCTACAGGGTTTCTCTTCCATCCCTAGCAATGGCAAAGAATCTGACACAGTGAGTCAAGTTTTCAATCATCCAAATAAGGTTTTCGTCATGCTCCCATAAATGTGAAGTACAAGATTCAAAATAATCATATAACCTCACACCTTATTATGGAAATAGGATACCAGCAATGTTTTCCCCAGTCGAGTACTGTATTCACACTAATTCATAATTCGACAATAAACCAAAAGGAAGGCGCTATTGAAATAAATAGTAGGAATTTTTTTTTTTTCTCTCAATGTCATAAATTCTAGGAAGCTTAAATAAGAAAACCTAAAATATAGTGGTCAGCATACTAATATATTCATCATAGGAAAAATCAAGCCTCTCGAGTGAACAAGACCATCAAACAATCCTGAGCTAGTTTAAGGATCACAGTGTAATTTAAGTTCCACAAAATTGATGAAGGTCAAAATTATCTTCAACAATATTTTCCTTTCTTTTCTTCATTGTTTGTTCATTGCCCTTTTCTCCTTTGATTTCCCAATTGAACTCATTTTATTTCTGCACATTTGAAAACGTGTGAAACGGTGATACCTAAAAATTAAAATATTCATATAGTCCTAAAGAAACAAATTTTGGGCACTGAAAGGTGAAAAAAGAAGAAGAAGAAGGCAATCAAAGATATGGAAAATATCCATCTTCCAAAGATTCAAAGCTTTATTGGGTCCATTCAAATTGAGTGAGAACATGAGAGAGCAGAGGCAATTCATTCTATAAATTAGAAAAGAAAAACGGAAAGAAAATTGAAGGGGTGAGAGAAGGAAGAGGAATCTTACATTTGAGAGAAGCAGTGTATTGAGGAAAACACGGAGAATCAGCGATTCTCGCAGCACTCGGATACGGAGGTGTTGAGGCTTTGGACGCCATCTTCGTTTAGGCAAGCTACAGAGTATACAGCTCAGGGAGCTCCTTCCTTTCGATTTGCGGATTTTGTGATTATGTATTTGGGTGGCGGATGCTCCTGCCTTCTGCACCGTAGGATTGAGTTCAATTAAAATTGTACGGCTGAAATGTTCCCTAGTCCAAAATCCTAAAAAATTTGGATTTAGATGATTTAAGGTGAGATCTCACCTCTAGAAACTAAAATTAACAATTTCATCCTTAGATCAATAGAATAAAGAGACCTCATTTTTAACTTTATTGATCCAATAATAAAATCCCTCACTTTACTCACACTTCTTACTTTACGGTATACTTGTGAGTTTGGATTTTGTAAGAAATAGAAGGGGAGAGGAAGACTTGTAATATAATTTTACATTATATGTCCCCATTCCTCTCTCTTCCCCTCCAAAATTTAAACTCACAAATATACTATTAGAGAATTATTTCCCTTGAGATTTACATGGAGCGATTCAAGTGTTTCATTTCTCAGCTAAAGCACCCTCATCAAATTACATTTGGCTTGTAACGAGACTTGTAGCGCAGTAAAACGAAAAAGCAATTATTATTGTGCTATAGTTACTAGTCAGTAGTAGTGGGTGTATCGGGTTAGGGTAAACATAGCTTTTTCTGGCATAGTTTTATTTAAGAAAAGAGGAATGATACATGAACGTAACTATAATTACACCATACTCTTCCACCATGCTATATGACAAAATAAGCATATGGATATGATATGGGATACGGAGGGGCAATTTGGGGAAGGAAAGAAAAGGAAAGTGTTAGAGTGATGGCAACACTGTGATTATGGAAAAAAAGGAAATGTATTTTCGTTGAGCAGCTAACTCTCACCTAACTCCCATAGAAAAACTTCCATTCTATCTCTGTGTTTTTCTTGTTTATCTCTCCCACCCCTTCACAGCTCTTGTATGTGGTGTTGCGTGGAGGAGGAAGAAGAAAAGCATAAAATTATGTTATGTTTCAAATGCACAAAACCATTCATAATTGTTGAGTACAACTCATTTCATTTATCTTTTTCTTTCAATTTTTGGAGGGAGTACAAGAGAAGGAAAATGAAAATGATATCATCTACACTTGTTCAAGATTTGTGAACGAGTTTCTATTTGTAAAATATGTAGGTTCATCATTTTCAGTATGATTCTTCATGTACTTGTGGTTGATGTCAGAAAATTTAGTTTTCTTTTTAAAATATCTTCAACAAGAAAACAAACTATGAATGACTATGTTAGAAATTAGAGGCTAACATTAATAGTGAAACTTAAGTTGTAATTGTGTGGAGGGAAGTTGTAAATTAGTGATAAATTGTTCTTAACCCAAGAGCAAAAAGTTGTAAACTTGTTTCAAGATGTTGTAAACTCGTGTTATGTATGAAGATATTTTTATTTTTTATCAAAATCTTTTCAGCAACAAAACAATCTGTGAATGGCTAAGTTATAAGTTGTCAGCTAATGTTAATAGTGAAAATTTGAGTTGTAAATGCGTGGAAGGAAGTTGTAAACTAATGAACAAAAAGCTATAAATCATTTTAAAAATGTTGTAAACTCCTATTATGCATGGGAATATTTTTTATTATAGTTTTTCCAACAACAAAACAATCAGTGAATGACTATGATAGAAGCTGACAGCTAATATTAATAGTGGAAACCTAAGTTGTAAATGATTAAAAGGAAGTTGTAAACTAATGGCAAAATATTATAAAAACATGATCAAATAGTTGTAAACTTTTTTTAAAATGTTTTAAACGCTAATTATTCATGGGAAATTTTTATTTTATTTTTTATCAGAGTTTTTTCAGCAACAAAACAAACTATGAATGACTATAACAGATGCTGCCAGCTAACGTAAATAGTGGAAACCTGAGATGTAAATACGTGAAAGGAAGTCGTAAACCAATGATAAAATGTTGTAAACCTTTAAAAAATGTTGCAAACTCCTGTCATGCATGAGAATGTTTTGTTTTTAATTTTTTATTAGAGTTTTTTCGACAACATAACAATCTATGAATGGCTATGATAGAAGCTGGCAGCTAATGTTAATAGTTGAAACCTGAGTTGTAAATACATAGAAAGAAGTTGTAAACAAGTGACAAAATGTTGTAAACCCATGAGTAAAAGGTTGTAAACCATTTTAAAAATGTTGTAAACTCCTATTATGCATGGGAACCTTTTTATTTTTCATTCTTTGTCAGAGTCTTTTCAGCAACAAAACAAACTATGAATGACTCTATTAGAAGTTTTAAACCAGTGTAGCAAAAAATTGTAAACTAGTTTGTAAAGTCATGGAAAAAAATTGTAAAGTGTTTTTAGTTTTTGTTGCAGGTTTGTTATTATAAAAAAGAAGTAAAAATGGAGAATTCAATGAATGATGATGCTGATGTTCATATCAAAGTTGAGATGGATCATCCTAAAGTGAATTGTGAGATGAAGGGGCCTATTGCTGGAATAGTATTCAAATCAGATGAAGAAGCTAGAGCATTCTACAAAAATTATGCAAGCAAGATGTGTTTTAAGTTATTCAAAGTTAGAAATTCAAGGAAGGATTCAAATGGATAATTAAATTACATGTTACTTTCATGTTCATAGGAGAGAAGACGCGCCTCAAAACTCACTCGAGTATTGAGGGTGTGGCCTACTAAGCAGGCAAAATGTGATGTGAAGATCATAATAAGTAAGATAGCACATGGTAAATGGTGTATTAATAGAATTGTGCTTGATGACAACTATGTTGTTAGCCCAACGAAGTCAATATTGCTGAATATAAGCAAGAGCTTAAGCTTCCATATAAAGGAGGCTATTGAATTGACAGATTGTTTAGAGGTGAGGATCATAAAAATATTTCAAACTCTTGTTAAAGAGTCTAGAGGGTATGAAAACTTATCATTAGGTGAAAGGGAAGTACGAAACTACATAAACAAACAGGCGTGTGATTGGCAAGGAGGTGACACAAAAGCCTTGATTGAGTACTTTTCGACAATGAACACAGAGAATAGTGATTTCTGGTATGAGATAGACTTAGATGATGAGTTTCATGTAAGAAATATATTTTAGACAGACGCAAGGAGCAGAACCGCTTATGAATACTTTGGGGATATTGTTAGCTTTAACACAACATACCTAACAAATAGGTATGGCATGTCATTTGCTGCTTTTGTGGGAGTCAATCACCATGGACAATTGGTTTTTCTTGGATGTAGCCTAGTGTTAGTTAAAGACACTGACTCATATGTCTGGTTATTTTATAGTTGGATTACATGCATGCTTTGTAAACCACCGAGTGGTATTGTGACTGATGAGTACAAAGCAATGGAGAAAGCAATACAAATTGTTATGCCACACACCCGACATAGATGGTGTTTATGGAATATAATGAAGAAGATCTTAGAAAAGCTTAAAGGATATGATGAATATCACAATATTAAAATGTGTTTGTAGGAAATTGTGTGTGAAGCTTTGCAAGAGTAAGAATTTCAAGAGAAATGGGATGCATTTGTCAGAGAGTATGGTCTTGAGAGCAATAAATGGTTGGGTGGACCGTTCAAACATCGACATAAGTGAGTGCTCATCTACTTGAAGAAGGATTTTTGGGCAGGGCTATCCACTACACAAAGAAGTGAGAGTATACATTCCTTTGATGGGTATGTCAACTCAAACACTAGTTTGCAGTAATTTGTAAAAGAATATGATAATTCTTTGAGGAGCAAGGTTGAGAAAATGGTTGAAGCTGGTTTTTAATCCATGAACATAGTCATCCCTTGTGGCTCAAGCTCCCTTATTGACCAACAATTCCAGGAAGTGTATACCTACACTAAATTTGGGGAAGTGCAAGTTGAATTTAGAGGGAAAATTAATTGTGTTCCCAATTTTGAAATCATTGAATTGTACAATTATGACCTTTGAGGTGGTGGAGGAAGTGATATTGTTTGGTTGAGCAGTTGAGATAATTTGTAAGTTGTCTTTAATCGTCCATGATGTTAGTTGACAATGTTTATTGTTTTGATTTATGGGAATCATGTGTAGACATTCCTTTTGTATTCTTTCTTTTGAACGGATAAAACAAGTGATAAGAAAATACATTCTTTTAAGATAGAGCAAAATGATCAAAATGAGGCACTCGTACATAAAGATTAGTAACGATTTTGCTAATTTTAAGCTTACGATGGATAGGTTTGATAAATTGGTGAAATATTTCTATAAAATGACAGAATTGGCTGTAACTTTTGAGGTTAGGAGCAATCATGTGTATTGCACTCTTGACAAATTATATGCTTATTTGCACTTAATGCCTTATTTATCTGAGTTGAACACTGCTACAAAAGGTGATGACATTAGTGGTAATGTTGGCAGGGGATATATAAATGAATATGTTCAAATCCATAGCCCTATGCATTCCATCAAAGATAAAAAAAATTGAATTGGAAAAAAAAGTGCAGAAGTGTTGCAAAAAAAGAATACTAGCACAGAAGAAGTTGTAAATCAAGGTGTGTTAAATATCTTCACGTGCCTAACTGTCACCCCATTGTATATATGGAATCATTTGTAATATAATGTGCTATTTCCATCAAATCTTGTAGGAATCATTTGAGGCCATGCTTTCCTAGCTGTGTGGCAGAAATTCTTTGTGGAGTCATATGTTAAAGCAAGAGATAGTGGCAATGTAATTGATGAAAGGCCTGTGGTGTATGATCACACTAAACTTACTTTTAATTTGCAAGTTTGATTCAAGATTTTTTGGCATTCTTAAGCCGTCATCATAGTAGCCTTCAATAATTAAAACTCATATCAATTTCTATTCATGATTTTTCCCTGCCTGCTTTCACGACTATTGGATGTAGATTACCAATCCCTGGTGATTATAATGTACTCCAATTGATGTGAACTTCATATCAAATTGTTCATGCTTATGGTAGAACTTACTATCATATCAGTAAGGCTATTTCTTTTAGCTTGTATATGACTATTGTGCTTGGTAAGTTATATTAATTAAATAATGGGTATCATGATTATTTATTCTTTTCATGATTATTTATTCTTTGTATTATTGGTGCTGTTGTTTTTTATTTATTATATAGCTTAGGGTGTTGGCTGTAACACAAGTGTTGCGAATACCAATAATGAGAGCGATTTTCTAGCGTCACATGGTTTAAACCAGCAACATGATGAATTTCTGCAGGTGCTTGAGTTATATAGTCAAGATCTTTGTATGGATGATATATTATTGAGTAGTCGACTACTTAGTAGGGATTCAAGCATAATACCAATGTATTCAAGTAATCCACCTAGTTGTTACATGAATCAATAAAATATTTATTTGCAGGTATCTTTTCTGACCATATTTTTTTTTTCATTTTTGTTTTAATGCATGAGACGATGATACATTGTGCATAGTGGTTACATCAATGGATTAATGAATAATTATTTTGGGTCTTGTGCAGGATATCTAGATCTTTAATACAAATTATTTTCCTTATGATTATATTTTTTGGTGGATTATTTGATGGCATATTGATGGGGTTGTTGAGAGAACATTAGGTGGATTATGCATTTGTGGAATAAGCTAACCTATGTGTGCCTTTATATATTCCACATGCAAGTGCTCATATATTTATTATGTCTACACTAATTCTATAAATAGTGCAAAATGTTTTTTGGATATAAATTTTGCATATAAAGCAGTGGTTTATTTCATTTCCCGTGGTTGAAGATTTTAATCAATGTGAAAATTGCATACTAAAGACCATAATCATCACTCGAGAAATACAGGTGTTCAAAATTACATAACCAAGTGCAAAGTGCAAGGAGTCCCATTGTTTGAATGTTTACATACATGATTTTACAAGTTCTGAACTTGTAGCTTATATGATTTTGCACACAGGTTTACAACTTTGATGGCTTATTGACAGTTATAGTATAGGTAATGGAATTACTTGGAAAGTGGATCTAAACTTATAAAATAACAAATATCCTACAAAGAACTATAGATGTACTAAACATAATGTCGTGCAATAACACACATAAAGTGAGCATTGATCTTATTATTTAGTAGCGATCTTCATTAGATAAGTCAGTGTTAGTGGAATCATATTATTCAGCACCATCAAATGCACTTCCCCTAAGGTGGTAGAAGCAATGAGCTTTTTTTCTTATTTAGCCTGATATGCATCTGGTTGTTCTCGTATCAAATCATATTAACCATCTTCTGTAGCATAAATGTGTTGGCTCGACTTATTGTAATGGAACGATGCTTTGGGACTCTTTGATAATGGCTAATCAACTCAATCCATAACCTATTACTCTTCTTGAACTGATATGCCATTCTTGCTTTTATGTGCGAATGTTTCCCGGAGAGAAGTGATGTTAAGGATGCATGTCATCTGAAGACATCCTTTTCTAAAGCCCACACCCGACCCATACAGTCAAATATCTTATCAACAGAGTAAAGTAAAGTGAGAGAAATTTCCCAAAAGGAATGGTTTATACCATCCATGCATAACACGCTTATACTGAAAAGAGAGAGCACTAAGTCCTGAACAACAAGTTTGAAGTACTTGTATTTATAGTTAAGTATGATACACAAGATGATCAATGGTTTACAAGTAAGAGGATTGGTGGAGATTTGCACTTTCATGTGTGAATAGTAAGCCAATTGAGAAGATATGTGAAAACATTCACATGGGAATAATGTAGTCTATTGGAAGGTTATGTGCCTTATTTCATGTAAATAAATTTTTAAAATGTTGAATGCTTATTTTACAAAGTCCACATGAGAATAGTTGTCGAGGGATTATTTTGAAGAGTGTTACTAAACTGCCACGTGGTTTAGAGTGCAAATTTATGCTTGATTGTATCTACTTTATCAAAAAGCAATAGTTGTGGGGTTTGGATGGATGTATGTATGCTTTCACGTGTGAATAGTGTCTAGATGAATGGATGCTTGCTCCCCTTCACGAGGGCATAATGTGTGCTATATATGGTATATTTATTGGGTCCTCATTGTTTATAAAATTCACTTCATGTGCCAGCAATCACTATGGACATCACTATTACAATCCACCATGAATAACATGAGTGATTACAGATACATACTATGTGATCTACAATGGAGTTATGAGAATCAAAGAAGTAATGAAGGAGAATCCATGATCTATAGGCTGACTTGGTGGATCTTGGACTATGAGTGCAAATTCCAAGCTTGACTGCCAATGAGATGTGGTAAAGAGCTACAAATACAAGTGAAATGGAGCAAGCCCTACTATGTATCAAGCTTGAGAATAACATAATGGCCCTGTGAATGACATTTTTTTCCATGCTCAAGATATGCACAAATTTCGTAAAGGCAAATAGTAGAAGTTTAACCCTACACAAAGAAGAACTAATCTTAGAAAGGGATGGGTATTTATCAAATTTGGAGGATGAGTGTTGAGTGTTGATCTGATGTATTGTAATCTTGGTGGCAATGAATGAAGGTAGCGTACAACTAATTGAATGAGTATGAGTACCTTATTGTGGGTTATACTTTCTTATCATATTAGTTAAGAGTAATTAAAGATTTATGATTTTCCATAGAGGTTTAAAACTTCTAAACATATGTTTACAACTTTTTTATTCGTGGTTTACAATATTTTCATATAAAGTTTACAGCTTTATTTTTCCTAATCACATTGGTCGAGAGGTATAAGAGTCTTTTTATTTTCCACAAAGGTTTACAACTTCTACATAGAGATTTATAACTTTTTTAGTAGTAGTTTACAAGTTTTTACATAAAAAGTTTATGGCTTTTTTTCTAATCACATTGGTTGGGAAGCATAAAAGTCTTATTATTTTCCATAGAGGTTTACAACTTCTATGTAGAAGTTTACAACTTTTTTCATATAAATTTTATAATTTTTTTTTTCCAATCACATTGGTTGAGAGGCATAGTAAGAGTTATATTATTTTTCATAGAGGTTTACAACTTTTACATAGATGTTTATAACTTTTTAGTAGAGGTTTATAACTTTTTTCATATACAGTTTACAGCTTTTTTTCTAATCACATTGGTTGAGAGACATAGTAAGAGTCATTATTTTTCATAGAGGTTTACAACTTTTTAGTAGAGATTTACAACTTTTTTCATATAAAGTTTACAGCTTTTTTCTAATCACATTGGTTGAGAGGCATAAAAGTCTTATTATTTTTCACAAAGGTTTACAACTTTTATGTAGAGGTTTATAACTTTTTTATTAGTGGTTTATAACATTTTTTCATATAAAGTTTATAGTTTTTTCTTTCTAATCACATTAGTTAAAAGGTATGAGAATGTTTTTATTTTCCACCAAGGTTTACAAGTTATGTTCAGAGGTTTACAACTACTTTATGTGTGGTTTACAATTTTTCCTCATAAAAGTTACACCTGTCAATAATCACAATGGGTAATAGGGTTCAAAGAGGATTGGTTTTGATATAACATTTTTCCCTGTACACAAATTGTCATCCAAACAAAGTATTTTTCCTATACACAACATATATATAAATTGTCATCCAAACAAATTATTTTCCCAGTACACATCATATCAACAAATTATCATTTCATCTACAAATATATATATTATACTAAGCAATGCTTATATACATGCCGACAAAGAATGGTGGAAATATCCAAACAAATATATATACGTAAATCCAAAGTGATTATAGAAATCAATCCTTATGCATTGTCTACTTCCTTGTCCTAGGCCTAGCATATGATGTGGTATATGGGATGGTTAGATGACGATCGAGCTGCCTCACCCTCTTGTACAAATATGTCTTTTGCTCCTATTAAGTGGGTCTACCTACCTCTTCCACACTACCTTCTATTAGCTCAAGAACTCTTCTAAAAACTTTAATATAAAATATTTTAAATGACAACAAAGCCAATTTAAAAAAAATATTTTAAAGAATGACTAATGTCTATTGTGAGTTTCTTGAGTAAGCATATAGGCTCTTTTGTTAACATAACATAGCTCTTTCAAGCGAGATTATTTTTACTTTACATGTGAAAACATACTTTATCTCTTGTTAAGAGATGGGAACTGAATAGAAGTGATAAATATATTGTAAATCGAGCATAAACATGTCCAATAGATTTAAGAAATACAACCAGCTCAAGAAATCAAATCTCGAGACTTCAAAAAGTAGTGTGAGACTTTAGAAAGTAGCACCGATATTCAAAAAGTACACTTAGAATGAA
This sequence comes from Dalbergia cochinchinensis, assembly GCA_031216125.1. NCBI lineage: Eukaryota > Viridiplantae > Streptophyta > Magnoliopsida > Fabales > Fabaceae > Dalbergia > Dalbergia cochinchinensis. The sequence goes on from CM062375.1 coordinate 49,299,161, forward strand.
AATATCAATCAAAATCTAAAGCCAATGTGTTCTACCAGCCCACCCAACTATGCATAGTTGTAAACAGAACATACAAAGCTTTAAACCAGCACAAAAAGTTATAAATTATCAAACAAAAAGTTGTAAACTAGCACACATAAAGTTATAAACCATCCTACTCAATGTTGTAAACCAGCCCATACAAAGTTGTAAATCAGCCCACCCAATGTTGTAAACCAGTACACACAAAGTTCTAAACCAACATACAAAAAGTTGTAAACCAGCGAATACAAGGCTGTAAACCATCCCACAAAAAGTTGTCAACCATAATAATAAAACATGTAAACTAATTACTAAACAGTTTCTAAATATGTTCAGTAAAACATGTAAAGATGTATGCAGAAAAAACATAACTGATATAAAAAAGTTGCAAACTAGGACAAAAGTGCTGTAAACTAGCCAATACAAAGTTATAAACATACTCGTTAAACATGTAAACCAATTTTAAAATAATTGCAAACCATTTTTTATACAACCAAATCACCATAACTTACATTCTTGCCTTTCTTCTGATGCTTACTATGGTTCCTCATGCAATAAAAATACACTGCATTGGCCACTGCATCTAGAACGTCGATCTTGCCAGTGCTTAAAGTTTGGGAAGCTGAAGCTGAAACTTGTCCTCCCCTGTCCATCGATAAAGGGCTGACAATCAATGCAAAGGTCTCCTAAACAAGTACACAAGTAAGACAATATATCTTTAAAATTGGTGTAAAGATGATGCGATACATAGGCCACACAAAACATGTGAACAAACCAACCCTCAAACCCATTATAAAAAATATCAATACCTCATACAGAAGCTCTATGCTCCGAGGAGACAAGGCAACATCCTTGGGCATGACTGTAACATTGATATGTACTGTCACATCCAATATTAAAATAGTCTAAATCCCCTTATTTGCAGTATAAGTAGACTCAAGTCATTTTTCCTTAGGACACATCAGTTATGTTATCGAATTATAAATACTAATAACAATAAAAAGGCGGGGGGGGGGGGAGGGGGGAGTTTGTGATTTTAGAATAAAAGGATTACGTATGTAAATGTAAATAGAATAGAATCACTCTTGATCAAGGAATCAATCCCAGACATCATGACTATTGGCAGAATTCATCACGGTTCAGAAGAGTTAACTTTGTATGCTACTATGTTAATCCGAGTCAACTATATAATCATACAGTTTTTACTCAACAATCCTTAAATCACAATCGCAATTTCAATGAATGTCAAATTACGTGCAGTTTAGATTAACCTGAACAACCAATCGGTTATTCAGCCTTTACTTCAATTTCACTAATGAATTCAATCCTATATCTAATCAGATATAATTCAAACATGATCATGTTAAATAACCAAATCCATAATCGAAATTGAAGTTTAGAAAAGGAAAGCACACATACAAATAAGATTTATACAACAGGAACTCCGAATTCAAACCAACTATCTATGATGTCAAGGATTGAGAGAAGTTTAGCCTTCCATGGACATCTCCATTGGCAAGCTCTCTGTATGAACACCTTGAGTTTGAAAGGAAAAATGAAAATACAAGTTTCTGGTTCTTTATTGTTGATTTAGTCAGAATTGCAAAGGAAACAGAAATTTATAGGCAATCCAATGTCCCTACCCGGATTTCCACTTATCACTAACCTTATCTTATCTAGATTTTCCTAATTTCTGAAATCTGATCTAGATAAGATAATCCTCTCTGGATAAGCTTTCCAGAGACATATTATATGCCTTAATTGGATCAGAAATGAGTGAGATATGCCCAATTATGTGAGGAAAGGTCTTGGACCCGCCTAAGCATTAGCTCCGAAACTTGGAAGCCCAATTAAGCCTTGAAACGGACCGAATTTGATGAAGCCTGTGAAACCCAAAATTATAAATCTCGGTCTTAGCTTTCAGGAGCCACCAAGATCACCTAAATCTGATATTTGTAGAGCCCAAAATGATCTGTGGAAGACAAAAAGGTCATAGTGAGTGTAAAATCCGAAATTAACCAAATTTCAACAATTAAATCCAATAAGGCCCAATAATGCAAAACTCAATTAAATCATTAGCATTAAACACATATAGAAGCAAATTAGGCCAAGTATGAACAATAATAGATGCCTAAAAATTTCTCTATCAAATTCCCCCACACTTAGTCTTTTGCACTCCTGGGCAAAATCCAAAAGTTGAATCATAGAGGCCTAAAAATTCACCATTGGAAATAAGAAACAAACACTTTATTCACAAGAATTCAGAACATATGTATGAACACATTCTCAACATCTCAAGAAGACAAATCCAATCAAAAGATGAACCAAGAGTAATAGAATCTCGTTAGGCAAACTCTCAAGTGTTTAGGCTTGTATTTACACTCAAAGCACATCATGAATGTTAACACTACCATAAGCTTGACAAGCCTCTAATATCAACATTTGAAACACATGCATATAAAGATCAAAAGGACTTTCCAGGTTGTAGCAGGGTTAAGGTATGGGAAGATATAAGAAAGGATACTAGCTATCAACCTAAGAGACTAGAAGAGCCATGAGGAATGATTCCAAATAAACATGCACAGCTGAACTCCATTTCCATTTTGCCTTTCATATATATATATATATATATATATATATATATATATTCTTTTTCTCTTTTTCTTTTCTCTTTTTTTTTCTCAATCCTGCCAAATATGCATTTCTATTATATTTACAACTAAACACAATTTTTTTTCATCATTTTCATCATTTTTGTTTTTTTTTAATTCATAACGAATACATAGATGAAGTAAACAAAACAAGAAAAAATCAAATTGTTGGATAACTCCTACATTTATTTAAGAACCCATTCCAAAGCTCTTTCACTCTCTAGAGTTAAGGTGAATCATTGTTTTTCACTTTATGAGCTTGTAGTGAATTACAAAACATAGGATGGTTTAAATAGGCTCAAATAGGCAAACAATGGAATTAATGCAAGATAGGCTAATTTGGATAGTAGCATAGAAAAAAAAATGGCCTATATCATCTCAATACATGCATGTGAACCAAAAGCTTCAACAAGAGTTAAGTCAAGTTTTAGAGTGACTAACAAACATGAGTGAAAACACACAAGCAAATAAAAACATAGTTATTCATATGTACAAGGCTCAAAAACTCTCAAGGGGTAAATCTATCACAATTGGTCCATCAATTAATCATCAATGCTTACTAAAAATGCATCCATATCATGCCATGAAAACTTGAGCACAAAATCAAAACAAACTCTTTTTTTTTCTTTTTTCTTTATATATATATATATATATATATATATTTTATTTTTTTTTATTTTTTATTAGAAAGACTTAGGAAGACAAAATCCTAGTTCTAAAACACTCCCCCACACTTAAATTACACATTGTCCTCGATGTGATTACAAAACAAAAGATAAAGAACTTTGTGTAATTAAAGAGCGAAGGAGGAAAAACTCCTTTATTATAGTGGAAAAATTTGCACTTGAGGATGAGTGGGCTTATCCAAAGTTAGCTCCTCTAGTTCCTCCCCTACCAATGCCGGGTTTTCATGAAAATGCTTCAGACGGTGACCATTAACTTTGAAACTCTTGTCACTAGATTCACTTTTGATCTCCACTATGCCATAAGGAAAAATGTTAGTAACAACAAAAGGACCATCCTATCTTGAACGAAGCTTATCGGGCATGAGCTTAAGACGAGAATTGAACAAAAGGACTTTCTGGCCAACAGAGAATTCTTTTCTAGAAATCATCTTGTCATGAAATTTCTTAGTTTTCTCCTTGTAAAATTTTGAATTCTCATAAGCTTCCAAACGAAGCTCTTCAAGTTCCTGCAACTGAAACTTCCTTTCAACACCTGTTTTATCAAAATCCATATTACAACACTTAACTGCCCAATATGCACGATGCTCAATCTCCACCGGAAGGTGGCATGCTTTACCAAAAACAACTCGAAAAGGAGACATCCCTATAGGTGTCTTGTAAGCAATCCTATGAGCCCAAAGAGCATCCTCAAGCCTACAGCTCCAGTCTTTCCTATTCGGTTGCACTACCTTTTGCAAAATTTTCTTGATCTCCCTATTAAAAACCTCAGCCTGCCCATTAGTTTGGGGATGATAGGCAGTGGAAACTCTGTGGACAACCCCATACTTCCGAAGCAAAGCTTCCATGGTCCTATTGCAAAAATGACTCCCTTGGTCCTATTGCAAAAATGACTCCCTTGGTCACTAATGATAGCGCGAGGCACACCAAACCTACAAAATATGTTAGACTTTACAAAATCTGCAACAACACGGGAGTCATTAGTCTTGGTGGCTTTGGCCTCCACCCATTTGGATACATAATCAACAACAAGCAAAACATATGTAAATCCAAAAGAGATAGGAAAGGTCCCATAAAATCAATACCCCAAACATCAAAAACTTCACAAAAGAGAATAGGTTGCTGTGGCATCTCATGTCTACGAGTGATGGCAGATCCGGTTTTCTGGCACTGCTCACAAGTGGTAAAAACCTGATGTGCATCCTTGAAAATGGTAGGCCAATAGAAGCCAGAGTCCAGTACTTTCCTAGCTGTCCGCTGTGGTCCAAAGTGCCCTCCAACAGGGGAAGCATGACAGAAATGAAGTACAGACTGGATCTCATGATTTGGTATGCACCTGCGAATTACCTGGTCACTACAAAATTTTCACAAATATGGATCATCCCATACATAGTATTTGGCATCACTTTTTAATTTAGCAATCTGTGACCTAGATGCATGTTGGGGCAAAACAGATGCAACCAAGAAATTAACTAAATCAGCAAAGCAGGGGGAAGTGGTGGTATCATGCAGTTGCATAAGCTGCTCATCAGGAAAATTATCTCTGATAAGCAAAAGGTCAGAATCCTCCTCGATCCTGCTCAAGTGATCAGCTACCAAGTTCTGTGCACCACTCCTATCTTTGATCTCTATATCAAACTCCTGGAGTAGCAACATCCAACGAATCATCCTTGGCTTTGCATCTGGCTTTTTCAATAAGAACTTCAATGCTGCATGATCTGAAAAGACAATCACTCTAGAACCAAGTAAATAAGAGCGAAACTTGTCTAATGCAAATACAATAGCCAAAAGTTCTTTCTCAGTGGTAGTATAATTAGCTTGAGCTGTGTCTAATGTCCGTGAAGCATAGGCTATAACATGAGAAATCTTGCCAATTCTTTGAGCTAAGACAGCTCCAAGTGTAAAGTTAGAAGCATCACACATCAGCTCAAAAGGAGACTCCCAATTAGGTGGTTGGATGATAGGAGTCAGTGAGTTGCTTCTTGACTCATCAAATGCCTCACGACATGTTGTATCAAATACAGACCCCACTTCCTTCTGTAGCACTGGATAAAGGTAAAGCTATCTTCTTTGAAATCTCGTATAAATCTCTGTAAAAACCTGCATGGCCAAGAAAAGAACGCACTTCCGCATGCACACGGGGTAAGGTAAAGAAGCAATAACATCTATCTTGGCTCTATCAGTTTCAATGCCTCTCCTAGATACTAAATGCCCTAAGACTATCCCTTCTGTCACCATAAAATGACATTTCTCAAAATTTAGCACAAGATTAGTCTTAATGCACCTATCCAAGACTCTAGATAGACTCTCTAAACATGCATCAAATGAGGATCCATAAACAGTGAAATCATCCATAAATACCTCCATGCAACTCTCTAAAAGATCTGAGAAAATACTTACCATACACCTCTGAAACATACCTGGAGCGTTGCACAGACCAAATGGCATCCTCCTATAGGCAAAAGTGCCGAATGGACAACTGAAAGTAGTTTTGTGCTAGTCCTCTGGTGCTATATGGATCTGAAGGTAACCTGAGAATCCATCCAAGAAGCAATAATGAGAATTACCTAGAAGTCTCTCTAACACTTGATCAATGAATGGAAGAGGAAAATGGTCATTTCTAGTGGCTTGGTTCAACTTCCTGTAGTCTACACACACCCTCCAACTATTTTGGATTCTAGTTAGAATCAATTCATTGTTCTGATTTTTCACAACAGTTATGCCAGTCTTCTTAGGAACCACTTGCAAAGGACTAACCCACTCCTTTATGCGATATAGGATAAATGATCCCTGCTGCTAGCAACTTGCTGACTTCTTTCTTCACTACCTCCAAAATGGTAGGATTCAGCCGCCTTTGTGGCTGTCTTACAGTTCTAGCACCATCCTCTAACAATATCCGGTGCATACAAGTGGAAGGACTAATCCCTGGAATATCAGCTAAAGACCAGCCAATAGCTTTCTTGTGATCTTTCAACATCTGCAGTAACTTATCTTCTTGATCCGATTGGAGATCATTTGCTATAATAATTGGTAGCTTATCATTAGCCTCTAGGAAAGCATATTTTAGGTGTGAAGGTAGAGGCTTTAACTCTAAAGTTGGTGGTTGCATAATGGATGGTAATGGTGGTTCTTTCAATTTTGTTGCTGCAACATTCAAATCTGCACAAATATTTTCTCTGAACTTGAGTTTCTCTGAGAATCAATCTCCACACTTTTGAACTCTTCACAATAAGCAAATTCATCAAAATCAGCAAAATTAGCAAAATCATCATATTCAGAGCTTAAATCTGCGTAATCATCAATCAGAAAATCAATGACTTCAAGATAGAAAAGAGAATGCTCTTCTGAAGGATGTTTCATTGCATCAAAAATATTGAATTGCACAACATCATCACCAAACTCCATAGAAAGAGTTCCTGCATCCACATCTATCTTAGTTTTTGCTGTTTTCAGAAAGGGTCTTCCTAAAATCAGTGTGGGTCCATTGCTGGACATTTCATCTTCCATTTCCAGAATGTAGAAATAAGCTGGGAAAATCAACTCATTTACCTGAACAAGCACATCTTCAAGCACACCTGCTGGATGTGTAGTGCTCATGTTGGCTAGTTGGATTACTACACCAATTGGTTTCAAATCTCCAAGCTTCAATGATCTATAAACTGATGTAGGCATGACATTTATGGAGGCACCTAAATCTACCATTGCATTCCCAAATTCAGAGTTGCCTATGGTGCAAGGGATGGTGAAAGTACGTGGATCTTTGCACTTCTTGGGTATATTGGGCTGAATCAATGCAGAAACATTTCTACCCATGCTCACCTTTTCATGACCGTTCAACTTCCTTTTATGAGTGTATAACTCCTTAAGAAACTTTGCATACTTGGGAATCTGCTTTATGGCATCCAAGAGAGGGATGTTGACCTCTACTTTCTTAAAAGTGTCAAACAGCTCCTTATCTACTTCAGCTGCTTTTCTTGTTTGAGCTATTCTGTTGGGAAAAGGTAATGGAGGTATGAAATTAGAATCTGCAGCACTTGACTTTTTCTGTGTTTCCATTTTTTTTGCTGCATCATTTTTTTCTGTTTTCTCCATTTCTAACTCCTTACCACTTCTCAATGTAATGGCACTCACATTTCCTTTTGAATTGATGACTGATTGAGAAGGGATTTGGCCAGAACCTTCTGACTGCATTTTGTTGGTGAAGTTGCCAAGCTGTCCAATCTGTCTGCAAGTCTTGAATTGTAGAATTCACATTTCTTTGGCCTCAGAGGTTCTTGAGTCGCCATCTGTTTCACCAAATCCTCTAATGTAGGATTTGAACTGGTACTCTGCATGGGTTGCATCACATTCTACTGCATATTCTGCTACTGTCTAAATGGAGGTGGTTGGTACTTATTGCTTTGACTTGGACTTGGTCCTGCTGTTTGAAATTTTTGTTGCTGTGGTACATTTTGCTGCCCAGGACCATATCTCAGGTTAGGATGATCTCTCCACCCTGGATTGTACCTCTCAGAAAATGGATCATACTTTTGCTGTTGTTGAGGTCTGTATGGTTCTTGTTGCTGCGGCCATCCAATGAACATTCCGGCCACTGCAGCTGAGTCTTGTACTCCTGGATCAGTTTCTTGTAATGTAGGACATGCATCAGTATAATGACCTGTGGTGGTACATATGCCGCATACTTGTGAAGGACACTGATTTCTTTGTATTGATTTGCTGGTGTTGTCCAACAGCTAGCTGTCTTACAAGAGATGTAAGCTCGGTTATCTTATTTTCCAGCCTCTGATTATCAGCAGCTGCAGTCACCTCATTGACTCCCTTAGCTGGTGCAAAAGATCTTGAGCCAAACTGCTGTGAGTTGGCTGCCATGTTAGCAATTAGAGTTCTGGCTTCTGCAGGTGTCTTGTCCATCAATGCTCCACCACTTGCTGCATCAATCATATTTCTATCATTTTGAATTAGCCCTTCATAGAAATATTGGATGAGAAGCTAGTCATTAATCTGGTGGTGAGGACATGTTGCACACAACTTTTTGAATCTCTCCCAATACTCATATAAAGTCTCCCCAGAGAACTGCCTGATGCCACAAATATCTTTTCGGATAGATGCTGTTCTGGATGCAGGGAAGAACTTCTCTAAGAACAATCTCTTTATTTCTTGCCATGTAGTAACAGAACCTGGATGAAGATAATACAACCAGTCTTTTGCTTCAGCATCTAAAGAGAAAGGAAATGCTTTCAACTTGATATGCTCTTCAGGCACTCCTTGAGGTCGCATGGTGGAGCACACAACATGAAACTCCTTAAGATGCTTATTAGGATCCTCTCCTGCAAGACCATGAAACTTGGGCAGCAAATGGATTAGACCAGACTTAAGCTCAAATGGCACTTCTAACTCAGGATATTGAATACACAAAGGCTGATATGCAACATCAGGTGCAGCCAATTCTTTCAAAGTTCTGTTAGCCATGTTATCAGCACTAATTTCAGAGACAAGAACACGAATATCAAATGCACAATTAGATACAGAATCACTTGCAGAATCACTCAAATTAACACTTTGATTACCACCAGCAACACTATGAAAAGCCAAATTCCTATTCACTCTATTCAATCTATGAAAAGTTCTATCTATTTCAGGATCATGTGCATACAATTCACCAGGATCAGACCTTGTCATGCACACACACAAAAAGCACAGCTAGAATTCCAGAACACAACTCAAAATAGCCTATATACTGCGAAATACAATAGAAATTGAAAAGTCCTATCAATTAATTTTTTAAAATAAATAACACCATAGAAGTACTGTAAAATACTAGGGAAGTAATCTGACTAATTTTTTTCATTTTTAAAAATATAAAAAATAATAAAAAATTAAAAAAGTGGTCTAAATGAAGGATTTTTGGAAAAATAAGCATAGCAAGACAATTACTCTAATAATTTCTTGGGTCTATTACTTTTTTTTCCTGATTTTCTAGAATTTTTTCGAGGAAAAATGAGTTAGTCGAAAAATACCTGTATTTTCTGCAGCAACAAGAAACAACAGCCTGCAAAACCACTGTTAGTGAAATACAGAAGCAGAAATATGTACAGAATTATTTGAAACACACATATATAACAAGATCAGATAACATAATATGCATCCCCGGCAACGGCGCCAAATTTTGATATGTACTGTCACATCCAATATCAAAATAGTCTAAATCCCCTTATTTGCAGTATAAGTAGACTCAAGTCATTCTTCCTTAGGACACATCAGTTATGTTATCGAATTGTAAATACTAATAACAATAAAAAGGCGGGGGGGGGGGGGGAGTTTGTGATTTTAGAATAAAAGGATTACAGAAACAAAAACAGAAATAGAATAGAATCACTCTTGATCAAGGAATCAATCCCAGACTCATGACTATTGGTAGAATTCATCACGGTTCAGAAGAGTTAACTTTGTATGCTACTCTGTTAATCCGAGTCAACTATATAATCATACAGTTTTTACTCAACAATCCTTAAATCACAATCGCAATTTCAATGAATGTCAAATTACGTGCAGTTTGGATTAACCTGAACAATCAATCGGTTATTCAGCCTTTACTTCAATTTCACTAACGAATTCAATCCTATATCTAATCAGATATAATTCAAACATGATCATGTTAAATAACCAAATCCATAATCGAAATTGAAGTTTAGAAAAGGAAAGCACACATACAAATAAGATTTATACAACAGGAACTCCGAATTCAAACCAACTATCTATGATGTCAAGGATTGAGAGAAGTTTAGCCTTCCATGGACATCTCCATTGGCAAGCTCTCTGTATGAACACCTTGAGTTTGAAAGGAAAAATGAAAATACAAGTTTCTGGTTCTTTATTGTTGATTCAGTCAGAATTGCAAAGGAAACAGAAATTTATAGGCAATCCAATGTCCCTACCCGGATTTCCACTTATCACTAACCTTATCTTATCCAGATTTTCCTAATTTCTGAAATCTGATCTAGATAAGATAATCCTCTCTGGATAAGCTTTCCAGAGACATATTATATGCCTTAATTGGATCAGAAATGAGTGAGATATGCCCAATTATGTGAGGAAAGGTCTTGGACCCGCCTAAGCATTAGCTCCGGAACTTGGAAGCCCAATTAAGCCTTGAAACGGACCGAATTTGATGAAGCCTGTGAAACCCAAAATTATAAATCTCGGTCTTAGCTTTCAGCAGCCACCAAGATCACCTAAATCCGATATTTGTAGAGCCCAAAATGATCTGTGGAAGACAAAAAGGTTATAGTGAGTGTAAAATCCGAAATTAACCAAATTTCAACAATTAAATCCAATGAGACCCAATAATGCAAAACTCAATTAAATCATTAGCATTAAACACATATAGAAGTAAATTAGGCCAAGTATGAACAATAATAGATGCCTAAAAATTTCTCTATCAAACATCATCAATTTTCCTTAATATAGTATTACTTCGTTATAGCTTTTTATAACGTGAGGACTTTTTTTAGCAAGGAATATTTAAGGATAATCATTAGAGAGTAAATTATAGAATACTATAACCCCTTGTTGCAAAATGACAAAATGCCTTACTCTCCATATTTTTAATAATTAAATTTAACTCCCTAGTTTCAATTACCATCTTAATCTTGAACTTTTAAAAAATGATATTTGTACTCTTGCTGCTCAAAATTTTAAATATATATATATACATATATGTATCTAATTAAAATATTACAAGATCTAATAGTTATATCATCTAGAACTAAATACCAAAATGTGAAAATTTAATCATTCCCTTAGATTTTATTAAAATCACAAAAATACCACTAAATGATAGAAAATAAACTTATAACATAATTAGCTACAGAAAAAGCCAATAGAAACTTTAAGAAAGCCTAGAGAGTATCAAAATTATTAAAAAATAATAAAAATTATAAATATAGTTAAAACATAAATTTGATGATAAATATCAATATTTAGTGAATTTATATAATTACACAAAAAATAACCTGACTTAGGGTGTAAAACAAACTCCAAAAAATCCTAGAAAGTAACTTTAAGTCATATAGAAATTTTTTTAACTAAGTTATAATATTAGATAAGGAAGACCACGAAATGGGCTTCTACATTAGACCGTGGATAGTGTTTGAAATCATATTGAATTTTAATTAATTAATTTTGATTCAATTAAAGCTTAAATTACCTAATTGACCATTTAAGCTTTAAGATAATGCTTCCTAAACCTCGATTAATCTCATTAATACTCTTGGATCAATTAATTGGCACCTATAATAGTTTAGAATTCAACCACACAGGAGAAAAAAATGTGAAAAGTGAAAGTAAATTGTCAAACTTTTACATGTCATAATTATTCAAAAGCCAACCAATCTTTGACTAAAATTTCAACAAAGATGAACTTATCTTCTTACCTTGTTAAGAAGCTCAAAATTCGCATGGGAGATTGTAGAAATTTTATATATTGTAGATAATTAATTTTTTTAATCAACTCAAACATGGACCGAATTAAGGTAAAAATATATAAAAAAACTAAAACTTACAGAAAAATTCATAAAAATTATAGATAACATCAAAATTAGGTAAAAACATGGTATTGATAATACATTAATGAAATTTGATTTTTTATGATCATTTTATTAATTAACTAGCCTACGTAATTTTAAGATAAAATTGTGAATATACAAAGTTTGTCATTTTTATGCATTAATATCCAAGACAACTTATCTCTCTCTATAACTCTATTAGACATGTGAATCAGACCTCTAGGATGCCAAAACAAAAAATATAAATGGTTAAATAAATCATTAATTAATTAATTCTTAATAAAACTAGCAATAGTGTAAAATACCAAATAAAATACAAATAATTATAAAAAATTATATAAATTTTATGAAACCTTGTATTATATCTCTAATAAACTTATGATTTGATTAAAAAGTTAAAGTCATTTACTAATTAATTAACCTAATTAAGCTTGACTAGTTTAAGTAAATTACCCTATCTTGAATAATTAACTATTAAATCATATGAAACTTTACTAAATGTCTTTAAATCATGTCATTAATATTTGATTATGTCTTTAAATGATAATTGAGAATTTATTAAATTATTTAGTATTAGTTTTAATATTTAACTAATTAAACTAACTAAATATCACAAATAAATTATAAAATTAGTAATAGTTTAATCCTAACCCTTCTCTATAAATAGCACACCTTTAAACACATCTCCACACTTGACTTTTCTGCCCAAAAATCTATCAAAAATTATAGCCACCAATTGTCTTTTTATTTCCTTTATTTTCACACAAAAACACTTACAAATTTTTAGCAAAACACTCCCAACCTATCACTTCTTCTTATGACCATCTAACACCAAAACTTCCCAGCCTTTATACATAAATTCTAGCCCTTAGAAAAGGTTTAGATAAGTTGAAGAAGCAGCTATTATGTCCTTGGTATAATAAGTTTCTAAAGGTTGAAGAACAAGTAGGGGTTTTCTTTCACTTATGAGCTTTATATATGATTTTCTTGTATAATATTATGCTATATGATACTCAAAGCTTGTGTTTGTTGTTTTTAACATCTTGGAATGATTTAACGATGATGCATAAAGTATCTTAATTTATGTGTATATGATGCATATTTATTTCTCTACTTATATGGTTAAAAATCATGATTAAAGATCATTTTAAATTTTCATTTTTATCTTTGAGTAGCAGTCTAATTATGCTTTCTTCAAATATTTTAAAATTGTATAAATTTGTTTTAATATGTTAAACCATACACTTTTGCTTAATAAAGCTTTGTGCACAAGTTAGGGAGTTTTAAGGTGATATAGCTTGATTTTGACTTCACTATGTATTTGATTGTGAAATATTTGGATTCATGAAAAGTGATTTTATTTAATTCACTATAATGAATGAATTCTTAATCTTTGAGCATGTAATATTTAGCTTGGTTTGTGTTATATTTCTCTTGGGAGCATTAAGACTTGATAAGACACAAAAAGACACTAAAACTCATTCATATTAATCATAACCTTTATCATGGATTTATGATTTTATAGACATTATCTAGACTATTATGAGTCTTTAAGACTCACTTGGACTTAATTGAGACAAATTATGATCATAATATTTGGAATCAAACTATGGATCTTGGACTATAAATATTTGACTTGGTTATACATTTATTAACATTAAGAAATATTGTTTATAAAGATTTAAGTTAAGGTCCCATTAGGAATACAGCATGTAAATTGGCCAGTTTTTGGCTTGAGTGATTTTCTAAAAGCTTGGATATCATTTTGATTATTATTTTTAAATTTTCTTAAAAGGTTTCATTGCTCTTTTATATGCTCTATGATTAAATTCCTATATAAATCAAAATATTTTACCTATGTTGAGCATGTAAAGGTAATTTATCTACATATTTTCTAAAGATAGATTTTAAGTAATTTTAGGTGTATTTAGGCCTATGGAATTAGTAAAAAAAATACTATATGAATGTCACGACCCGATATAGGCACGTGACCGGTATGTGAGAAATCCTCATTCCTACGTAAACCTCGTGACCTATGAGTTTCTCTATATGCATAATTTAACATAAAGATGTTTCTAAACATCATTTCATCTCAAATAAACCACTGGTTCCATGAAAACATAATCATAATCAACTTTAACATAGATCTCTGAAGTAATAAAGTCAGCCATTTCCATTTCCATCTCTAAACATATCACTGAGGTTCAAAATATATGAGTTGCTCTCTATACAAAATATACATGAAATCTATAATCATATAAATATAAAATAATCATGATGAAACAATGCTAATCAATCTCTATGGTTCGGGACCTTGCCCGTCACGTAATTGGAGTACTCTATCTCTAACAAAAAGCAAAAATAGAGTACTTCACACAAGGTGAAGCTCACCAACTGATAAATATCACTACTATGGGGGAAGAGATGGTAGAGCAGAATCCGTAGCGTCTACAGCACCTGTAATAGAGGAATGGAAATGGGGGAGTTTCATCTAAAACTCAGTGAGCAGGTTCTCACCCATAATCATCTCATGAGACAACCAATGAATAAATAAATAATAATTATATAGAAATTATCAAAACCAGCTAATGCAATAATCTCTAAAATCATATTCATAGGAATAACAAATAGTTCTAAAATCGATATTCTTCAGAAATCATAAATCCACAGTACACTAATGAAGAAACAGAAATCTCTAGTTATGCCCAATTCATGTGGCATAACAAATCTCTGGCTATGCATAGCATAACAAAATCTCTAATCTTTAGGGCACCTAACTAGGTCCCGTTTCTGATTTCTCTAGCCTTGGGGGTGACTTGGTATACCAAGGTTAATGGAATAACTGTCGTCAACTCACAGTCTATTTATCTATAGCCACCATCTAGTCTCTAATTCAATAATCATATTATTTTCTCTAAATCTCTTTCATAATATTTCTCCAAGCACAAACTCTATAATTCATAATTAATTCACTCATAAAATTAACATAATAATTTTATGGAAACTGCTAATCAAGTCATAATTATACTCTAGCTCTTTTGATAAAATCATTTATCAACAATGGTCCCATGAGTTGACGTTTAAACAAATATGTCATGCTCTAGTTGGAAATCATCATTTTGATAATTATAACAACTCAAACGGAGTCTCTAATTTCTTGAAATCTTTTCTAAACCATGCAATCAATAATAATTTTGAGGAAATTAATTCTAATGACCAACATAAGGGCCATAGGTTCCAAACCCACTCACCTGGAGGGGATGAAATGGTGACGTTAACTCCAATGGAGCTCCGGAAAGGTGGAATGGCACTCACATCTACCATTGGAGCCACAAAACACAAGATTAGTCCCCAACAATCTCTAGATTACTCAAACATAACCCTAACAACATTGGGGGAGTACCCCCACTTAATAACAATGGAGACAAACAACAAACCCAAACTCTAGGATACAAAGTGAGAAGCATGGACACAACAAAACCCATAAACCTCACCTTTGATCTCTTGAAAGAAGAAGGATTGAAGTGGATTTATGTGAGAAAGAAGTGGGAGAGAGTTAAAGAGAAGTAGGGCTTGGTTTTGGGGTAAAATATGGAAATGTGATGTTTAAAAAGGGCTTGGGGGGTCTCACTTACACGAAACAATGCGTTTTGCATATGCATCCCTGACACCGCTATAGCGGTCTACCTGGCCCGTGCTCCCCCAGCCGCTCCACTTACGACCGCTATAGCAGTCCTAGACCGCTATAGTGGTCCCTAGAAGACCAAAAACACTGTTGTCTCACTCCTATGACCGCTATAGCGGTCCAGGACCACTATATCAGTCCCCTAGATACCAAAATGCCACAGCCACCCCACTGTGACCATTATAGCAGTCCTGGACCGCTATAGCGATGACAGTTCACCACATTAGCTGCACTAATGGTCCTTCGGGCATCTCGAGGCTTTCTCAGTAACACGGGTGGTTCCAGGGGACCTTGGGCCAAGATGGAACTTATCCGCTGCCACATTTACACCGGGCATCACAATGAATACTTGAAATTGAATTATTATATGATTAAAAACTAAGTAAGCATATTTTATTATAAATTAAATGAGTTTTATTATAGTAGTGTGATTTTGTGCTTCAATGATAATTACAAAGGAATATGAGTTTTATGAATATTTTAGGAATCCTATGTTGTTTGGGCCTTATGTATAGATTTGGAAAATCTTGTGGCCTATATGTGAATATGAAAGAAATTGTGAAAACTTTTAAATAATTTTCAAACTTTATGCATATTATGTGAACTATATGAAATGGATACATAAATAAGTGACACCTTAGGCCCCACCTTATTGTGGAGAAGGACTTGGTGAACACTTAGTCTTGCAGTTGCTAGATGACACCTTAGGCTCCGCCTTGTGGTGGACAAGGACTTGGTGGATGTTATAGTGATGTCTTGGGCCCGTCCATGCTAGTGGACTTGGCATTAACTGATCTGCCTAGGGGACGTCCTAGCAATAAAAGCTCTCATAGATCCAATATGAAACAAACCTTGTAGACTATAACCATTAGAAGGGAAAGAAACATTATAAAAAGAAGTTTACAGTACACTCATGATTATTTATTATACCTCTTTTACTATACTTTTATTATGATTGATATTGTGCACTTCCATCTTACTTGACACTAGTAAATGTTCTAAGTATTTTAAATATAATTTGAGTTAATATAAAAGACTAGATATTGCTACATTCCCGCATTACTCTTTGTATTTTTAGGATGAAGTGGGACTCCCCTAGAAATATCACCCTACTGGGAGACAGCTTCTCTCACCCCTTTTTCTTTGATGTTTCCAGATATATAGCATGGATCCTTGGACTTAATTTCTAAATAGTTAGATTCTATTATTTGTGCTGATAAAATCTTCACTATCTGTTACCAGACTTTGGTTATGTTATATTGTTGTATTAAAATGTTCTTTTATGTATCTTGAATGTGTAATATGTATTATACCTTATAATTGATGAATTATGTTTTCTATAGATGATGATTGTCTAAACTATAGGAATTACTAATTAATAAATAATAGTTTCACTTTTATGTTAGAAAAGAATCATTCTTTGTTATTAAAAAAAATTACCCTTGGGTTGCTGGAAGAAAGTGTAATTTGAAAAGGTTCTAGCTAGTAAAGACTTGGTATTTAAGCGTGTCCATTGTGACTCATTTCTTTTTCTTGAGAACTTGCCAGGTGCATGATTTACAGTTAATATACCTTATCCCAGTATACAACTACAAATAATGAATAATCATAGCAGTTTTAAAAAAAATTTCCCTGCAAAATTCAGGTTATAGGTTAGTAATATTACGCTAGCTAACTATTATCTAAAATAATAATAATAATAATAATAATAATAATAATAATAATAATAATAATAATTTTTATTATTATTATTATTATTATTATAAATAAGGTGAAATAATTAGGGCTTAGTAGGGTGTTACAATGACCATCAACTGCACTTGGGAGGGACTACCTTCCATATCTCCATGTTCCTCCAAGTGTGTCTCCTATTTAATTTCACACCAAAACATGAAAATATGCTAAACTCCAACCCATGACATGCTATCTACTTCCACCGAATAAAATTAACATAAACAAAAAAAAGAACATAATGTGCACTTACTATGGAAGGACCCTCAAGGTAGAAATGTTCCTTCCTAACAACTGAACCCTCACTCAAAGTATCTCCAACGTCCTCAAATATATTAGCATACTGGATCAGGATACTATGAGTCTGAGTGAAATCATCATCGATGAAAGCTCTTGATTAGGCCTTCTTTGATGCAGGAGGTGATTGAATTGGTGTAATATGCACTTTCTTTGGCAAAGACAATAATATGCACTTTCTTCGCCAACATAATATGCACTTTCTTTGCTCTAAAAGTAGCCTTCTATGCAGTAGAGGTCACCTTCCCTTCCTTCCTTTCTCTTTGCTACTTCAACACTATTTGAATGACATCACTGACCATTTTCTTGAGGTCCTGCATATAGATAATTCAATGTGTTGATTAAGATTTAAACCACTAGTGTGGAAGGACAAATTGTCCAACTAAAAATATACAAAACTATTTCTAACCGGAACTCCAAATAGCTCATACTTAAAGTGGGTGTCAAAAAATTCCTTCACAATATTCTCAATACTGTACTTATTAGGGTTTAGGATACCCTATAAAAATTAGGGTTAAAATCGAGTTCATAGCACTTGTTCACATTTAATTTGTGAATTACCAATAAGTGCTAAAATACACAAAGGTTAACACCAATATACCTTCTCATTCCTCCTCTATTCATCAAAGTAAGCTTGGGCAGCCTCCTTCGTCCAGTGTTTGATCAAATTCTAAGTAGAGGTACCAAACCTATTGAAAGGCAACATAAATTTAATTAAATTGTATGGCCAACACTAATTATACATATAAACTAGTATCAAAGCAACCAAAGATTTCAATGGGACATACCATCAGGAAGAAGACGCACTCTCCAATAGGCTTTACCTCCCCTTTGGCTGCCTTGTATTCTTTGGCACTATCAACTGGGTATCAATAATGAGTTTACCCCAATTGTATTTTGTGGGATCATCAACATTAATCACATGGGCCAACAACTTTAAAGTTGCTGAACCCTTCATAGTCGAGCAAAAGAATATGGAGAGGACATTAAGTATGAATATTCTCTTAAACTTGTCATCTATTGTACCTTCCCTAATGATCATCTCAACTACATGTTAGTTTTTTTTTGTGAAACTCTTCCACAACTAACATATCCTCCTTGGATGCACTTTGCCTGACTTCCTTGCCTTTACATAGAAATTTTTTTTAGTTAATCATAATGTACTGACTCCCTACATTTGAAAAAAAGAAGAAAATAAAATATTTCTACCAAGTTATTTAACTTACCAGAACACAGAAAGCTAAGCACTAAACCCACAAAATCATCCATAACAAGTATGGACCGATCCTTGTAATGGATGCATCGCTTTACATGATTAAATGTCTTTATCACTTCTGAGATGAAGATCCTATTTTTTAGCTTCATCTTGAGTTCAAAAAGACCTCCAAAGTCGATGCCCTTAACTGCCCCCTTTTGAGGCACATTTAAATACTTATCCTACAAATCAACGAGCATTGCAGGGGGAGCATTAGCTATTGAATGTAGGCTGCACCTCATATTAAATACGATCAAAAAATTAATTCATATAATATCATCGTTAATTATAGCCAAGGTAACAAACTAACATAAATAACCATTGTATGAAACATTTACAAATCCTCTAATTGCAGTACACTTACATATCTAACCTTTCTCCCATTACTGCCCTAATCAACTTTGAGTTTCTTGGGAGGAGCCTTCTCTAAGACATAGCTGAAAAATAAAAAAGATAAAATTGAAATGTAGTATCAATAATTTAAATTTCCAAATAAATTGCAAGTATTATACTTCTAAACCTATCCAAAATAAGTAAGTACACACAATATATTTATAAATCGCTATACAAAAAGGCTAAATACATGTGAATAAAAATTGCAAAACAATCACAGAAAGATGTGAACCATCAGCATAAAACATGTAAACCAGTTTCGAAAAATTGTAAACCAATTGAGGACAACTACAAAGCATGTTGAGGAAAAATTGTAAATTAATGAAGCATGTTCAGGAAAAATTGTAAATCAATATACAGAAAAATTGTAAACAAGTCCAAAAAAATTATAAACTATGTTAAAAAACATGTTAACCATATTTTGGAAAGTTTTAAACAAAATCACACGACTAACAAACATTTCAAGGGAAAAAAATGCAATACCATGTGCATGAAATTTGTAATCAAATACACAAAAAAGTTATAAACCACTGAATAAAATGTTTTAAACCAATGCATAAAAAGTTGTAAACCTTTTTCAGAAAGCCATACAAATTTTCAATGATGTTCTAAACCACTGCACAAAAATATTGCAAAAAAAACCCACAAAAAAGTTGTAAACCTGTGGATAAAAAGTTATAAATTAGTATATAAAAAGTTGTAAACCAATGTACAAAAAGTTAAAAACCTTTTTCATAATGTTGTAAACTAGTGCAGAAAAAGCTGTAAATCTTTTTCATCAAGTTGTAAATCAGTGCACAAAGAGTTGTAGACCTTATTTATAAAGTTGTAAATCAATTCACAAAAATATTATAAACTAATGTACAAAAAGTTGTAAACTAGTGTTCAAAAAGATGTAAGCCAATCCACAAAAAGTTATAAACTTGTGAGAAAAAGTTGTAAATATTGTTTATAAAGTTGTAAACCATTCTATAAAAAGTTGTAAACCTTTTTTATTAAACGTGTAAACTATTACCAAAAATTTATAACTCGTTTGAGGATAGCTACTACACAAAAACCAGTACACCATAGTCAAAAAACACGTAAACCTGTTCAAAAAAGTTGCAAATCAAATGACCATAGCTATTAAATACGTTGAGGAAAAAATGTCAATCCATGAATAAAAAATTTGCAAATCAGTGCATAAAAGGTTGTAAACTAGCATAACAAAAGTTGTAAACCTTGTTCAAAATATTGTAAACTAGTGCACGAAGAGTTGTCAACCTTGTTCATAAAGTTGCAAAACTAAAACACAAAAAGTTACAAACTAATTCAGAAAAGTTGTAAGTTAATACATAAAAAGTTATAAACCTTTCTAAAATAACTTAAAATCTAAACAAAAAATTTGTAAACTGTTTTGAGGATAGCTACTACACAAAAAATAGTAAACCATAATTAAAAAGCATGTAAACCTATTCAAAACTATTGCAAACCAAATGACCACAACCACTGAATATGTTGAGGAAAAAATGTCAACCATGTATAGGAAATTTGTAAATCAATGCATAAAAAGTTGTAAACTAGTACAGAAAAAATTGTAAACCTTGTTCAAAATGTTGTAAACTAGTGCACAAAGAGGTGTAAACCTCATTTGTAAAGTTGCGAAACCAAAACATAAAAGGTTTTAAACCAATGCAGACAAGTTGTAAATCAATATACAAAAAGTTGTAAACTTTTCTCAAAAAACCTTAAATCCTAAAGAAAAGATTCTTAAACTATTTTGAGGATAGCTACCACATAAAAACTAGTAAACAATACTCAAAAAACATCTAAGCCTATTCAAAAAATTTGCAAGTCAAATGAGCACAATCATTAAACACATTCAAGAAAAAAATATCATCCCATGTACAGAAAATTTGAAAATTAGTGCACAAAAACTTGTAAATTTTAAACATAAAACTTGTAAATCAGTAACAAAAATAATAAACCTTCTGCAAAAAAAAAAAAATGTAAACCTCTACTAGTTACATGGCAAATGCCAGCAGCAAGAATATGAACACAATGGCTACAAATAACTCTGAACCCTAACCCAGCAAACATGAAGCTTGCGAAGATGGTGGAAATAGCATGACTGTAACAATGAGTGTTTCGCTTTGTTCGTCAGTGATTGGAATGGCAAATGAACTTAGTTGCTGTTGAATGCAATCACAATGGGTGCTTTGGGTCATGGGTTCTTTAAACCAGTTGGAGAGTAGAGTAAGGCAGAGAGAATGTGGGTGCGAATATAGGAAAAATGAAAGCTTTTGTGGCTTGTTTGATTAAGTGAGACTAGATAGTGATAGGGGTTCAAACATGGGAGAGTAAGGGTTGTGGTGGTTTCTGTTTCGAGAGAAGAAAAAGGAGAGAGATCGCCAAATGTGCACGTGGGGTTTTCATTTGGTTTTTTTTTCTTCCTCTTTTCTTTCTTTGTTGTTTCTTTTTCTTTTCTTTCCCAAATTGCCCTTCTATATCCTATACCATATTCATACACTTATTTTGTCGTGTGGCATGGTGGAAGAGTATGATGTGAATCTGGTTATGTGCGTGTATCATTCCTTATCTTTATTTGGGCTTCAACAAAATTAGGTTAGCTTTTGTTAGTGTTCCTTTAAATTACTTTTGTTAAAATTATTTGAAGTTTTGACCCAAAAAAAAAATATTTTGAACTATTATTTATGTGATTATATATTTAAAGTAATATTTTGTTTCTAAAACTGCTTTTACTATACTAAATTTGTATTTGTAATTGTATTTTTATTGTTTTATAATTTTTTATTTATTTTATAGTATATAATTAATCTCATATACATACTTTTACATATAAATATACATATTTTCTTATATTTCAATTAAACATCGGTTTAAATCTCGATTGAACTAATTAACCTCTAAACCAATACTTTGTTTGACTCAATGGCCAGTCTAGTTTTCAAAACCTTGGTTACTGGGTAAGGACTTTACCTCGAAAGATTATGATATGCTGAATATGGCTACTAGCTTCCATATAAATTGAATAAAATGGTTTTTCATTAGTCATATCAGCATTTACCAAAGATAAACTAATTATAGGCAGAGATTTTCTATTCGGACTGGTTGTTTGGTTTGATTATATTTAAAGAACCAAATTAAATAAAACCAATTTAAATTACTAAAAGTTTTATAAAATGTAAAAAAGTAACTCTTAACAACATGAAATTAGACTAATGATTATTATAAAACTATATAATCACAAAATCTAAATTAATTTTTGAGAGTTATACTAATGTGTAATATTACTAACTAATAAATTAAACAAATCAAGTATTTGAACAAAAATCATAATGACTAAATTAAAATAATTAATAGATAATTAAAAATCTAAAATATTGAGATCAAGTATGATACAAATATTTGAATAATTTAGTATTAAAATAATATATGTATATATAATTTTAATAAGTAATATATGTCAATAATATATATAAGTATTGATGTAATATATTATTGGTTCGGTTTGATTTATTTGATTTTAAAAATAAGAGCCGAAGATCGACCAACACCATTTGATTTTTATAAAATAAGAACCAATCCAAACTATTTGTTTTAGGTATTGATCGATTTTCAGGTTTTCTAGAACAATTTTCGATTTTTAGTTTGATCTGCATCAGTTTTGAATACCCTAACTATAGGGACTAAAATCAAATGATTTGGAAAGGTTTGAATCAAAATCATTTTTTTTTATAGAGACTAAACCAAAAACTCATTTATTTTTCAAATGTGAAAAACATATTTAAACCTCTAAGATAAGGGAAATGAACCTTGTACGTACATACGTACCGTATCAACGAACACACCTAATCCCACACACCCGACCTCCCTCTTTCTTCCTTTCTCTTCCTAGCCTTTTTTTTTATTTACTTATTTTTTTTCTCACTTTCTCTCTCATTGAGGGTGCGTGTGGTAGTAGGTGTAAATTTATATTCCTTGGAATACTATTCCCGGGAATATTACTCCCAGGAATGTTATTCCCAAGTATAACATTTTTAGAACGTTTGATAGAAGGATTAAGCTGCTAGGAATGTTATAAAATATACCTGGAAATTAACATTCTTGTGTTTGGTTGCCATTAATATTCCAAGGAATATTGTACAATTTTTCCAAAATACCCCTCATAATTTTAATGCAAAAAATAATAATTTCAACTCAAAAATTAACTACTCTAACTATAAATTAACCATTTTAACTCAAAAATTAACTATTGTAACTAGAAATCAACATATCTAACCCAAAATTAACTATCTAAACTAAACTTTAACCATTTTTACACAAAAATTAACTATTTTAACTAAAATTTAACTATTTTAACTTAAAAATTAACTATTCTAACTACAAATTAACTATTTTAACACTACAGTTAACTATTGTAACTAGAAAATTAACAATTTCAACTAAAAAATTTAACAATTTTAACTAAAAATTAACTATTTTAACTTGAAATTAACAATTTTAACTCAAAAACTTACTATTTGAATTTAAAAATTAACTGTTTTAGCACAAAAATTTACAATTTGAACTAAAAAAATACCAATTTGAACTAAAAACCAACAATTTTAACTACAATATTAACTATTCAAATTAAAACATAACAATTTTAACTAAAAAAATTAACAATTGATTTCCTAGATTGAAAAGACTCAAATGATATCTCTACCCTCTATAAGGTGCAAGAAATCCCTCACAATTCATGTATCCAGCATCACACAAGTAGTAGTAACGTAACAAATATGACAAAAAAAACTAGTGTAAATGAATGAAAAAATAAATGGTTACTTTAATAACACACCAAAGCTCTATTAAATACCTTATGGAACTCTAAAGCCTTTATTACGAGATAATGCATCTCGTAATACCCAAGAATCAGCAGTTGAACCCTCCCATCCGGCCATTATGTAGATAAATTGCATGTCGGGAGCAACAAACTCCAAGCACATTAGTTGTTAAGTCACCTTTTCTATTTTAGTACCTAGGCTTATCAGCCTCAACAACACTCACTTTGATATGTGTACCATCTAAGGCTCCTAAGCAATTCTAAAACCCAAAGAAAATATAGATTGATTTACTAATTCCTTAACCATGTCATGCACATCAAACGAAAAACATTAATAACTAATTACCTTAAACAATTCTTTCAACATTTACCTCCCTAACTAATTATCTACTATGATAATCCCACAACTTTCTTCTCTTCGTTTTCTTCTTTAATTGCTCTAAAAGCAATGCTGAACAAACCAATAGTAAAATAACTGTAACATTATTCATCAACTCCAAATGCATAATCAACATTGTAATAATTTTCATCTTTCGGTCATGCTCATCATTTAGATCCATGCTATGAAACAGTAAAAAAAAATCTTAGAATTCATAGAGAATAGCATCTATATGGAAACAATAACAGTGACATGCATCCAAAGCTTGTAAACAAATCTAGTTCAAAATAAAAACACTGACTAACTAAAAACAATGGCTAACTAAAAGTTTAACACATGCTTACACAATGGTATAATTGACTTAATCCAAACAAGCACTTAAACATGTAATTAACAGCAAGCCTGAAATTAATTTCACAAACATGGTACTTCATTATTGTTTCTTTAATTATAGGTAAATCCTTAGTAATAATATATATATATATATATATATATATATATATATATATATATATACACACACCAGGACGTGAAAACGTTGAAGAAAAACCAGAAAACTTGACTTAGCTATTGAATGCCTGTATATAAACCAGAAAAACCATGTTGAAAAAGTTTAATTTCATATATTTACTTAGATATATGAATTAAAATTGTTCTCATATAAATTATTTTTTGAAAAAAGGGACGTGATAGTATGTGCACTATCACTTGCCAACAAGGATTTTAAATATTTGTACACAAAAAAGAAAAGGATGTTAATTATTTTACATACTATTAATCAGATTAAATAATCAAACTAGCTGCATATTTTATTTATAAGAATCACTATGGTATTTTTTTATTGGTATATTCAACATGAGCTGCAAATATTTGTTACTTTGTAAAACAAATTGTTAGTTTATAATGTGTGAAATCAAATCTATAAAATATGATGATCCATGTGCTGTATGAGGATGTCACGTCTCCTAGTTAGTCTTTGCTTTCCAACAGAGAGGGATCTGCATTTGATTGGAGTTCTCAGACCACAACAAAAGTGGTTTACAATAATCATTCCTATCAAAACTTATCATTAGCAATTACTGAGTTAGCATTCTGTCACTTATGCTTCGGAACCAAAGGCAACAGCAGCTATGATACGAGATACATACAGGACCCTTGTTAATAACAAAATTAGTTTAATCAGCATATTTAGGAAATGAATCAAGGCTACAAAGGAGAGAAGTGCAAGGCAAAGAAAATTCTGGAATTGTATTAAAAATTATAATAAAACGGGGGCAATTTTCTTCACCTTGATCATTGCATCCTTCTATACAGATTCAATTGACTAGGAAGAGGCAAAAAAGAGAGAGATTAAATAAGTGAAAAACATCAAAATCAGAACTATTATTGCTATCAGGGAATTGTCATTCTACAAAACTAAGTCCAACAAACCCCACATCCATCACAGTTCCAGGTGCTATATCACTATATCAGTCTAACTAGTACTAATTAAGACTTGAACAACCACTGAAGCATGGCACACAATCACTCCCATTATCCATATCCATATCCACACTCATAAAATGTCAAATCATTGTCTCACATCCAGCATCAACTCTTAAACCAGCAAAAGCCGATACTAGAACCAAATTGCAAATTTACGACATACTCATTGGGATTCCTTGTTGCCCACAGAAGTTCGCAATCACCACAACTAACACAAGAAGCTGAGCGTGAAGTGAATTTCACCCATACAGCAGCTATGATACGAGACCCATACAAGACCCGAAAATAGAGAGACGATTAGAGAGGAACAAAAGAGGAAGAAAGAGAAGCATACCTTGGGTCCATCCGAGCGATGGTGGTGATCTCGCAGCGGCAGCGGCCGAAATCTCGCAGCGGTGGCGACGGAGATCTTGCGGCGGCGGCATCAAGCAGGTTGAAAGCTTGAGATCTCACAAGAAGGTAGCAAGCACGAAAAGGAGAGAGTGCTTCTCTATCTCTCTCTCCACGATGGATTGGGGTCTGGGGATAATAAGGGCTAAATTTGAAAATTTACATAGTCTGAGTGTATGCCCTTGGGAATAAAATATTTCCACCCAGCAAATGGGTTTGAATTTGGATAATTTTTCATTCCCGAGTTAATATCTTCGCTAGGAATATTTTAAGACACTAGCTACCAAACATGGGAAAGTTGTATTCCCATGTGCACATTCCTGCGAAAATTAAAAAAAGCGGCTTGCCACACACACCATGAGTGGATGGACTTACTTTTTCGGTGACCTCAAATATCACCACTCTTAAGATAATTACTATAACTATTTGATTAAGGTTATTATAAATACTTAATATTGTTTATAAATATAATTTTTTTTATTTAGTATACGCTGTCACATTAGTATTTTTTATCTTGATAGAACGATATGCATTTGCGCATTATGCATTAAGGTTTGGCTCATCCTTAATCCAGATGTATCTAGATGGTGCTTAACAACAGATATCATACACGCCTAAACAAGATAACAACAACAATAACTACGATAATTTAAAATCCCACCCATCTAGTTTCCCAAACTACTTTTGGCTGATAACATGTATCATCAGCACCAGATGGAGGGAAAAGGCACGAGTCTTGGTTTTGGGACACAAATAAGTGGTTGGGCCCTTGAAAGAATAAATGAGGGCCCCTCTTTCATGTCAACAGAACCATTCTCTCCATCTCCAGCCATCCATTCAAAGCATTGAATCATAGCAGCAAGGGTTGTTTGAGCAACTTTAAGGGCTAGTGAAGTTCCAGGGCACCCTCTTCTTCCACTCCCAAAAGGCAAAAGTTGATAATGCTGGCCCCTGACTTCAAGCTGGCTCTTCTTCACACTCCCATCTTTGCTAAGAAACCTTTCTGGCCTGAACTCAAGAGGGTCATCCCAATGCTTTGGATCTCTGGCAATAGCCCACACATTAGTGAAAACCTGAGTTTTTGCTGGAATGTCAAATTCAGCAATGGTGCAGTCCTCTGTTGACTCTCTCATTATAAATGGGGATGGAGGGTAAAGCCTTAGTGTCTCCTTCACTATGGCTTGGAGATAAGGAAGATTAGCTATATCAGATTCCACCACTATTCTGTCATTGCCAATCACTGAGTCAATCTCCTTCCTTGCCTTCTCCATGACAGTTGGGTGGTTAATCAATTCTGCCAGTGACCATTCAACAGTAGCGGCGGTTGTATCTGTCCCTCCTGAGAACATATCCTGAGAAATTATAAGGAAGTAAGCTTTGTCACTCACAGCCCTTCCTTAATGAATCAGAATCAAAGCATAATTTTTCTCAAACATCTTATGGTTTGTAAATGAGAGTAAATTTGTAAGAATAATTGGGTCTGTTTGGTTTTGGAGCACGTTACTTTCTATTTTCAGTTTTTAATTTGTTTGTTATTTTTAAGATTTTGTGGAGCAAACTTCAGCGTGCATTTAATTTGATTTAAGAAAAAAATTTCATTTATTGTTTTCAATTAGTCTTTTATATTTCAGGAATTTGTTAGGGGATATTTAAAAAAATATAAAATTTTATTTTTTATTTTTCATTTTCATACCAATTTTTACTATTTCATTCACAAAACTAAATCATAAAAATACGAAATAGACAGAAAATAATTTGAAAATTGTTTTTTGAAAACAAATTGATGGCCCGGCCTTTAGGATGCATTTGTTTTTAAGTAAGGTGTTTAGTTTCCATTTCCTATCTTCAATTTATTTCATGTTTTTAATTTTTATAATTTTATTAATAAAATAATGAAATCGTCTAATTGATTATTGTTTCCATTTTCTCAATTTTTATGTTTACTGTTGAAAAAACTAAAAATAATATTTTTTCTTTTACAAATCAGTAAAAACCCATTGGAGACTCTAACCAGAAACCAAATGCATGCTTTGTTATAGGTTGCATTCACACGGGTAAGACTACTTAGAGCCTGTTTTCATTTCAGATTTCAATTTTTAGTTTTAAAATTTTATAAAGGAAATACTGAAAATTGGAAATCAAAATTAAAAATTAAATTTTGTAGTTTTCAAAATTTTCAGTATTTTTTTCATAAATTCTGAAAAATTGAAAATAAAAACTGTAAGCTCAAATCAAATAGACCCTTACCAATTCAGATTGTTGTAGATAAAACAACTACTAGATGTATTTTCATATGGCTAGCATAATTATTTAGTTAGGAAATTGGAAAGGACGCTAGATAGGAAATAGATCCTCTCATATTGATTCTTTCACTTGACATTGTTATGTGCTATCTGATATTAAAAATGGAGCTCAAACATAACATGCGACGTAAGAGAATTAATAGTGAGATATCACGTAAAAGGTAATGCCATGAAAAACCAACATGAGATGATCCATGCCCCATAATTTACGCAATAGTATTTGTAATGTTTGAAAGAGGAGTATTAATTACCACCAAAAAGCCTTTAATGTTGTCTCTGGTTATTTTAACCTCTGAGCTTTGATCTTCTGAAATACTCAAAAGAGCATCGAGCACATCCTTCACAGCATCCTTTCCGATTGATTTACTTCTTGCCTCTTCATGCTCCTGAATGATACTTTCAATCATGGAGTCAAACCTGTCACGAACCTTCTTCAGCTTCTTCCCAATCCCCTGGAGATCAAACCCTTTACAAAACCAGAAATAATCTTGCAGGCTGAACATCGCACTTAGCTTGGAAGACTCTTTCACCCTTTCTGTCACCTTGTGCGCTTCATCATCTCTGTTGAAACAGCTTTTGCTTATTGCCATCCTCATTATTATGCTGTTTGTTAGCTTCAAGAGCTCATCTGTAGCATTCACAGCCTCAAATGCTTCGCCTTTCTTTCGCAGCATCAGCAAAAAGCGGTTAATCTCCTCTTGCCTGATGGGGAGGAGTTGATCCAGCATCCTTCCATTGAGAAGTTCTGACATACAAAGTTTCTTCATGAACTTCCAGTAGGTTCCATAAGGAGCAAATGCTAAATCAGATGAGTTATAAGTGAGATAACTGATAGCAAGGTTTTTCGCAGGACGGTTAGAGAAAGAAACTTCGTGGGTTTGTAAGATCTCTTTAGCTATTTCAGCAGATCCAACAAAAACAACAGGAATGGACCCAAGATAGACTTGAACCAAGGGTCCATAACGATTTGAGATTTTCTGAATAGCTTTGTGAAGAGGTGGCTTTAACAAGTGGAAGTGTCCAATAATTGGCAAGGCCAATGGACCAGGTGGAGGGCGAAACTTTGATCGAGATTTGGTGAACATATATTGAACCAATATGGTGGCTGCTAACCAAATTAGGAAGATTGGTATGTATTCTCGAATACTATCCATTGTGCAAGTTCATTGCAGGGTATATGCTTCAAAGAGGTCTATTTATATATAGAGGGTGAAGCTTACAAGTTTGTACTTTGATAAGATGTGGGAGTTAACGATGAAGCATGATGTACATTTCTTAACTGGACAAGGCATTATTATTGTTAATTATGCCACGTAATTTTATTTCAGAGTTCAGACAAATAGACCCTACTTCCCTATCTTGTCTTTTATTTGTGGACTTAAAATAATTAAAGATGCCTGAGTATGCTGCTGTCATATATCCGGCATAATTGACGCAGGAAGGAATAATCGCCAAAAGTGATTATTCTTGCTGGAGTTACTCCTGCAACTTTTGCCAATGAGAATCTCTGTTCTGCTGCTTGAGGTGTTAGGGGGTTTGAATAGCCTAGATTGTACCGTTAGCCGTCTTCTATTCTTCAAGTAGTTATAAGAATTGTCTATGACAAGGTAGGTTGGCACATCTGGTGAGGAACAAGGTAGTATCTCAAAAGGTCCCAGAATCTAGCTTGTTTTATTAGTTCTATGTTTCATCAATTATTTCTTGGCACGTAAAAGATAAATATACAATAGTATTTAAAATTTTAAAATAGTTGCTAATTAAATATATGTTGTTCATCTTTTATGTGTGATAGAGAAAAAGGCATAATTTAATAATAGGTAATTTATATCCCTTAAAAAAAAAGTTGAATCTCCAATATCAATATAAATATTTTATACCTGAAGGTCATTTTTAAAATTTTAGTGGAATGTAGGCCGTATTATAAAGACCTAAACTTTTATCTATATTTATATATAAAGGAATATATAATACATTTTTTTGGTCTTTTTTAGGATGTCCATAATTAGACGTATTGACCAATCCTTTCGCATACTATAGGGCCATTTGAGAAAATATATGCCAATTATGAGTTTTAAAGCTATTTTACTCCCAAGACAAGAATTAAACCCTTAAAACTTGATTAAGGAAAGAGATGACCCTTATATTTTTGCAATTCTTTCACAGTCTCACCTCATATTTGGCACACTTAATTATATACTATTCTCATTTTAATACATATATTTTTTAACCTGTATTTTAATCCATATCTTTGTTACTTTGGAGATGCGTATATAGTATTTTGCCTATGGAAATTTACAATGTTATTGGGACTTACTTTAACTATGATTGATGCCTTAGCATATGTTTGATTAAAAAAAAAAGTTATTATTTTCATCTTTTGAATAAGTTTTGTAGTTTCAATTAGAAACCCTGTTCGATTTTGTTTTATGTTTTTTTGTTTAAAAAACCATTGAAAATGAATCTGAAAATATTATAAACATAAATTTGCATGAAATCTATAAATAAACTTAAATTGTTAACATAAATTGATATTTTTAGTTATGGCTAGATTTATGGGCCAAAGGCCTCTCTGTCGATGGGGAACTTGGCCCATGGGTCCCACAAGTCACCCTAATGTCAAGGAAACTTCCCAACGATCCTATGTTAACTTGTCTTAATCCTCACCATTTGCTAGACTCTCTATAATATATTAAATGATTCAAATCTATGATGAATCTTTCTCTTATGATTGCTGATATTGTAAGTATTTATACTTGGTTTGGTATTATTGTGACCTTTTGAGAGCTGTTAAACTCTTTAGCTCTCAAAAAATTGCTCTTAAAAGATCATAGTAATATTATTTGAGTTGCACTTAAGAAGTAGAAGATACAATAGTAATGTTTGGTAAACATATTATAAAGCTGCTCCAAGAATCCAAAGTGACTATAATAGATATAGATATTAAAGAGAGTAATTTCTATATTTACTGTTATTAAATAGATCATATTAGTCTTTTGAATTTTATAGAGTAGAAGCCAGTTTTGAAAAATACCTTAATGAGGTGCTCTTAAAAACATCAATGAATTTTAAAAATTAGGAGCAAAAACACTCAAGCTATTTGGTTTACCATATAAAAAAAATTGGTTAATGTTTTTCATAAGTCAAAGCATCTCTCCGTAGAGCATTGCTAAAAGCCTTAAAAGCCTCACTACTACCAAAATCTTGTTTTATATCAGGTTGCATGTATATGTTATGTATCTTTATTGTTACCCCATGTGGGTTGTGAGTGGAGACTCACTCACTGAGTTTTGATGAACTCATCCCTCTCTTTTTCTTTCCTACAGATACAGTTACTGGTTTATTTGCACCACAAGATTCTCCCTAATAATGCTACAGCTTCTTTGGTGAGTTTCACTTTGGAGTGGAGCTTACTATTGATTATGTCAATTTAGTAGTGCTCCAATAATTGTGTAGACAGGATCTCAGGCATGCATTATATTATTTCAACTATTTTTATAATTTCAGTCATTTACTTAATTATATTTAGCTTTGGCTCAGATTATGGATTTTACACAGTTTTATGTTCAGTATTTATGATAGGAAACATTTTCAGAATTATGGAATCTAGTTAAACTTGAGATATTTTGAGTATATTTGATTTATTTATGCATATTAGCTAGTCATGTTACTAGAGGCTTCTGTGGGGATACAATTCCTCAGGTGCTGATCATGTTCTCTAGACGGGGCGTGACATTTACTGACTTGAGCATTGAAGTATTTTTTATATGTCCCCTAATCGCCCAATATATGGTAAATCATATAAAATACATGCAGTATATTGACATTTGGTGTGCATTTGTCAATCTCTATTTTGTTTCTTCAATATAAATAATAAATAATAAAAATTAAGAAAAGTTTCATTTATAATAGTACACATGTATATAGAAAGCCACTAGGAATGAGCTAATTGTGAGGGGATTGGTAGTTTGTATGAGGTAATAAGTTTAAATCTCATTGACGTTAATATATGAAAAATGATATAATTAAATTACACATGTGTATAGTAAGCCCAAAATTAGTTTAAATTAATTGAATTATAACATGTTTTGATATTTTAGAATATTCACAAAATTGTCGTCATGTTTTAGGAAGTTAAAATGGATTTATTTGCTAAAATTAAGCATATTGAGCTTCAAAAAGTATTGACATGTTTCATGCAATTTGTTTTCAGCACCTAAACCAGTAGTTTTTTTTTTTCAATTTGATTATGTAATATGTTAAAATTTGACACGTAGAACTTGAATTTGGAGTTTGATATGTTATTTATATGAATTTATGTAATTTGATATTGTTCCCTATCGTTTTCTGTAAGGTCATTTTGAATATCATGATCAGAAAAAATTTGGCAACTTGGGTTATATTTGGGCCCTGTTTTAGGCCTATGGGATTGGATGGGTCTATAGGTGATGCTCAATTAGTCATAACACTCGTGGGCTTAAATTGGGGCCCAAAGGGAACTAATATTCATATGGCATGCTGGGTTTGGGTAGTGTAACCCTTGCCCAAAGAGAGTGGGCCTACTACACAAGGGAAACCTTGTGGGAAGGTGAGAAAACCTTTCCCTTAGTCCAGAAAGAGACGCCATGTTCCGAAATAGTTAGGAAAAGTGATAGTTGTAGTATAATGATCCATTTAAGGTAATAAAATGGACTATACACATGCACATCACATCATTAAATGATCCTTACGTTAGATGTGTAGTTAAGAAACATGAAATGTGGGAAACCTATTTGACCAAAAAGCACAAGTTACTCACATCATGTCATTTTTGTGTCTTATTACACTGTACCTTGAGACACGTGTCAAAGAGGAAGTGAACACATCATCTCAATTGAGAGAAAAGATAACAAGAAGGAGCAAATAGGCACCTAAGGTCAAGGAGGACATAGGACGATATCTTCGGATGAGATAAAAAGAAAAGGGTTTTACATGATCATCGAAAACATTCCCAAGGAGGTTGGCACTACTGCTCATAACCAAGCCACTTCAAGGAGAGTCCCTGTTACATTGCCCAAAAGATCACCATTCCTCTTAAGCGTGACGAACCCAAATACTTGAAGATTTCTATTCATATTCTTTGGACGGCGACAAATGGTGACTCTATTAGGGAGGAATGGCAAAGGGACATCTGGACTAACACATGAGAATGACCGAGTTGGATTCCCACCTATCATGCCGAGGGTGTTGTCTTTCAATTTGGAGGATTTCTTGATGATGAAGATAGGAATGCAGCACCACGAATTGAAGCTGAATAACCCGACGGAGGTGGAAATGAAGATGCTCGAAGAACCACTATTGAGTTCTTCCTCACCGTAGAAGCACCTTTTACTAACCTCATGCCAGAGTCTCGAGTAATTGTACCAGCGCACATCTTTAACAACATGGTGGATGTTCAGAATCGCCTCAGCATGCAAATGCAGCTCTTGACAGAAGATATGGCGATGGTTGTAACACCCTAATATTTAACCCAACACGCCTAGGACGTGTTCAGATTAATTATTAGTCATTA
This sequence comes from Dalbergia cochinchinensis, assembly GCA_031216125.1. Taxonomy (NCBI): domain Eukaryota; kingdom Viridiplantae; phylum Streptophyta; class Magnoliopsida; order Fabales; family Fabaceae; genus Dalbergia; species Dalbergia cochinchinensis. The sequence goes on from CM062375.1 coordinate 49,333,371, forward strand.
TTCTTTTGTTTTAGTTCTTGATTCTAGTTTATTTAAAATACTTAACAAAAATATGGGTAAATTTTTTTTCTTGAAGATTAAAAACAAAAACGTGAGCCGCACAACTTAAAGAGCTATGTCGTATGATTACGTATACGAGCCAAAAGGAGTTAAAAGTATCATAAGCAACTACAATCATAACGTATCACACCATCATGTATTAACAAGAATAGATAATTCATAATACATCACATAATATAGGTACTAATGTAGTAATAGGCCCACCATCAAAGGTTAGGGTGATACAGTCATCCATAAGGATATAAATAGAAAATGAAAAAGGTAAAACTAGTCATGATCCCTCTTGCCTATTTGGCCTAAACAGATAACCCCCAAAGAAACAAAAAGAGGCTATCGTCTACGTGATACGCGCACAGACGCTCCATATGAGCACAAAAGATGGACAACACAATGACCCATGGAATGATATGACCGGTGCATGGCGTCGAATTGCAGCTCTTGAATAGGCATATCAATGAAGATCGTGAATGATGCCATCATTTTTTGAAGACATGATGGAAAGAAGAAAGAGGGGATGAGAATCTTATACTAGAAACTCAGTAGGGAGTTCTCCTACTAACAAGTGTCATCATCCACATCCTCAGGAACCTCGGGTTTCTTTATAAAGTAGTGAGCATGCATATGGTTCAATTTATTAAGTTCCAAAAATTATTATCCGAGGTCCGTTCATTTTAGAATGCGTCTTAATGTAAGAATACCTCGCGACATAAAACGACAACATACATACTAATACCACAATTAAACATCATATAGTGAAGAATGCAAACTCATGATCTTTTCCTCAATATTTCTTTTAGGTGACTTAAGGTTCTTATCTCTTTTTCTTGGGGGCCACCCTATTATTCTCTTGCCTTGAGAGTTTCTAGGTTATGAGCTCATACCTCACTAGTCGTCACTAGCTAACACTTGTCTTCTCGATAAGCAAATCCCCGGCACTATCTCAAAGTATAGGATAGGGGTCATAGGAATACTTATCCTCTCGATAAGCAATTCCTTGGGATCACCTTACGCCGAGCTTGGTTCGTTATGAAAGGATCATTTCCAAGTGTTTTATGTCACCTTAAGCTTAGCATGTTATGTTAAGATACAAGAGCACAAACTTATCATGTAATGTCACATGCTTTCATAAAACTTCAATAACGTTCCAAGTGTAATCATAACATGCCACAACAAATCTTGTAATTGGTAGTCAAGTATGCAAACATAATCATCACATAAGTTCTCAAATATATTGAATCATCACATCTCTTAAGACAAGCACTTTCATTATCTCTTAATTGATAAAACCTTTAAATCGGGTAAACCTAACTTTCGTATTTATTTATTTATTTATTTATGCATCTAGGGGATCAATTCCAATGATTCTCATTAATTATTAACCTTAAGAACATCATGAAACCATGCTGGGTAGATTTGAACAGAAATGGAAATTTAACTATTTCAATGTTCTAGAAGTTACGTTTTTTACCCTTTCTCATTACTAGTCTTTCTCGAAGTGCTAAAAATAATTATTACACTAATTAGTTAGGTGATAACATAAATATAAACATGCTAATGCAAGCTTTATTTTAAATCTTTAAGATTTAGGTGTTAACTTGACAAATAAATATGAATGCATTTTTATTTCATTCTTTTTGTGCTCAAGGCTCCTATTTAGAGTAACTACTCTAAATCACCGTTCAACTTTAAGGTTGAAAGGGGCAGTAAGCCTTGAACTTTTGGAAAATCGATTAGTGATGACATAACCAACATCAAAACCCTTATTATCAAGCTATGGCCTTGAGCATCCAAAAAGGAAAACATTTCAAAGGAACAACAAACATTTCATCCATATCTCATTCTTTGAAACCAAAACAAAGAGAAGCAAATCCTTGGGCTTTAAAGGTCGAACAAATGAAGGTAATGCAACCAACATCAAAGATCCTCATCATCAAGCCATGGTTTTTAAACCATCCAACAACAACCAAAGGAAAGAACAAAGAAAAGGGGAGAGGAAACTTAAAACCGAAAATGGCAAGGAAAAGAGAAAGAACTCAACATAAAATCCCTACCAAAGAAAAGTGAGAGCTTGGTCTTGAGATGAGAAGAACAATTCCTCCTTGAAGCAAGGAAGTAGTTTCGGCCAAGAGAAGAAAAAAGAGGAATGAAGATGTGTCTTGGGATTGATCTTGGAAATGGAGAGGCTAGGTGTTTAAAGGAAGATCTATGGTGGTTGTGTACTAGTTTGAGGTTGAGAGGTGGTGGTGAGTGGTGGTTCCTAGAGGAAATGAAGAAGAAGAGGAAGAAGATCTCTTTGAGAAACTAGAGAGAAACTTTGAGGATTCTTGAACTAAGATTGCAAGAAATGAACAAATAGTATTTGTGGCTTGTCTTGAGGGTGTATTTATAGAGAAATTTTAACATGTGAGGATGAAAAAAAGGGAAGAAGTTGTCGTGGCCTTCTAGAAGAACTTGGGTGCCAAGTTTTATTTTTAATGTATGTTAGGATGTGTATTAGAGGTAGATTTAATTAGGAAAAAAGTTAGGAATGGGTAGCTAGGTGTTTGGGTTGATAATCATGTAATTAGGAATCTCAAGATCATGGTTAAAGAGTGGTCATAAATATTTAAAGGATTTAAGTTCATTTAATTTGAATTAAACTCAATTATTTTGAATTTCAATAGCTAGCGCATTTCCTTAAATCATGGGATTGTACACTATTCACCTTTTTGACTTTAAGACCATTTGATTTTAGAAAGGGATTTAGCTTTCTCTAGGCAATCTTAAGCTCTAATCAATATCAATTAATTATTTTGACTCAAGATTAATAATTAAAATTAATTAATCTTTAATTAGAGCCTAATATTGCTTAGGTTTTGTTAATAATACAATTAAGCTCATTATGCCCTTAATTAGGGGCGAAATGGTAATTTCACTGAAAACTCCTTAGGGCCACCCGGATTTATACTAACATCATACATTCCTTAAAAACAACATTCCAAACTTCCAAATGAAGGTCATTTATGCATAGGGAAAAATCGAGTGTTACATTACTCCCATCTTTAAAAAAAATTTCGCCCTTGAAATTCGTTACCTGAGAATAGCTGAGGGTATTTCGTCCTCATATCTGCTTCTGGCTCCCATGTGAAATCTTATGCTTTTCTTCGTCCCCACGCTCCTTTAACCAAAGGTACGGTCTTATTTCGCAGTTGCTTGACTCTTTTGTCCACAATCCTCGTAGGTGGTAGGTTAAAGGCCAGGTCCTCCCTTAATTGTACTTGTTCTGGCTCTAACACATGGCTAGGGTCGGACTGGTACTTTCTTAATTGGAAAACATGAAAGACATCGTGAAGGTTGGACAAGTTAGATGGTAAGGCTATTCGGTATGCTACTGACCCAACTTTGTTGAGTATTTCGAAAGGACCAAGAAATTTGGAGCTCAAATTTTTTACTCTCATGGCTTGTCCTATGGCTGTCGCAGGGGTGATCCTAAGGAGCACATATTCTCCCATTTGGATTCCAACGGTTTTCGTCATTTATCTGCATAGCTTTTCTGTCGACTTTGAGCAGTAAGGATCCTATCCCTAATTTGTTTGATTTGTTCCGTTGTTTCCTTTACAATCTCAGGTCCTATCAGGTTTGGTTCTCCGGGTTCATGCGAACATAGAGGGGATTGACACTTTCTTCCATATAAAGCTTCATACAGTGCCATATTGATGCTTGCATGATAATTATTGTTATATGCAAACTCGATCAATGACAAGTATCCATCCCAACTCCCTCTCTGATCCAACACACACGCTCTTAACATATCCTCCAACGTTTGTATGGTTCTCTCGGATTGACCATCCGTTTGAGGGTAGTAAGCCGTGCTTAGACACAACTTTGAACCAAACGCCTTCTGAAAGGCTTCCCAAAATCGTGACATAAATCGCGGATCTCGATTCAAGATTATCATCGATGGCACTCCATGTAACTTCATAATCTCTTGGATGTATAACCGGGCTAGCCTATCCAATGAGTAAGTCACCTTGATAGGTAAGAAATGGGCCAACTTAGTCAGTCGATCCACGATTATCCATATGGTGTCATGACCTACTTGGGTCCTAGGTAGTCCTGTTACGAAATCCATCGAGTTGCTTTCCTATTTCCTTTTAGGGATTGACAAGGGTTGGAACATCCCAGAGGATTTTTGGTGCTCAATTTTCACCTTTTGACAAATTAAGCACTTACTTACCCATGTCCCTAGGTCTCTCTTCAATCCTGGCCACCAAAACGTCTTCTTCACATCCTGGTACATCTTGGTGGTACTGGGGTGGATAGTGAAATGGCTCTTGTGGGCTTCCTCCAAAATCTCATTTTGGAGGTTACCACTCGCCGGCATACAAATCCGGCCTTCAAACTTCCACATCTTATCAATTCCTTGGATAAAACCTTTCAACTTTCCTAGCTTTACCGCCTCTAAGGTCTCCTTAAACTCCTCATCCTCTTGTTGAGTTAGAGTAATTCTCCCCGTGAAGTCACTAGTTACACTAAGATGGCATATTCTCATGCTCTCGGTGGTCAACGTTATCCCTAAATTCATGTCCCTAAACTTCTCTATCAACTCTGTCTCTTTCACCATCATATGTGACAGATGTAATGACTTCTGACTCAAGGCGTCAGCTACCACGTTGGCCTTACCGGGGTGATAGTTCAATCCAAAGTCGTAGTTTTTTAGGAATTCCATCCATCTCCTTTGCTTTATATTCAACTCCTTCTGATCAAAAAGGTACTTGAGACTCTTATGATAAAAGAAAACCTCAAACTTCACTCCGTACAAATGGTGTCTCCATACCTTCAAAGCGAACACCACAGCTGCTAATGCTAGGTCATGGGTAGGGTAGTTTGTTTCGTGAGGCTTGAGTTGTCTAGACGCATAGGCCACCACTTGCCTATTTTGCATCAGAACACATCCCAAACCTTTCCCTGAGGCGTCACAGTACATCTCAAAAGGCAAGAAGGGGTCAGGTAATACTAACACTGGGGTTGTGGTCAACTTTACCTTCAACTCTTGAAAACTCTTTTCATATTCAAGGGTCCAAATAAAAACAGTATTCTTCCTAGTAAGCTTGGTTAAGGGTAAGGAAATCTGGGAAAATCCTTTGATAAACCTATGGTGATAGCCAGCCAGCCCTAAAAAGCTTTGTACTTCCATTACCATGGCAGGTCTTTCCCAACTCATCACAACTTCTATCTTACTAGGATCTACCACAATACCTCCTTTTGACACTACATGCCCTAAGAATTTTCCTTCCTCAAACCAAAATTCACACTTAGACAATTTGGCATATAGTTTCTTCTCCTTTAGAATCTCCAAAACCACTTTAAGGTGATGCTCATGCTCCTTGTGGGTCTTCGAATAGATGAGTATATCATCTATGAAAACAACCACAAACTGGTCTAGGTAGGGTCTAAAGATCCTATTCATGTAATCCATGAATACCGCAGGGGCATTGGTTAGTCCGAAGGACATCACCGTGAACTCAAAGTGTCCGTATCGAGTTCTAAAGGCGGTCTTGGGTATGTCCTCATCTCTTACTCTAATCTGGTGGCATCTTGACCTTAAATCGATCTTGGAAAATACTACTGCTCCTCTTAACTGATCCATCAAATCATTAATCCTAGGTAGAGGGTACTTGTTCTTCACCGTCACTCAATTTAACTGCCTATAATCAACACACAGCCTCATGCTTCCGTCCTTTTTTTTAATAAACAATAATGGTGATGCACTAGGTCTCACAAACTTTTTCTCTAGTGGCTCTTCTAACTGGGTTTTTAACTCGATTAGCTCCAAGGGTGACATTCGATATGGTGCTATGGATATAGGCCTGGTTTCCGAAACTAGCTTAATAGAGAACTCCATTTCTTTCACCTGAGGGAATTCAGGTATCTCATCTGGGAACACCTCGGGATAGCTTCTTACTACGGGTATCTCATCAATATTATGATCAAAGTCTACATTACTAGCAGCTACGAGAACATATCCCTTGCTTTCTTTCCCATAATAGTTTACCTCTATGGCATTTACGTAAAGACTTAAGGATCTACTAGGTTCACTGGGAATAGAGAGAAAAGTGACAGTCTTGGTATAACAATTCAATGTTACACGGTTAGCATAAAGCCAATCCATGCCAAGAATCATGTCTAAATCTTGCATAGGTAAACAAACTAGATCTAGAACGAAAGGTCTATTTTCAACAATGAAATAACAATTCAGACAGCATCTACAAGTTCTAACAGGTTTTCCAGTGGGTGTAGAAATAGTAAGATCAAAAGAAAGTTCTGACACTGGTAATTGCAAAGACTCAACACTAGTATGTGATATGAAAGAATGGGTTGCGCCGGAATCAAACAGTACAATTAAGGTCCTACTATTCATTTCACACTTAACTTTTATGAGGCTCTCAGACTTCATCGAGTCTTCAGCACTGAGGGTAAAGACCGTCGAGTTTTTTACTGGGCATTCCCACGTATAGTGGCCTGGTTTCCTGCACTTGTAGCAAATCACCTGGCCTAACTGACAAGGTTGATCTCCATGTGGTTTTCCGCACTTAAGGCAAACTGTAGTAGAGTCGAGTCTTGGAGCTGCGGCCAGTGCTTTTTGGGGTGCCATGCCTTTGGGGCTATTAGATCCCCCTTGATGGTATTCTTTCTTGGGACCTTGAGGTCTGAACTATTATTTGGGTGGTGGTCTGTACAGCGGCTTGAACCTCGAGGATTGCGGTGCTAGCTTCTGGCGAAGTTGTCAGCCCTCGGTCCATTCAGCTTCTTTTGGCCGTCCTCGATAATGCAGTACTTGTTGACTAAGGTTGGAAAATCCCTAATCTCCAAGTGTGTGATAGCAATGTTGATCTCCGACTTCAGGTCAGCTTTGTACTTGACGCATTTCCATACTTCATCGGGGTTCCCTTAGAATATTCTTGAGAACTTGCTCAGCTTCTTAAACTTTGCCGTGTACTGTGCGATGCTCATGCCTCCTTGCACTGGCTGCATGAACTCAATGTCCTTTGCATTTTTTACGGACTCCGGAAAATACTTCTCATAGAAGTGGGCTTTGAATAACTCCCGATCAATTTGCATGTCAGACACCTCAAGCAACCTTTGAGTGTCGGTCCACCAGAACTCGGCATCCGCTTCTAACATGTAGGTGGCAAAGGCCACCTTTTGCTCCTCTGAACAGGTGATCATGGAGAAGATCTTTTCCATGTGCTTGATCCACTCTTCAGCGATGTTTGGGTTTAGAGCTCCTCTGAATGGTGGAGGGTTCGCTCTTCGAAATTCCTTAAATCTGGCATGCTCGAGATTCTCTACAGTATTGGTACCATGGCCGGCATTGCCTTGTTGCTCCATTCATTCTAACATCATCCGCATAGTTCTTGCCACGTCTCGGAGAGCTTCAGCGATTTCATTATCCTAACCATTCGAACCTGAAGTCCTAGTCTATTATGATCACGCCATTGGTTCCTGAGCACACATTACAACAAACAATGAGGTGATCAGGCTCAATACTTTATGTAAAGCGAGCTAGTTACCATGGCACGTCCACATATAGCAGTCATGTATCTCTATCCTAAGACTTATTCTATTAATAAGGCAACTACACATGATAGAACTATCGCATCATGCTTAGGAAGCATAGTCAGTCCAATTCTCACGCTCCGAGAGAACCGAACCAGGCTCTGATACCAAAATATAACACCCTAATATTTAACCCAATAAGGCTAAGACGCGTTCAGATTAATTATTAGTCATTACTCTTTTATTTCAATTCTTGATTCTAGTTTATTTAAAATACTTAACGAATATATGGGTAAAAGGTTTTTTCCTTGAAGATTAAAAATAAAACGTGAGCCGCACAACTTAAAGAGCTATGTCGTACGATTACGCATACAAGCCAAAAGGAGTTAAAAGTATCATAAGCAATTACAAATCATAACGTATCACAACATCATGTATTAACAATAATAGATAATTCATAATATATCACATAATATAGGTACTAATGTAGTAATAGGCCCACCATCAAAAGTTAGGGCAATATAGTCATCCATAAGGATATAAATAGGAAATAGCAAAAGGTAAAACTAGTCACGATTTCTCCTACCTATTCTGCCTAAACAGAGAACCCCCAAAGAAACAAAATGAGGCTATCATCTACGTGATATGTGCACAAGTGCTCCATATGAGCACAAAAGACAGACAACACAATGACCCATGGAGTGAAATGACTGGTGCACGGCATCGAATTGTAGCCCCCGAATAGGTGCATTAATGAAGATCGCAAATGATGCCATCATTTTCTAAAGACATCATGGAAAGAAGAAAGAGGGGATGAGAATCTTATACCAGAAACTCAATAGGGAGTTCACCTCCTAACAAGTGTCATCATCCACGTCCTCAGGAACCTCGGGTTTCTTTATAAAGTGGTGAGCATGTATATGGTTTAATTTATTAAGTTCCAAAACTTATTATCCGAGGCCCGTTCATTTTAGAATGCGTCTTAATGCAAAAATGCAGCATGACATATCACGACAACATACTAATACCACAATTAAACATCATATAGTAAAGAATGCAAACTCATGATCTTTTCCTCAATATTTTTTTTAGGTGACTTAAGGTTCTTATCTCTTTTTCTTGGGGGCCACCCTATTATTCTTTCGTCTCGAGAGTTTCTAGGTTATGAGTTCATACCTCACTAGTCGTCACTAGCTAACATTTACCTTCTCGATTAGCAAATTCCCAGCTCCATCTCAGAGTACGGGATAAGGGGCATAGGAATACTTATCCTCTTGATAAGTACGCTTATCCTCTCGATAAGCAATTCTCCAGGATCACCTTATGCAGAGCTTGGCTCGTTATGAAAGGATCATTTCCAAGTGTTTTATGTCACCTTAAACTTAGCATGTTATGTTGAGATGCAAGAGCAGAAACTTATCATGTAATGTCATATGCTTTCATATAACTTCAATACATGCACCTTAAACATTCCAAGTGTAATCATAACATGCCACAACAAATCTTGCAATTGGTAGTCAAGTATGCAAACATAATCATCACATAAGTTCTCAATTATATTGCATCATCACATCTCTTAAGGCAAGCACTTTTATTATCTCTTAATCAATAAAACTTCTTAATCGGGTAAATCCAACTTTCATATTTATTTATTTATGTATCTAGGGGATTAATTCCAATGATTCTTATTAATTATTAATCTTAAGAACATCATGAAACCATGCTGGGCAGATTTGAACAGAAATAGAAATTTAACTATTTCGATGTTCTAGAAGTTACGTTTTTAACCCTTTCTCATTAGTAGTCTTTCTCTAAGTGTTAAAAATAATTATTACACTAATTACTAACAAGTTTTCAAATTTGAACAATCCCAAATAGCGTTATATTATACCAAAATAGTTTGGATAGTGACCGAAAATGGAGTGGTCAAAAGTCTCCATAAATACAATTTTACGGGTCTTTAGTTACTAGTTTTTGCCTAAGATACCAAGGATGATTTCCACCATAATAGATAGTAATTTTCCCACATTTAAGCTACTCCAAACAACATTAAACAAATCTAGAAATGCTATGCAAGAAACTGAAAATTTAACATTTCAAAGGCATACAAAGTTGTAATGTAAGGCATTTCTAGTAACTAGCCCTTCTAAAATTAATTCCTAGTTAAAGAATAACCTTTGGGACTTAGTTGACAACTTGGAAGAATAAATATGAATGTGTTTCCATTTCTCTAGTTTTAATGCCCAAAACTCCTATTTAGAGTATTTACTCTAAAACATTGATCAACTTTAAGGTTCAAAGGCGTAAGTCTTGATCTTTAATTAGTTATGTGATGACATAAACATAAACATGCTAATGCAAGCTTTATTTTAAATCTTTAAGATTTAGATGTTAACTTGGAAAATAAATATGAATGCATTTCTATTTCTTTCTTTTAGTGTTCAAGGCTTCTATTTAGAGTAACCACTCTAAATCACCGATCAACTTTAAGGTTGAAAGGGGTAACCCTTGAACTTTTGGAAAATCAATTAGTGATGACATAACCAACATCAAAACCCTTATTATCAAGCTATGGCCTTGAACATCCAAAAAGGAAAACATTTCAAAGGAACAACAAACATTTCATCCATATCTCATTCTTTGAAACCAAAATAAAGAGAAGCAAATCCTTGGGCTTTAAAGGTCGAACAAATGAAGGTAATGCAACCAACATCAAAGATCCTCATCATCAAGCCATGGTTTTTAAACCATCCAACAACAACCAAAGGAAAGAACAAAGAAAAGGGGAGATGAAACTTAAAACCAAAAATGGCAAGGAAAAGAGAAAGAACTCAACATAAAATCCCTACCAAAGAAAAGTGAGAGCTTGGTCTTGAGATGAGAAGAACAATTCCTCCTTGAAGCAAGGAAGTAGTTTCGGCCAACAGAAGAAAAAAGAGGAATGAAGATGTATCTTAGGATTGATCTTGGAAATGGAGAGGCTAGGTGTTTAAAGGAAGATCTATGGTGGTTGTGTACTGGTTTGAGGTTGAGAGGTGGTGGTGAGTGGTGGTTCCTAGAGGAAATGAAGAAGAAGAGGAAGAAGATCTCTTTGAGAAACTAGAGAGAAACTTTGAGGATTCTTGAACTAAGATTGCAAGAAATGAACAAATAGTGTTTGTGGCTTGTCTTGAGGGTGTATTTATAGAGAAATTTTAACATGTGAGGATGAAAAAAATGGAGGGAGTTGTCGCGGCCTTCTAGAAGAACTTGGGGGCCAAGTTTCATTTTTAATGTAGCTTAGGATGTGTATTAGAGGTAGATTTAATTAGGAAAAAGGTTAGGAATTGGTAGCTAGGTGTTTGGGTTGATAATCATGTAATTAGGAATCTCAAGATTATGGTTAAAGAGTGGTCATAAATATTTAAAGGATTTAAGTTCATTTAATTTTAATTAAACTCAATTATTTTGAATTTCAAAAGCCAACACATTTCCTTCAATCATGGGATTGTACACTATTCACCTTTTTTACTTTAAGACCATTTGATTTTAGAAAGGGATTTAGTTTTCTCTACGCAATCTTAAGCTCTAATCAAGCTCAATTAATTATTTTGACTCAAGATTAATAATTAAAATTAATTAATTTTTAATTAGAGCCTAATATTGCTTAGGTTTTGTTAATAATACAATTAAGCTCATTATGCCCTTAATTAGGGGCGAAATGGTAATTTCATAGAAAACTCCCTACGGCCACCCGGATTTTTACCGACACCATACATTCCTTGAAAACAACATTCCAAATTTCCAAATGAAGTCTGGGCCCAATCGGTAATTAATTCTGTATTAATTAGCCGCAGCGGTATTTTAGTAATTTCGCTCGGAAAAACTAAAAACTGAGGTTTTCACCTCTAACATCATGCACAATACAATTAATCCCCTTCAATCATAAAACTAACTTCTTGAGGTTAGCCAGGACTAACTGTTCTCGATTCCCGGCCAGAAATGACCTCAAGGATATTTTGGTCATTTGTGTATAGGGAAAAATCGGGGTGTTACAATGGTCAAGAGGACAAACAGTGAAAAAAAGAGATAGGGCAAGATTAACAAAGGTGGTTGTTGAGGAAGAGTCCATAATACGGGCTGAAATCATGCATTTCCTCCAAAATAAGAGGGGGGAAAATGATTCCACCTGGGATTTGAGTCCATCTTTCAGTGCATGGATAACAGCAATGCCATACCCCGTAGGGCACTAGCCTCTACATTTCAGAAAGTTTGATGAAACTAGGAGTGCGAGAGAACACATTATCTCATTCTTGAAAGACCTAGGTATTCATGGAGGAGATCATGACCTGAAGCTTCGGGAGTTCTCCAAATCTCTGATAGGAAGGGCATTCACCTGGTACGCTAAACTGAGACCAAACTCCATTAACGACTGGGAGCAAATGGCTACAAAGTTTTGTAACAAGTTTCTGGAAGAGGAGAGTGCGATGCATATCATGGACCTTGGGAGGTTAAAGCAGATAACATGAGAAAGATTAGTGTCATTCATAAAGAGGTACAGAGACCGTGCCTTGCAATGCCAAGACACACTGCCCGAACCTGATTTAGTTTACGGATGCATAAAAAATTTAGACGATGGGTCACAAATCTTCCTTTCATTGGGAGGAATAACCACTTTGTCTGAACTCCTTAGAAGAGATGCTGACATATTTGAGGCCATGAGGACAAACGAAAAAAGATCTAAAGAGCCCAGTGCTACGGCAGAACTTTGTGCAGCTGTAGAGTGACATAAAAGATGCAACTACAAAGTGACCCCACCCTCGAGAGATTACAGATCCATGTCAGAGGTATCTTCCATACCTATTGGGAGAGAACAAGTGATGGAAATGATAATTGAATAGTTGAAGGATGGGACATTGAGACACAGGACCGAGAGAAAATCTCTCATAAATAAACAGGAGCCGGACCCTTCCTACTATATCTTACATCACCCTAAGGGTTATGGCACGATGGAATACTTGGTTATTCATAGAGTATTTCAATAGCAAGTTAAAGAAAGTATGATATTGTTCCCATGGTAAGAGGATAGGAATGAAAGTCTGCACAATATTCCTTCCCCTAACCATGGAGTAGGAGTGATTGTAATAGGGGAAAACGTCCAACTTGAAGTCTCCATGGAGAAGGAAATGACTCTATCCCTACCTAATGGCAACGAAAAGCTGATGGATGAGAACTTGTTAATCAGAAGGTTAATGAAGACAAATGGCTTCCATATCCTCTTTGGACAACTAGGACTAGAAGGGGCATGTGCTTTGGTGAAGGTAATCTCAAAAAGGGGTGGAGATTTACATGCTATAAACGCCCCACTGTCTAGATTGGCTAGGTCTCATGCCACAGTTGTGGTGTTCAGAGAGCCCAGTTTGGTGGCCTATGACTTTTATCACAATAGGTTGCTGTATGTGGAGGCCTTAATTGAAGAATGTAGGGTGAGGAGAGCGTTAGTGGACAATGGCTCAGGAGTAAACATTATTCCCTTCTCTATGTTTGTTGCCATGAATTTGCCTATAAATCAGCTGAAACCTGTCAATGAGAGGCTAAGTACATTCCATGGAGAACCTGTCATACCAAGGGGATGTATGGTTATTATGTTACAAGTTGGGCCAATCAAGACGCTTAACAAGTTCCACATGGTGGATGCAGAGCCCAATTATCATATATTATTAGGACATTCATGGATCCACCTATACTAGTGTGTGCAATCAATGTAGCACCAGTGCGTAAAGTCTAGTTTTCATGGAAGGGATATAGAAATATCGGCCACTAAAGCATTCTTCAATGCTTCAGAAGCACAGTTGGTTGATGCAGGAATGTTTGATGAACTGGTACCACTTGGCATCAATGCAATGCAACCAAAGGAAAGAATTCGATTAGGGCCACAGAAAGAAGCAGGAAAAGGAAAGTTGAATGTTATGTCTTAACCTTTACCAAACCCTAAGCAGTCTTAAGGGAAAAAAAGAGACCATAAGTTATAAAGAGAACGTTTTCCCTCAAGAGGATATCGATGGCACGTCCTTTAGGAATTTGAGGGCCCAGCGGAGAGGTGACTTCATAAACTTGCTAGCCTCGAAGTCTCAAATGTCCTAGCTATGGGACATTAGGAAGTCCATTTTAAGGAAGTCCCATTAGAGTTACAAGACGGGAACAAACAGAAAGAGGAAGAATTGGAGGAAATAAATATGGGTACTGGAGAAGAGCAGAGGCCATTTTTTTTTTTAAATTAATAAAAGAGGACGAGAGGCAAGAATTGGTGGCCTTGCTAATGGAATTCAAAGATGTGTTTACCTGGAGCTATGATGAGATACCTGGTCTGTCCTAAACACTGGTCACGCACAACTTGGCCATGTACCCAGAAGCCACACCAATGAAGCAAGCCTTGAGAAAATTCTCTGATGAAATCGAAGCTCAAGTAAAGAAAGAAGTGGAGAAATTATTAAAAGTCAAATTCATTAAGCCCATACAACACCCTTCCACCTGTCCAACATAGTTCCGATAAAAAAGAAGAATGGACAAATACGTTGCTATGTGGATTTCCGTGATCTAAGCAAGGCATGTCCAAAGGACAATTTCCCTTTGCATAATGTAGACAGAATAATGGATGCTACAGCTTCGCATGAAAGGTTTTCATTCATGGATAGATTTAGCAATACAATCAGATAAGGATGACACTAGGAGATGAAGAAAAAATAGCATTCAGGATACCAGTGGGGAATTTCTTCTATGTGGTAATGCCATTTGGCCTACAAAATGTAGGGGTGACTTACCAAAGAGCCACGACAACAATATTCCATGACATGATGCATGACTTCATGGAGGATTATGTCGATGACTTAGTCATGAAATCCAAGTCAATAAACCAACATCTAGTGCATCTTAGAGCTATTTTTCAAAGGTGAAGAAAGTATAGGTTGAAAATGAATCCAATGAAATATGCATTCGGAGTGTCTACAGGTAGGTTTCTTGGCTTCAGAGTACATGAAGAGGGGATCTCAATGGATAAAGAAAAGATAAAAGCTATCAGATATCCTAAGAAGTAGAAGACAGGGAAAGACCTATAGTGTATATAAGCAGAACCATGAAGGACGCTGAACTTAGATATCACATTCAAGAAATATATTGTCTGGCTTTAATGTATGTTGATCAAAAGTACAAACACTATTTTCAAGGATTCAAAATGGAAGTGCTATCTAAGCAGGAAGGCCTAAAGCTCCTAATCCAAAAACCCATGATAATAGAGAGAATGAGCAGGTGATCTTTGTTACTAAGCAAATAAGACATATCTTTGATCATACTAACAGTAATGAGAAGTCAAGCATTGGTAGACTTATTGGCCATCTGTTCCAACCAAGAGAAGGTCTCATTGAGCAAGGAGATATTTGGAGAAGAGAGCATTAATATGTTTGAGAGTATCCCGGAATGGACACTACTTTTCGATAGAACTCCATCAAATCCATAAGGTAGAGCAAGAGTGGTGTTGATAGATAATGAAGGCAACAAAATGTCTGATATGTTCAAGCTGCAATTCCAATGTACAAATAATGAAGCTGAATATGAAGCCCTCATATTAGGATTGAAAATGGCATGAGAAGTAGGAGCTAAAAAAGTACGAGTAAAAGGGGATTCTGACCTGGTAATTCAGCAAGTCTAAGGAGAATATGGAATCAAGGGGAAAGGTTTAGCTCTATACATGGAAAGAGTGTAGAGCTTAATATAGCAATTTGAGCACGTTGTTTTCACACACATATCAATGTCAAAGAATAGGCAGCAGACGTACTTACAACACTTGGAGGGAAAGTCATGGTTCATGAGGAACAACAACTAATCAAATATCAGGCAATAAAACATTCTAACAGTGATGAAAGAAAAGAAAGAGAGGAATTAGAACAGGACTAGAAGTCATGCATATATAAGCAACTGAAGTTCCTGAACATAAATAACAAAACAAGATATTACTGTCTCATCAGGGGAAACCTTTACAGTGAGGGGTCATTGATAAGGTATGTTAAAGAGGAGGAAGAACAGGCTAAAGCGGGACAAATGCATTAGGCTATATGTGGTCAAGAAGGGCCAAGTGTATCCAAGAGGTTGCAATGATGGGGTGTCTTCTGGCCCAAATGAAAAAGTACTGCGATGGGATACAATTTAGTTGCTAAAGCTGCCAAGAAAAAAGAGAAGAAATGGGAATAAATAGTGTGGTAAGCTGGCAACAGCCTCTAAGGAAGTATCTAGAGGCAGGGGTATTACCCACCAAAAAAATAGAAATTGAAAAGCTAAAGAAGAAGGTAGCAAGATACTACATACAAAAAAGGGAATTATTCAAGAGAAGTTTCACGAGGGAAGTTCTGAAATGTGTAAGGGAAGAAGAGAAGGAAAAGGTCATGGGCAAAATCCATCAAGGGGTTTGCGAAAGACATCAAGGAGGATATGCGTTATGGCAAGAACTCACCAAAATGGGGTGCTCTTGGCCCAAAAAGAGAGATGACGCCATAAAATAGGCAAGGAGGTGCGAGCGGTGTCAAAAACATGGAGACTCAGTCCATGCACCGAGTGTAGGGTTACACAAAATCAAAATATCGTATCCCTTCCATACTTGGGCAATGGACTTTGTTGGACCCATAAGCTTCCTTTACAGGGGGAAAAAATGGATTTTAGCAGCAACAAAAAATTTTACTAAGTGGGTAGAGGCAATAGCTGTAAGAGAGGCAAACGCAGAGGTGGTGGTGAGGTTCATCAAAGAAAACATTATCTAGAAGTTCGAGTTAGCCTATAGGATTATATCTGACAATGGGAAACACTTCATCAATCAAATAGTGGCTGGAGTGTTAGAGCAGTATCACATTCAGCACCATAAATTATCTATATACTACCTTTAAGGCAACGGACAACCTGAATCCATCAATAGGATGTTGCTTAGGATTCTCACGTGAATGGTGGATGACGCCCCAAAAGATTGGAGCGAATACCTCTTACTTGCCCTATGGGCATACAGAACAACCACACATGGAAGTACAAAAGCAACCCTTTTTTCTCTTGTCTATGGTGCTGAGGCCATCTTTCAAGTTGAGGTAGAGGTACCCTCTACAATAATGACAATGGGAGAAGAACTGGAGAGCAATAGGTTGAATGAGCTAAAAGAGCTAAATGATTAGAGAAATGAAGCCGCAGAACAAATTAAGAATTACCAAAGGAAACTGATATTGGCTTATGACAAGCATGTATGCCCTAGGATGTTCGAAAAAGAGGAGTTGGTAATGAAAGTTGTAGATGTTGTGATACGGAATCAAGCAATGCCTAAATGGACACCAAAGTGGAAAGGACTATATGTGCTACATGAAGCTCACTAGGATGGAATTGCATGCTGCTGAATAATCCAAAAATCGGAAAGGAGACAAGTCCCATAAATTTCAAGTACGTTAAAAAGTATTATGCTTAGAGCAGACACAGACTAGTTGTTTTTAATGTAATTTGATCTCCTCTTTTGAAAATCTAATTTCTCTTCTATTTAGATATTATAGTGGAAATTCTAACAAGAATTGCAATAGCAAAAATGAATAGACAGGAACCTAAGATACACTTATGGATATGCAAGTATATATCAATAAACATGCGTACATGGTGAATAGCTAAAGAATACATGATAACTGTAAAGGTAACGATAGGCCTAGCAAGACCAAAGATAAAGAAATATAAGGTGAGGAAAGAGGACCTTAAGAGAGACAAGTCTTATTTAACCCCACATGAATAACATGCTTACCTGAATAGGTTCATATGTTGTGCTATAAAGAAATGATAATTGATGAAATGATCAGAGCTTAATAGCATATCATGACCATAGCACGTGAAAACACATATCTTGCTTTTCTGGTATTGAAATGTAGACAATGCTGATAGGTAACTTATTATGCACACCCTGAAAATGGGAGTTCTGTGGAAAGGCAATCCTTGCTCTCGTGATATGACATGAAAGGTCGAAGGCAGTGCAAGATCATAATACCTAGCGTCTTTATTAAAACATGCACAGGTCTTCTCTATAGTGAACAATAGTTTAACACTCAGGATCCTAAGGCTAAAGGGACTCTAACAGTTCAGTACCACAATATTCTAATATGTGAAGTACCAAAATGCTCTTAGCCCAAAGGTAAGGGACACTAAGGGCATACTTACATAACTTTAAATCCTTCTCAAGTGCTAAGAATTAAGCATGAAGGACAATTTTAAACCAAGATCAAAAAGTGCAAAGTAATGTGTACAAGGATCATACCCTTCGAAAAGTACTAGGAAAGGAGCAAATAGGGTTAAACAATAAAAAAAAAGGGGTTTGCAAGATGCAAAGTGCTGTGCATAAGGATTCCATTGCTTAAGTGTCTTGATATTTAAAGGACATCCAGGGCACAAGGGATGACTTTAAAACACACTTAATGTACTTTTGCCCTGTGATGCTAGAAACCTCTAGTTTGACAATTTATGACCAAGAAATTAGTCAAAGAAGACCTAGTGGTATGTCCCAACATGTGAAATACAAAGTGCTATTGGTCCAAGGGCATGGGACCTGAAGGGTGTATCCACATGGTCCCCTTCCCTCAAAGAATGAGTGCCATGCAAGGTGTAACGCCCCGATTTTTCTATCCGAGTGGAAAATGACCGAAATGCCCCTGAGGTCATTTTCGGCCCGGAATTCGAGGATGGCCGACTTGGCAGTCCTCGAAAGGCCAACTCAATGTTTGAAGGGGATTGAATGGCCTGCCAATGTTTTCGGAAGCGAAAATCTCGTTTTCCGCAGTTTCGGGTCAAAATGACCAAAATACCCCTGTAGCATTTTTACGCGGGTAAAGGTGCCGTTTGAGCCCGGAACTTTCCCCAGAGGTTTAAAAACACGTTTTCATGTGTCTAGAGGTCTCTGTTCAAGTCCCGGTGGTCCCGGGCAGTTTTAGTGCAAAATTACGATTTTGCCCCTAGAATAGTGTTTTAAGCTTAATGATGTAATTAAGCAAACCTAAGCAATATTAGGCTCTAAACGAAGATTAATTAATTTCCCTAATTAATCTAGAGTCAAAATAATTTATTAAAGTTAATTAGAACCTAAAATTGCTTAGATTAAACTTAAATCCCTTTTTAGAACTCAAGATTCCTAGTCTTGGAATCTTGAATAGTGTTTTCTCTCTTCAATTTCTTAAATTAAGGAATTGTGTCTAGAATTGTTTAAACACTAAAATGAATTTACAACTCACTAATGATGCAAGAACACCCTCTAATTATGTCTTGACAACCTTAATTACCCATTTTCTCACCTAAACACTTTCTTACAAATTCCTAATCTTAATCCTAATCAAAGATACACCTAAACACAACTCTAAACCACAATTAAAATGCAAACACAACCCCACATGGGCTGATGCATTTCGGCCACCTCATCCCCCTTTGACCACATGATAAATTATTTTCTCACTCAAAGAACCATGCTTGAGGCCATACCTTGAACCATACCTCACCATACTTTGAACCATACCTCACCATGCCTCAAGACCACATTATCTCACCTCATGGAACTCATGGTCTCCCTCCCCATCTGATGGCCGAAGCCTCCTCCTCCCTTTGCACCCTCCATTTGCTTCATTTCTCTATAAATAGATGGCCTTGGGAAGTTTGCACCACTTTTAGATCATTTGCTAAGTTTAGGAACACTCAAAGCTTTTCTTTTTCTCTCAAAGCTCTTGTGTTCTTCAAGTTCTTGGAGCTCTCCATCTTCTTCATCATCTTCATCTTCTTCTTCCATCTTCAAGTTCATCACACCAAGTAGGGATTTTCTTTCAAGTATTTCTTTCTTTAAAGTTCTTGTTCTAAGCTTTATGTTCATAGTTTCTCTTGATTCTTTTAGAACTTCTTTTCTTTTCCTTGTTCTTTCTCATTTTCGGCCATGGGCCTTGAAGTTCAAAGAAATGAGAGCTTGATGATGAGAGTTTCATGATGATGTTCATCACTTGAAACAAACTCTAGAGTTTGATCTTTGTTCTTGAGCAAAAATGTTTCTAGTTCTTCCTTTCTTGAACTCTTGAGAACTTTAGTTTTGATGGTGTTTTACAATGGTTCTAAGGACTCAATGATGAGGTCTCATGATGTTGGTGTTAATATATCACCAAGATCATGGACTCTAGAGTTTCAAAAATTTCTTTTCTTGCCTAGATGTTTCGGCCATTTCCTTTCTTTATATGCCTTATGGTTTGATTTTCTAAAGATGTTGTTTTGAGTTCTAAGAACTCTAGGCTTTACTTTATTTTGGTTGGATGAGTTTGGGTTAAGGTTTAAGTTCCTTTAAAGTCTTGTTAAGGGCTCTAGAAAGATAAAATGAACTTGCATAATTTAATTTATGCTTGTACTCATATTTACGTTCTTGCTATGCATCTTTACTTTTAAGCTATCACCTAAGAACATAAACATTAAAATGGAACTTGCATCATCACTTAATTTAATTCTCAAAGCCTTTCTATTTCGGCCTTAAAGTCGATTGTTGTTGGGCCTAGAGCACTAAAATAAAGAATTGAACTTGCATCATCACCTAATTAATTTCTCGAATGCCTATCTATTTCGGCCTTAAAGTCGATTGTTGTTGGGCCAAGAGCACTAAAATAAAGAATTGAATCTTGCATATTTACTTTCAAGCTTGCACGTTTAAGTTTATGCCTCGCATATTTACTTTCAAGCTTGCACGTTTAAGTTTATGCCTTGCATATTTAATTTAAGTCATCACTTTATTTTGTAAGTAAGATTAAAAATGAAAAGCATGAGCACGTTTATTTTATGTCATAACTTAAGAATCTAGAGCTCAAAGACTTGCCCATTTCATTCCAAGTGAAAGTTTAATGTGAAACCATTCTTTGAATGCATGTTTTTGGCCAAGTAGTGATGATGGACTTGCAATGAGTTTTCATCTAGCTACAAGGACCAATAGTCTATGTTCTAAGTTTTCCTTAAAGTTTTTCAAATCCTTTCAAGGTTATGTTATCATGAGATACGACTTTATTCCCTTTTAGAAAATGAAATATATTTTGGTCATTGACCTAAGGCTTCTCTTAGCCTCTTGATGAATTAAAATGATTTGCAAAGAGTTTTAGAAATTCTAAATTGATTCCAAGAGAAACTAGTTAACTTGTGTTCCTAGAAATGTCAATTTAAATCCTTTACTGAAGCTAAATGTTTTCGGTTCTGATATGATGAGTGTGATGCTGTATGATGATGTTTTGATGTGTGAAAATATCATATGATGATGTAGAAATGATTCTATGCATAATAGGTAAGAAACTAGCTAACTAGAAATACCGTAAAGCTAGAATTTAACATAGTTTTGACCCATTTGTTTTTGGAACTTATCCAAACTGTTTAGACATGAAAAACTTGGTAACATTTGGATTAGAATTGAATTTTAGCACCTATAGGGAAACTAGTAACTAGAAAACCGTAAAAATGCAAATGTAGAACTCTTAGAACATTTAGTTTTCTGGATTCTGTCCAGCCATGTTACAACATGATAAATGTGATTTATAATTAGTTCTTAAGCATAGGAATGTCTCATAATTGATTTAGATTTAATTTATAGCGCCTTAGGCGAAGACGGAGCCGAGAAAGTGTCTAAAACGTAAGTTCTAGAACCCCGTAACCACAAGTTAGAAATTCTGCCCTATGCTTTTCAGATTTGAGTATGAACAAGAGGATTAGGAATGATGATTAATTATGAGCCCTTAGGTGCATAACATATGAACGACGGATGTTAGAAAACTATATCTCAAGATTAAGACCCGTAAGGGTCAAAGTATAAGCTACCGTAAGGGTAGGCATTTGAATGTTCTATGATAATGCATGTGTTATGTGGAGGATGATAATGAATTTTCAAAGTGGCTTGTGGACGTATGAGAATGATTATGATTTGATGTCTTATGATGATGTGGAATGGTTATGCATGTCCTACAAGTTTCGTGGCATAAAGCAAAGCTTGAAGGAAATTCGGTGAACGCCATTATGCTGCCGAATTTCCCATCAAACTTGAGAATTTGAGAAAAGTTTGTGAAAACTCCTGGGTGACACCGGTTCGGTCGAGCACCCCCAGGATAGGTTCTGGGTGACATCTGTAACACCCTAATATTCGACCCAATACTACTAGTACGTACTTAGGCCAACTATTAGTCGTTACTTACTGGCATGGTTCATCTTCTTGAGAAAATAGACTTAACGAAAATACGAGCCAACTTTTTTTTTGAAATCGTTACTTAAAATAGAAGCCGCGTGTAACTTTATGAGTCGGTGTCATAGTATACGGAATGATAACATAGGAATGGCTCCAAATCATAGCATCGAACATAACATCAATCATAACTGAAATACCTCATAGATAAAATATGCCTACCCTACAGGGCAGGACTCTTCAAGTACATAGTAACATGAATACGGAAGAAAAACAGAATACATGGAAAAGAACTGGAAAGAAGCATCCCTACCCATCTGCAACCTAAGATGGATAACCTCAACACAAAAGAGGTTTCATCCATACTATGTGACGTGCGTGCACTAAGGACTACCCTCCCATCTCCATAGCAGACTCACGAGTACGGAGGAACGTAGCCAATCCACGGGCGGGCTTCGGCGGTGCAAGCATGCCCTGTGACTGAACGTGTCGTCCACGTCGGGGTCGTGGTCCGGGCACCGAAGCCCTCCGACGCTGAGTGACTGTCTCCTCACTGCCTATCTGTCGCAGAGGCGGAGTGGGGGCAGAGCCCTCATGGTCCATGGGGGAATCCTGCGAAGGGTCCTCCTGCGAGTCTTTGCGATGATGGCACGTGCTACGGCTGGCGTCCGCTGAAGCGAGTGGGTCCGCAGGTTCCTCTCATGTCGTGGCCGCGCATGCTCAAAGATCGCGGGGTCACCATAGGGGGATGCTGGGGAGAAGCGATAACTGTACAAGGGGTGTGCGAATGGCCGTCCTAAAAACATGAAGATGCGCACAGTACACCGGCCCTCAAAATGAAATGACCCATGCTCCGGGTCATGGTGGATCTCCCACCGTGGCGTGTCAATGAATAGGACGAAGGTCGCCATCTCGCTCTGAAGACGTAATGGAAAGGAAAAGATAGAGAGTGAGATTCTTACTAAAGAAACTTCGGTAGGGTTTTCCTTCTATCCTAGGTGTCATCATATGCGTCTCCAGGAATCTCGGGTTATTTATAAAATAATGGACATACATAGGTTCAATTATGAGTTTTCCAAAATCTCATTTTCCGAGGATCCATTCTTTTTAACATGGCACTTGTGTTACATAGGCTAAATACTAAAATCATAGACATAAATCATGTAGCTTGGTACGTAGAACATGAATCATATATTGGTACATGGAACATAAATCATATAAGCGGTACATGAAACATAAATCATATAAGCGGCACATGGAACATAAATCATATAAGCTGGTTTACTTGAAACATAAATCATAAAACTGGCAGATGGAACATAAAGCATATAAGTGGTTTACTTAGGTGACATAAGAACCTTTACTTAATCGGGCGCCTAATATTTCTCCCTTTTGAGAAAACTCTAGGTTATGAGCTCATACCTTACTAGTCGTCACTAGTACATGGACTTATCCCTTTTGATAAGTTTAAAGATCCCGACCTAAGGTACGGGTCTAGGGGGCTAGAATCACCTTATCCCCACCCTTAATCCGGTGGTTCAAGGATCATCTTCTCATAGTCTATGTCACCTTAAGTCTTAGCATGTTAATGCAAGATGCCACATAATTCATGCATGTCAAACATAATTAGATCATAGGCATCTTTGAAGTCTTTAAAGAACTATAACATGCAAACATAAAACTATCATCGAAGAATAATAGTTCACATGGTATCATCATACTTGACTCATGGAGTAAAATCATCATAAGGTAAGCAAGAGCAATAAGCCTCTTAACTTGATCATGTTTGAAATCGAACATATAAGATCATGTATTCATGTTAGACTAAAGCATAGACTCATGGCATAACAATTCTCAGATTCAGGCAATGCAAGATCATAGCTTCAAGTCATTAAGTCAGAAGAGTATTCTGTTTGTAAACTTGGGTTACGTGTCGATTACATAAGTTTTGTAATCGATTACACATTCTCAGATTTCAAAACATGGCAGATAGGGGTTACGTGTCGATTACATGGAACTTGTAATCGATTACTATGTTTAAAAACACTTTCTTTGGGCCCTGGAACATCTGGGTGTCGATTACATTACTAGGTAATCGATTACTAGAATCGAATGTATGTCGATTACACTATATAATGTCGATTACTTTGGGCAAAAGTTCATGTTTGGGCTCGTCAGAGCTTTACGTGTCGATTACATAGGCTGGGTAATCGATTACCAGCATCTTAAAAACCGAAATATGGGGGCTAAACATATCTGAGTCATTCCTTTGAAATACTTATGGTGGCTAGTTTCTCTTGGAACAATTTTTGAACTTCAAAAACATCTTGTCAAACATTTTAACTTGTCAAAACCCTTATAAATCTAAGAACATACCCAAAATGTTTTTGAGTACAACATATGTTTTAGAAAGACTTAAAACATGAGCTATAGGCTCTTGTGACTAATAAACTCCTCTTGGAGCTATCTTCATCACATGGCCAAAATGTACATTCCAAGAATGTTTTCCATGGTTAACCTCTTCTCAGGATGAAATGGGCAAGCCTTTGAGCTCTAGAATCTTAGGTGATGACATAAAATAGACGTGCTATGCATTTCATTTTAGAGTCCTTTAGAAAGTAAAGTGATAGCTCAAGGTAAATATGAGGTGCACATCCATTTTCATTCTTTGAGTTTAGTGAGGACTTGAAATATAAAATGAGATGCAAAGCTTGGAATATTAAGCGTGCATAATGCAAGTTCATTCTTAGTCTTGGGGGGTAGTGATTGCATAGAAATAAGCGTGCCATGCAAAGCATAAGCGTAGCGTGAATGCAAGTTACTTTTATATCTTGTCTAGAGCTCTTGCAAGGCTTTAGAAGGAACATAGTCCCAACCCAAAACTCATCTTCACAAGAAAAGAAAAACCATTGGTACCCAGGCATCAAGAGAAAACATGACTTCAAGAATCATGAAAGTGGTCAAATCTTAACAAAAGAAAGGAACCATTTTTAAATCTCTAGGGACCAAGATCTTGATGATCCAAGCATCAACATCCTAAGTCCTCATCATTGAGTACATAGCTTCCTTCAAAACAAATATTTAAAACAAAGTTCATGATAAAGAAGAAAGCAAAACCAAAACCATGCTTGGTTTAGGGCCAAAGTTTCAAGCTTTAGAGTTTGTTCATGTGATAAGCATCAACATGAAGCTCTCATCATCAAGCTTACATTTTTCCCATGTAACAAGGCTTCATGGCCGAAAACATGAGAAGAAGAAGGAAGAAGATCCAAAATGTTCAAGAGAAACATAAACTCTTTTAACTAAACTTGTAAAGAATGAAACTTTCTTTAAGAAAAACTCAAGCTTTAGAGGCCTCATGAGAGATGGACTCATGGTCACATCTAGAGAACACTCATCATCAAGCTATCATATTCAAGGCCTTGAGGCCGAAAATCTAAGGGGAAAAGGAAGAAACCAAAAAAGAAAGCAACATAGAGGTTCAACCATTCATCAACTCCCAAACAAGATTCAAGCATAAGAATCAAAGACATATTTAGAAAGAGTTCCCTACCTTGTGTCTTGAAAATGAAGGAGAGAACTTGAGCTTGAGGAACTCTTTGAGAGTTTGAGAGAAAAGTGAGAAAGCTTGAGAAGGGGAAATGAGAGAGTTTGAGACTTTGGAGAAGGATCCAAAAGTGATGGAGTTGTGGAGTGTGGTGTATTTATAGGCAAATGAAGGAGTGAAGGGGGAGTTGGTTGAAGCTTCTTGAAGAAGGAAGAGAGAAATATCTTCTTGTGTGGTCATTCTTGGTGTGATTGAAACCATAGGTAGGCATAGGTCATAGGGTAGCTTGAAAGACAACTTGATTGACTACATAAAATAAAATTCTTTTGGATTCTTGGGGGAAGTGGCTGAAAATTATAGGGCCAAGGGAGAGAAAATTTCATGGCCACAAGATAAAATATCTATATGTGTTGTCATTCAAAGGTATGGAAGAAAGTATGGAAGGTATGATTGATTATGAAGCTTGATTGAAAGCTTTGAGTGACAACATAAACAATTTATTCTTTTGAATTTTGAATGACATATATTTTTCAAATGTGATCATGATTATTTGAGAGTGACAACTTTCTTGGAAAAGAGAGTGTCATTGGGAAAGGGGTGTGAATAGTGAAAATACTATTCATAGTTGCTTTTTCTTTTAAAAGAAAGAAAAGAATTTAGGAAAGAGTTCTAAATTTCCTTAAACAATTCTAGGTTCCAATTAGTTTTTAAATAATGATTTTGGCTCTAGATTAATTATGGAAATTAATTAACCTTCAATTAGAGCCTAAAATCGCCTAGGTTCTGAGTTAGATAACTCATTAAGCCCAGCATGCACTAAGCAGGGGCAAAATCGTAATTTTACTTAAAAACTGCCCGGGACCACCGGGACTTAACCAAACCTTAAACAATCATAGTTCATGCCTTAAAATCATGGTTTTAAACCTCGGGACAAAGTCCGGGTCAAAGCAAAATTTTAAAGCGCTGAAATACATCACGAGGGTATTTTGGTCACTTATGTGCTGAAATCTCAGAAATGAGATTTTTCTGCTTTGTTAGGCACTCATGCTCATACAATCCCCTTCATATAACATATGAACCCTTTGAGGATGGTCAAAGTCGGCCGTCCTCGTGTTTCGGGTAAAAATGACCTCAGGGGCATTTTGGTCATTTAAAAGTTTAGAGAAAAACAGGGCGTTACAACATCGGTTTGGCCGAGCCCCCCAGAACAGATGTGACATAGTACTGAGACGCATTTCTCCCGCTACGGTGGGGAGGAAACAAATCCATGAGGGTATTGACATTGAGCTTGCCAAAGCGGACAATTCGCTGTGTACTAGATACCAGTAGAGCATTTCAAAAAAGGAAATGATCCTAAGATAGGTGATCCAAGAAAGTTATGTATACCCCCTCTATTAGCCCATATTAAATCTAGTGACGACTAGTTAGGATTGAGCTCATTCCTAGGCGATAGGTGAGATGTAGTTTGGTGACCAGATTATCGTGGGCGGTGAATCGGTTGGACTTTTGGTGGATATGTTAAGAGGGTGGTCTTTAAGAAAAAGAACTTAAGAGTTTTACTTATGAGAAAGATGTCACATGAAAAGTACTATGCCTTTTTATGCCACGTATATGATTTATGTTCCTTTATGATGTGCCCAAGTATTACGATTTTCGTGTTAATGTGCATATGGTATTGTCATGCATTCATCAAATATCTGTTGCATTCATGTCATTAAGACACATACTAAAAGACACCCACTTCGGATAAATAGATTTGTAAAGCCTAAAATCAATCCTTATGCATGTACACCTTTTTCATAATTAAAACCGAGGTGACTGGGGACGACAACGATGACACTAGTGTTAGAGTCGGGAATCCCTACTGAGAATCTCGAACGAGTTTCTCATCCCTTCCTTTTTTTTCCGTGTCGTCTCTAGACGAGGAATACAATGAGGTTCGTGACTTCTTTTGAGGCGCGCGCTTAAGGGACACACTAGCAGACGGAGCAGAGGGTCGCTGCGGAGGCATAGATAGCTTAGCTTTTTGGGATGACACTTATTCAACCTCATAGGTGGATAAGGATGACTTCACATATATGGGCGTGTTTTGATGTAAATGATGGTACAATGATGTTAGTAGTCTTTGTATCTATGAAGATGTGATGATATTATGATTGTTATGTATAATACTATGTTTCATGATTATCAATGGTGTGGTTACTTTTCTTGCATATTATGGTTATGACGAACGTTAGGTTAGTGTGCAGCTAGCGTTTTGCTTTCAAGTTTCAAATAGAAAAATTTATTCATATTTTCCGCTAAGTATTTTAATGAAAGATTGTAAGGAATAAGACTAAAAGAGTAATAGACTAATGATTAACCTAAATATGTTCTAGAGTATTGGGTTAAAAATTAGGATGCTACACAAGGGGGCACGAAGGATAAAATAAAATCATGGTCAGCAAGGTGCAAAGTAATGTACATATAGACCATACCCTCCAAATGTGCTCTGTAAAGAAGTACGAGGGATAAAACTGTACTAGAATCCAAAGAATATAAATAACATGCATGAAAGAGCAAGGTTGTTATGTAAAAGCGTTGACGAAAACCCCAAAGGTGCAAAGTAAATGCACATGTGAAAATCTCCTTGCACAAACAAATCGGGTCATGAAAATCATGAGAGGTCTCGAAAGAGACGTAGCTTCTAGAACGCAAAGACCAATATCCAAGTTACAAAGAAATGTGCGCAATGGGATATTCCCACAATTTTACAAGATATTATTGAGATACAAGGGGGCTATAAGACCCCACATTATTCTTACAAGATGCCAAAGTAAGGGGCATAAAAATAATAATACTTGATGATAAACCTAACAAAAAGCCACACATAGAAATCATGAGATGTTTGCAAAGGAAAAACGCACAGTTGATGCAACACACATGACAATATCAGTATAATAGCAGAGCCAGTAACACGGATCAATAAGACAACATACAAATGCCAATCAGGATAGCAAGTTGAAGCAAATGTTTACAATAACTAGTTGGTTCAATAGTTTTGTCAAAAAAAAAAGAGGGAGTCTGTAAAGAGCTACATCCTGAAAGGTACATCCAAAGCACGCCGAGCATCTTCCATTATCTCCCTATGCTTTCCCAAAGTCTTTACCGCAGCCTCGATCTCTTCAAATCTTGTCTTAATGACCACAAGGCATTCGGTGAGTTGAGCATCCTTCTGTTTGAGCAAGCCAAGCTCATTAGAGTAAGCAATTTCCTCAGCAACTATTTGTGACAAGTCTACAGTAGTATCTAAAGGGCATTGAAGAACTTGAGATGCATCATTTAGCGATGAACCATTGAACCCAAAAGCCCTAAGGGTAAGAAGATGAGAAACAGCAACATCTTTATAATCCGCCAGAAGCTCCAACAAGGTATGGCCAGTTAGAAACGCATGCGACACCACAAAGGTTTCATAGGCTTTTTTTTTTTCAAGATAAAAGACTTTGTCAAAGGGAGTTGGAAGCTCAAATGGGGGAAGCAATAAACTTATGTAGCAAGGTCGCTATATCAACAGGAAACATAGAGGAAAAGTCCTCCATAACAGACACTGGCAATCATAGTGGAGGTAGTTAGAAAACAAAGTAATGTGAAGAATATACATACATGAAATAAAAGAAAGAGGCGTTCCACTTTAGGGAGTTACAGGATCCATGATGGTAGCATGAGAGTAGTCATGCTCTTTAACAAGCTGTAGCGAGAGGATAGGGGCATCACCTAAAAAATATATAAAAGGATGAGAGTTAAATCAAAAGAGAAGTATCCGCAACCTGAAGGAATTGCAATTGATACCAAGTACCTCATGGACAAGACAAACTATACAATGTTCTCATACTTCCAAGGTCCCTAGTGTTAGGGAACGAGGCAGAAGCCTCGGGTGAGGGGTCAGCTTTTGGAGAGGACACTAGCAAAGAAATTGGGTCAAGAATAGTGGGTAAAGGAATTATATAAGGAGCGCTTCCTACAACTTGAGTTACCACTGAGGGAGCCTCCGGCTGAGGGGAATCTTGAGAAACAGGAGCGGGGTTGTGATCAGAAGGAAGATTTAGGATGGGTAACAGGGCAAGGTCAATAATAAAACCTTTATCGGCAAGTGAAATAACCTTGCCACTAGGGGGCGGCACACTAGAAACCAAAGAAGCAACACCCTGTGACAAGGGGCTTGCGAAGACTGGAATTGCCTCTTCTAAAGGCCCAAGGGAAAAAGCACTCTCATGTTGAAGTAGGCCTCTAACATCTGAGGAAAAGAAAGGGCACGACGTCTTCAATCGTTCCTTAGTATCGGCCACAACTTCTGCATCACTGTCAATAGGCTCAGACTCCTTCAAAGGAGTAGCGATATTAGCACCATCACCTTCTACCTTGTTTACCTATTCATCAGATTCCTCCTTCAAATCCACAGTAACAAAGGGTGTCTACTGATTGCTCAACTTTAGATAACAAAGGAGCAGATCAATGAGTCCCTAATGAAGGAGAAATTTTCTTCACTTGATACTACACCCTCTTGGAAGGGGGAGAAGGCTTTTTAGGCTTAGAAGGAGAAGATAGAGGCTTTGAAGCAGCGTTTTTCATAGCTAAAGAAGACTTTGAAGTTTTGGCCCTTTTACTATCAAAGGAGCCCTCAAGTAGTTTCAGTGCTAATTGAGCTTGTAACACCTTCTCCCTGGGAGTAAGTTTTCTTTTGTGAGAAGGGGGAGTGGGAGCCATTGATCCTAATAAACAACAGAAGAACAAATTTACAAAAAATAACCAGAGTAAAACAATGTATGCACAAGGGGAAACGAAACATACCTAGTTTCTTGGGTTGGCGAGAAATGGAGGTCACGTAATAGGGGTCCTTAGGCATCACATCAATGCCTGCAAGAGGAACTATATTCATCATGGCTTCATAATGAGTGATGGAGGCCTTGAAAGTCTGGTAATAATCCCTTTGACTTTCGGTGGTGCGCCCCACATGCTAAAATGAACCTTAGAAAAAGTCAAAATGGGCAAGGGGTGATGAGTACAGAACAAGCCCCATGGCATGCTGTAAAGACATGTAAGACCACCCCACGTTACATGGTGCTTGGTCCTATCCCAGTTGCGGGGAAACTCTATTAGGCTAATACACAGTGGGTCGAAGGATACCCCTGCAAGGAGAGTAAGGATCCGTTATGACAAAACCAGGAATAACACCTGGAGAAGAACACACGAGCCAGAAATCATAATCACCCTTGAGCCCTTGGGAAGCATCATTGCGAGTCTCACAAAGGGAGTCTTGATACACAAAATACAGTTTCTCAATAGCAAGGAAATAGGAAGATATGTACGGATGAAAACAGAACTCCCCCTCCTTGTCTATCACGCTGATTAGGGCTTGGCAAGGATGCCCTCTAGACCAGCCCCAAGAGCAAGGTTCTAAAGGGGCCTCTTCCTCATTTGATATCTCAAGGGCTTTTTTAATCAGGCTAAAGGCAGGGAAATGTTCAAATAAAAAATAAGAAAAGAAAACAATGTCAATGTAGCAGTTCACCTCAAAACAACCATAGGAGATGCACAGTTGCTCATGGAATTGGTCTAACCTAGCATAAAGGCCACCTAAATACAAGGGGGCTAAAGGAAGTCACTTACCATCAGCCAATAGAAAGATGCCATGGATAACCGAACCTCATGGAGGACCTATGAAGATAAACTGACTAAGCCAAGAAACCACAAAAACAGCACGCTTCAGAGGCTAGTCCCTAGGAAGAGCATAAACGATCTCAAAGCCTCCATGGGGAAGATCCTCATAAAAATTCCTCAATCAACCCGCAAAGGTATATTTTAATGTGATTTTCTTCCCCTTACCTTTTCACCATTAGAGTTTCCTACCCTGTTGGGAGCATGACCAAAGGAAGTCCTTTCCTCCTTTGAAGGGAGTTACTTCTTCTTTACAAAGAGAAGATGAGAATAACTAGTCGTGGCCATAATACTTGCCTGCAGTTCCTTTACCATGTCCATAATACATCCTGGAGGATCATATGATGAAAGATCCAGACTCCCAAACAAGGGTAGTTTCAATAGAATCACCACATCTTCCAAAGTTGGAGAAAACCCCCCCTAAGCCGTGATGAAAGTGTGGGTCAAGGAGTTCCACCTCTATAGCAATAATGCTATATCAATAGGACTTCACAGAATGGCAATTTTCTTAGAAGCCCATATTGCCTCAACAATACCGGCTTCATACAAGCTATCCATAAAAGGGAGATCTTTTGAGAAGACATGATCAACTTACAAAGACCAAACTTTGCTTATGGAAACAGGGGTATCCAAAATGAAATGTTACCCAAGGAAACTCTTGGCAGTTAAGACGAGAGTGTAAAAGAAGAGGCGTAAAAGCTTAAGATGGCATGTAAGGAAGAAGGCAACATAAACTGGCCTCTTCATTAGGAATGTGGGCAAAAGAGGTGGAGTCATTTTCAAGTAAATCATTGGAGTCTGGCGGAAAGAAGAAATCCTTCTCCGGATAGGGAAGAAGTTCAGTCTAAATATGACTTTGAGACAAAGAAGGGTCAGCCCTAGGCAAAGGAAGCCATTCTCAGTTCCCTAATAGAGCGGTCCTAGGGATTTGTACTGAAAACGCCTCCTCACCTAGAAACTCCACATCAGGCTTCGCTACAAAAAATTTCATGGACACTAGGTCAAAAGTAATACTCGTGTCCGAGGGTTAGAGAATGCTGCGGTCATCTTCGTGTGAGCCATAGAGAAAGAAGAAGATATTTGGAGAAAGATGGCCAAGAATAGTGAAGAACAATCAAGAATAAAGGAGAATCAAGGAAAGAGAAGTGGACTTTAAAGATTTAGAATGGAGTTCTTGCAACTTCATTTAAGACAAGACAAACTAGAGGTAAGACAAGCTAGCATGCACCTAGGGAACCGTCCTCAATTGTTCCTTCTCAAAATAAATTTGAATGACAGGGGTTTCCACAGGTTCTGCTTTGTAAAGAAGAAGATACACATGGAGTGTGCGTCTTGGCAGTTTTGATCACCCCAAATATGCAACAGGGCTATTGTTCCCTACCATTTTCTGTAAGGACATTTTGAATATCATGATTAGAAAACATTTGGTGGCTTAAGCTGTATTTGGGCCCTGCTTTAGGCCTATGGGATTGGAGAGGTCCATGGAGGATGCCTAATCAATCATAACACTCATGGGCTTAAATTGGGGCTCAAAGGGAACTAATCTTCATGTGGCACGGTGGGTTTGGGTAGTATAACCCTTGCCCAAAGAGAGTAGACCTGCACAAGGGCAACCTCATTTGAAAATGAGAAAACCCTTCCCCTGGTCCAAAAAGAATATGCCGAGTTCCAAATAGTTAGGAAAAGTGATAGCTGTAGTATAATGATCCATTTAAGGTAACAAAACGGACTATACACATGCACATCATGTCACTAAATGCTCCTTATGTTAGATGTGTAGTTAAGAAATATGAAATGTGGGAAACCTATTTGTTTCACTTCACCAAAAAGCACAAGTCACTCACATCATGTCACTTTTGTGTCCTATCACACTGTACCTTGAGACACATTTCAAAGAGGGGGTGAACACATCATCTCCGTTGAGAGAAAAGATAGTAAAAAGGAGCAAATAGGCACTTAAGGTCTAGGAGGATAGGGGATGACGTCTTTAGATGAGACAAAAAGGGAAGGGTTTTACAAGATCATCTAACACATTCTCAAGGAGGTTGGCACTACTATTCATAACCAAGCCACTTCAAGGAGAGCTCCTATTACATTGCCCAAAAGATCACCATTCCTCTTAAGCATTACGGATCCAAATACTTGAAGATTTCTGTTCATAGTCTCTGAACGGTGACAGATATATAATTTGTTGAACGTAAGTTAGATTGTGTAATGTTGTTGAACTTTGTCAATTAGGACTTTATATTATTTGATTTGTCTTGAAGTTATGTAATTTAATTAATATGTGTCATCATGTTGAATTTAAAGTATGGACTTAAGTTTGACTATATTTGAAATTTAATAGTATTTAGGAATTTTGTTTGACCACAATAAAAAGTAAAAAAAAAAGATATTTAGCTTCTTTAATTAGATGCGTGATTGGCATTAAATGGAGTGAAACTAGCTTTAAGTCTACTCATTGATGCTTGTTGTAGGGCCTGTTTGGCACACTGCATAAAATATGATATGATAAGTTAATATGAAAATATAATAAAATGATTTTATTTGTTGTTTGATATAATCAGTGTATTATTTAAACTTATCCATCAAACATTTAATATGTTAAAATGATGAATAATTTTATCAAGTCTTGAGAGGTAAGATAAGACCCAAATAGCTTTTAATATATAAATTTTATTTTTCATATTTAATTAAATAATAATAAATAATATAACAAATAAAATAATTATTAAATAAATATCAAGAAAATAAAATAATAAATATTTAAAATAAATAATAATAAATGAAATAATAAATAAATAAAATTTTAAATAAATAATAAATAATATTCAATATAAAAATAAAATATAAAAATAAGGAATAATAATGACATTATTTTAATTTAATTTATTATTGAATTAAAATTTTAATAATTATCATAAAAATTGCCAAAAAATATTAAACTATATAAAATAAAGAGAATGTTTACACCTTTTTAATTTATTGACATAATAAATGGTTATAAAATATCAAAATAAATAATAAATAATATAATATAAATATAAATTTTAAATAATAATATATTTTTTAAAATCATATTAAATAATTAAAAAGAATTATTATTTTATTTTTAGTCAATATTTATTTATAATTTGAATTATTTTAAACAAATGATAGCATTATATAATTCATAATTATATATAAGTAATTGATAAAATGATTATTTTATTTTTGTTTATTGTTTACGTATAGGTAAAATTATCTGTTAAAAAAGATGCCACACCGGACATACTATATATATAGTATTATAAGTTTATTATATCTTATCCAATCAAATCCAATATTATCAGACCTAATCTTATAAGGTGTGTCATACGGGCTCCAAAGTTGGATTGGCTTCTATGAGCCTAAAGAGTCAAGTTAGCTCATTTAATAGCTTTAATGCATATTTATGTTTTCATTTTTTGTTTTCACTTATTTTAGAAAATATTTGTGCATTAAAAAATGTTGTTAAAGTTCAAAGTAAACATATTTTTTTTCCTTATTTTCTATTTTTAATAAATATAAAAGTAGAAAATACTCAACCCAAAACATGCCTTCAACTAGTAGTTTGATTTACGGGCGGCTATCCATCACTTTCATTTGGCATTTTGTATTGTTTTACCTGCAGATGATTAACAACACGCATTTAAGGTCTTTTCTTATCTCAAATGGTTTCGATGGTTCACTTAAGTTTTTAATTGTTGGCAGCCATTAAGATGGCGGAAATGATGTCATGTTACCTAAATTAATAAGTTTAATGGGATAATAAACTTTGCATGAAACTGAAAGGTTGCAGCCAGTTATTTACTCAAAGATTAAATAATTGATTATTAATTTTAGAGTCTAGATCAATCGATTTTGTATCATTTAAATTATCTATTTCTTTCTCAATCATTTTTAGATGGTCTAGTTTCATTCTAAATTAGTCAATTCGGCTTGTCTATTTTGCTTTGCACAGCGAGGGATCTTCCTCTATCATCTCTTACTAAACTCTTTTTATTCAGGGGAATTTAATCTTAGATTTGACCCTCAACCTTACAAATGTGTATTTAAGCATCTAGTAAGTTGTTTGATTCCCGGCAATATACAAAGAGATTCCATGACCAGAGACAAAAGTCACATGTGAGCTTAGCGCCTTGAAGTGATTAATCACTTATTTTGACGATGAATATCCTGGGCACACAAAAGAGACAAAAGAGTATTTTGCCCTCCGCAGTAGCTAGCAACACAAATATTTTGAACTTATGTAAACTACAGAAACAACTTATTAGTCCCATAAACTTTTTTAGGGTGAGTACTACTTTGATCTTGCTAATAAAAAGTAATGTACATTACCTTATTTCGATAATCAATACATATTTTGATAATATCATGACTTAGGAGTTCTTTTTGAAGATAAATTTAACTATTACATTTCTTTCTCTCCCCATCTCACTCTAATTTTAGTCCTATTGGATCTTGGACTCTTCCTAAGAAGAAGGGTCAGACACATATCAATTTGAATCCATGTGGTGCTTGTTTCTATTAGCTTACCCAAATAATGACCAATTTAATTTAGACATATAACAAATAAATATAGAGTTTATTGTGACTCTTTAAAAGATAATTCCATGTACTATTTTGGTTTAGTTTTAGGTAGTTGTAAGGGTTAAGTACTTTTTATCTTCTAAACTTTAGGTCATGTGCAGTTTATACTCTGACTTTTCAAGACGTGTACTATGACACCTTGAACTTTTCAAATAGTGCCAAACACCATGAACTTTCAAAATAGTATAACATTTTAAGTCATAGCAAGGTATCAAGTTGCACATAATAAAAAAAAAATCAAGGGATAAAATGAATATGAGAATTCACATGCAAGGTATTGGATTGCACAAATTAAAAATATCATAAGGTTAAGAGCACATAATGCAATAATCTTTGCATCTTCTTTGCTCGGCAGCTAGTTGCATAGGTTTAGGTGGTCATTGGAGAATAGTGTTTTTTCTTTTTTTTTTTTTGCATATCAAAGAAATCACAGCATTTGGAGAGGAAGCGGGTGACTACATTGAGGTGGGATTGTAAAACCCTTGGATAGCGTTTGGTAATTGTCTTTGGACAGTGAAGACAGAGATAGAAAACACAATGGAGACAGAAACATAAAAAAATATTGCTACCTAAGGGGTATTATTGGAAAAAAAATTAAATTTCTGTCTCTGTATCCTGTCTCCACCATCTCCATTTTTTGAAGGGACAAAAATACAAAAAAAAAATTATCATGAGGACAGAAAATTTTTTTGTCCTCATATCCTGTCTCCACCACTAAACATCTTTCTATCCCCATTATCCCTATATTTCCTGTCCCAGGGTAGTAAACAAATGCACCCTTGGAGATCCTATTGATAGTTACTCTAGCAGCGGGCATTTATCACGTATCCACTCAAGCTTGTCCGAAAAATGCAAAAACTAACTTGCAAGTGAATTGTTTGAAAGGGAGATTGACGAAGTGGAAAGAGGAACTGGGGGGGCTATGAAGATGGAGCATCCATTGCAAGTGAAAGGATATATTTCCATTTTGATGGTCCTAAAAGCACCTAAGAAATGTGCAAGAGATTCAAGTTTGAGTTTTTTGTAATCCAATAACCTTATCAAAGGATGAGCCCAATATAAAAAAAGAGGCCCAATATGTTACTACTCTTGGAGACCAACCTGATGCATCTTCAACCCATATAGCAGCAACTCAGTCATCCTCTGCAGCATTTTCAACACAACACTTCTCACGCCTCAAGTCTCAACAAATCAGTTATGATTGCAAGGAAGATCAGCAAATAATCCTTCTAGAAAAAGGCTGACCTGTCAAGTTTTTTAGCATTTTGGATTGCATTTGCATTCTGTTTTCATTTTACTCCATTAGTGGATTTCATTAGATTTGACTCTTTATTCTATGAACTGATGTAGATATTTTTTCCATTTTTCCTCGCAAGTTTTTCCTTCCTTTTAAACCATTTTGAGCCTTGTTCCAACACTTACTTTGAAATCAAAACATTTTTGTAAAGGTAAATGCAATAGTTTCAAAATTAAGTAGAAAGAGTTAGGTCTTGAGCCTTAGATCTTTAGGTGATGACATAAACATAAACATGGTAAATGCAAGTTTTATTTTAGTCTTAGCATTATAAAGTGATGGCAAGGAAAAGTAAATGTGCAAGGCTTGAAATTAAACATGAAAATGCAAGTTCATTCTTAGTTTTTTAAGTTTAGGTGATGGCTTGAAACATAAACATGCAAGACATGAAATGCAAGTGCATTCCTTATCTTTGAGCTTTAGGTGATGACTTGAAAAATAAATATAATATGCAAGCTCAATTCTTTATTTTGGTGCTCTAGACCCCTTAGAGTTTTCACTCTAAATCAACAATCAACTTTAAGGTTGAAATAGGTAGGCTTTGAGATTAATTATTTAGGTGATAGCAAGGAAAATAAATATGAATGCAATCCATTTACTATCTCTTTGAGTTCCTCTTTACAACAACATGGCTCCTTTATTTACTAAAAACCTTTTCAAAAGTGAAACTTTCAAGCTTTAGAGGTCCAATAAGTGATGGTTTTGCAACCAATACCCAAGATCCTCATCATCAAGCCATGGTTTCTTCCAAATGTAGGTCATTTGGCCAAAAACAAAGGGAAGGAAAGGAAGAGTAAAAATCGAAAAAGAAAGTGGAGAAAGAAAAAAGCATCAATATTGTATCATTTCAAACCAAGAGTTTAAACAAGAGAAAGAATAGTATTCTTCACACAACTCCCTACCTTATATATGATCCTTGATTGAGAGAGAAAGTTTGCTCTTGGAAAAATGGAGAAGAAGAAGAATAATAATAACTCTTTGAGAGAAAGAAAGCTTGGAAGTGTAAGAAAATGAGCA
This sequence comes from Dalbergia cochinchinensis, assembly GCA_031216125.1. Lineage (NCBI taxonomy): Eukaryota > Viridiplantae > Streptophyta > Magnoliopsida > Fabales > Fabaceae > Dalbergia > Dalbergia cochinchinensis. The sequence goes on from CM062375.1 coordinate 49,371,342, forward strand.
AAAATGATTTCTTAGAGAGCTCCTCCTATTTGTCGAGAAATGAAACACATGGGGGTGAAATGGGGGGAAAGGTAGCTGGCCATATGGAGGGAAGGAGGGAGAGAAAATATCTCTTGTGTATGTGTTATTCCAAGGTATGGCTAGGTATGGTTGGAGGTATGGTTCTTTGAGTGTAAATTATTGTTAAAATAAATCAACATGTGATGAAATAGGGGAGAGGGAGGCCGTGGGGTTTAAGGCCATGGGGGAGGAGATTTTTCTCATTTCTTTTGTGTTATGATGTGGTTTAGGGGATAGGTTTGATTAGGTATTTGATTAGGAGTTTGTGGTTAAGTGTTTGAATGAGAAAGTGGGTAATTAAGGTAATTCAAGACATGGTTAATGAGCATTCTTACCCATTAAGAGAGTCAAACCATATTTAATCAAGATTCTCAATCACATTTAAGGTTCCTTAAATCATGGAAATTGAAAGGAAGAATACTATTCATTGATTCATGACATAATGTCTTGATTTTGAGAAGGGGTTTTGAGTTTCTCTAAGCAATCTTAGGTTCTAGTTAATCTCAATTAATTATTTTGACTCTAGATTAGTAATTAGAATTTATTAACCTTTAATTAGAGTCTAATATTGCTTAGATTTCGTTAATCGTATAATTAAGCTCATTAGGTACTTAATCAGGGGAAAAATCATAATTTTACACAAAAACTGCCTGAGACCACTGGACATAAACAGACATGCCCAGACTCATAAAAACATCATTTAAAACCTTTGGATGGAGTTCAGACTCAAACGGCTTATCAATCGGTGTTAAACAGTCATATAGGCGTTTTGGTCATTTAGCGCATCGGAACTCAAAAATGAGATTCTTCTGCTCTATTAATATTCATTCACATACAATCCCCTTCGAATATTGAGTTGACCCTTCAAGACTGCTAGCTCGGCTGTCCTCGAATTCCGGGTGAAAAATGACCTCAAGGGTATTTTGGTCATTTTTGCTCAGACAGAAAAATTGGGGTGTTACAGTGGTTACTCAGGCGAAGGCAGAGGCCAGTCCAACAAAATGTGCACTTTTGTGGTCATTCTGGGCATACGATCAATGAATGTTATGAAAAACACGGGTATCCCTTTGGGCATCCAAAGTACCCTAGAAAACCCCGTGTGAATCGCTCTATTAACTCTACCATCTTTGTTGAAGGAAGCTCTACAGGGGTCACTAACATGAAGAAGGAAGCATCTACAAGTGGGCCTAGGTTTACTTTCATTATAGGCCAACATGATTGACTAATGGCTTTACTCTAACCTCCTCTTTGTCCTGGTACTAGTTCGAGCCCAGATGACAACAACCAGCCCAGTCACATAAATGTCACTCACACCACTAAACCAAATGGGCATCTTAAGTTTTCTTCTAACCCAATGTTTGGTATCCTATCTGTTTTTAGCTTTGTCAATCAAACTTCTTCAAATACTTACATACTTCCCTTTAATTTCTCAATTTCTATTTCTTGGATCATTGATTTGGGTGTTACTGATCATGTAGCTTCCTTTTTAAAATGGTTTACACATTATTCACGCATTAATCCTGTCCAAATAAATCTCCCTAATGGTTCCTATGTTTTTGCACATTATTCTGGCACTGTTTCTTTCTCTCCTGATTTTGTCATTAACAATGTTTTGTTTGTTCCAGATTTTACATTTAATTTACTTTCCATTTCCAAGATTATTTTGACACTTTGTTACATACTAATTTTTGCCTATGATTTTTGCAAAATTTAGGAATTGAGCACGTTAGGGATGATTGGTTTGGCTAAATTGAAAGAAAGACTTTATCACTTGGTAATCGATAAGCAAGAATGGGACTACTCCTCCATCAACTCTGTCTATGTTTCAACCACCACCACCATATCTCCATAAAATCTTTGGCATTATAGATTGGGACACTTGTCTGGAAAATGCTTGAATGTTCTACATCAACAATTTCCTTTCATTTCTAAGCATTCTAATGAAACTTGTGACGTTTGTCATTTAGCAAAACAAAAGAAATTGTCTTTTTATTTAAGTGCAAACAAAGCTTCTAGACCTTTTGAATTACTTCACATGAACATTTGGGGCCCTTTTTCTCAATCCTCTATTCACAAGCATAAATATTTTCTCACCGTTCTTGATGACTTTAGTCGTTATACATGGGTTATAATTTTAAAATCAAATACTGAAGTTGGTTATAATATTACAGTTTTGTTACTTTAATAGAAAACCGATTTAACACAACCATCAAGTGCATTCGATCTGATAATGGCCCTGAATTTTTCTTGAAGGATTTATTGTCCTCAAGAAATTTTACATCAAACGAGTTGCATTGAAACTTTTAAACAAAATGGAAAAATTGAACGTAAACACCAACATATTCTCAATATTGCTAAGGCTCTAATATTTCAATCTAATTTACCAAGACATTTTTGGAATTATGCCATCAAACATGCTGTTTATTTAATTAACCAAGTTCCATTACCCCATAATTCCAACAAAACTCTCATTTGAGCTTTCATTTCAAACTTTTCCTGATTTTTCTACTCTTAGAGTTTTTGGTTGCTAATGTTATGCTTCAACCCTTTCTTCACAATGTCACAAGTTTGATCCATGTTCTAGGCATAGAATATTTTTGGGTTTTCAACTTGGAACTAGAAGGTACATTATTTATGATTTACACAACAAAGAAATTTTCATTTCCAGGCATGTTCTCTTTTATGAGCTTCAATTTCCATTTCTTGAGCCCACTGTCTCTAATCAGCCTCACATGTCTTTCCTAATAAGTTCCCACATGCCTAACTTATCCCCACACCTTATCCTTCAACCTAATACCCTTATTCACCCTTCTTTATTTGACCCAATGGCATATACTTGCCCAATCCCACCCAAACAGCCCAATACTACTCTTGACTCAGATCCCTCTCCTTTTGCTTCATACTCCCTACCGAGAGCAACTCAGTCCCTTCTTCCTCTATCTCTGATGGCCTTCTCTCCATCACTCAACCCGGCCACACAAAGCCCCATCATATTTTTTCAATTACCATTGCAACCTTGCTTCCAATTTGCCTCTCTAATCATCTTCAAAGTGCTTATATCCACTCACCTCTGTTCTTGATTACTCACAAATTTCTTCACCTCATTGTCGTTTTCTCTTGTCATGGTCATCTGACCAAGAACCTACAAGTTACAAGGAGGTGGTGCAACATCATTGTTGGTGTGTAGCCATGCAATGCGAGATTGAAGCTTTGGAGCAGAATAACACTTGGGACATTGTTGATATTCCTTCCAATGTCAAGCTGATTGGGTGTAAATAGGTTTTCAAAATCAAATGAAAACTCGATGGTAGTATATAATGCTATAAAGCAAGGTTGGTTGCCAAGGGCTTTTCACAAACTAAGGGAGTAGACTACTTTGAGACATTCTCACTAGTGGTAAAAATGACTACCATCAGAATCATTCTCACACTTGCCTCAGTTAACAAATGGCATATCCAACAACTTGACATCAACAATGCCTTTCTACATGGTGACCTTCCTGAGGATGTGTACATGATGATTCCTCTTGGACTTGCACCCTCCAATTCTTCTCAGTATTGTAAACTTTCCAAATCCATTTATAGATTGAAGCAGGCTAGTCATAAATGGTATGAGAAGTTATCCCTTCTTCTTTTGTCTTGTGGTTATCAACAAGCTCAATTTGATCATAGTCTATTTATGAAAAATGATGCGAACCATTTTACTGCGTTGATTATATATGTTGATGACATAGTCTTAACTGAAAACTCAATGGAAGAAATTACTTATATTAAGCATATCTTGCACTCTGAGTTCCAAATTAAAAATCTTGGAGTTTTAAAATATTTTCTGGGTATCGAAGTATCACATTCCAGCATTGGTATTTCTATATGTCAAAGAAAATACTATCTTGACCTCATCTCTGATTATGGTTTATTGGGATGTAAGCTTGTCTCAATACCCATGGACAGTACTATTTGTTTACATAAAAATTTTGGGGATTTGATTGAGGATGTTTTGGTTCATAGGTGATTGGTTGGAAGGTTGTTATACTTATTAGCCATAAGGCCTAATATTGCTTTTGCCATACAACAACTAAGCTAATTCATGTCTCAGCCCCGAAAAGAACATTTCTAGGCAGCCTTGCGTATTCTAAAATACCTCAAAGGTAGTCCTGGGCAAGGTTTGCTATTTCACAGGGATTCTCCTCTTCAAATAATGGCTTTTAGTGATGCTGATTAGGGCTGATGTGTTGATTCTCGAAAATCCATTATTTGTTACTGTTTCTTTCTTGGCACATCACTAGTTTCATGGAAAACCAATAAGCAACCTATAGTTTCATGTTCCTCTGCGGAAGCTGAATACAGAGCACTTGCTACAACCACTTGTGAGTTACAAAGGCTCACTTATCTTTTACATGATCTCAAGGTCTTTTATGTTAAGCCTGCTATTTTATATTGTGACAACCAGAGTGCATTATACATTGTAGCCAACCTGATTTTCCATGAACGCACCAAGCACTTGGACATTGATTGTCATATTGTGTGTGAAAAACTACAGGCTGATCTCATGAAATTGCCACCTGTGTCTTCTCATAATCAACTTGCTGACATCTTCACTAAAACTCTTCCTCCTAGTCCAAGCTAGGGTTACTCAATATTTTCTCTAGCTTGTAGGGGTATCAATGGATGAGCCCAATATACCAAAAAAGGCTTAGTATGTTACTACTAACCTGATGCATCTTCAGCCCATATAGCAGTAGCTCAGTTATCCTCTACAATATTTTTAACACAGCACTTCTCACACCTCAAGTCTCAACAAATCATTTACGATTGCAAGGAAGAGCAGCAAATAATCCTTCTAGAAAAAGGCTAACTTGTCAAGTTTGTTAGGATTTTGGATTGCATTTGCATTGTTTTCATTTTACTCCATTGGTATATTTCATTAGATTTGACTCATTATTCTATGAGCTAATGTAGATATTTTTTTCCTTTTTTCCTTGTTAGTATATAAGCTATTGTACAGTGGCTGTTTCTTACTAATGCGAATAGAATACACTTTTCAGTATACAACTTATTCTGCAATTGTCTCCATTCATATAATCTTTTAAACCTTGCGGCAGAAAATGCATAAACACCACTTTTTTTTTTTTTTTTGCTTTTGTTCTCTTTCAGTGCTTCTTCAATTTTAAGGGGCCATTTGGCATATCATATTATACCGAATAGTATAAGCTTGTACAATATATTATGAACTTATTCACTGTTTGGTGTGCACTTCATATTGTATTAATTTATCCAGTTTATTTTTTTTGTATATCATTTTGGTGTATAACTTAATCATGTCTCTCATTGGGATGGACATGATAAAGTTTTGGGTTTATATTTCCCCAACACCCTTACTCATCTATTTCTACTGTTTCACTAATAACATACTGATGAATTGAACCGATGAGAAGTTGAAAGAATTTCTAGGAAAATTTTGAAAATTTTTAGGAAAATGCACAAATTTCGTTCCCTCTCCTCTCCCATCCCGACCTTTCATTTTCAGATCTGCACAGTTCCTTCCATCAATTCCCTCTGTCTCCTTCTCACTCCTTATCTATTTCCATCCCTTGCACTACCGATCACTAGAACAAATTATGTGTGAGCTTCCACTGGCAAATCAGCTCCCTCCACTACGTCAACCATCATTGTCCATAACTCCAATTCTGGCAACTCCACCACGTTGGTGATCTAAGATTGCAACCAGATCGGCCTTCTCCGGTATCCTTAACTTTATATATGAGCTTCTTTCTCTCTCTAAGGAAACAACATGGAATTTTAATTGTTGTTAATGCTAATCTTACAAGTCCAAGTAATGAGTATTCTAATTTCAATTTTTTAAGGGTACATTAAGTTTAGTTTGGAGTAAAGTTTTAATGTTTGTGGTGTAGAATTCTCCACCACTTGAGTTTGAACGGTGGTTGCAGAGTTGTAAGTTTGCTCTATTTTGCTTCTTCCTATACCAAAAAATAATAATAATAAAGGTTGTATTTGTCATGAAGAATTTTTTCATCCTATACCTAGTATTAACATTTTTCCTAATCTTATTCTATGAGGCCTTATCCAACATAGCAAGTGAGACATAAATGAATGAATCGAGTTGAAGATAAAGGTTCAGAAGGAAGATGATAGTGCTAGTGCTAAGCCCCAGTCCAAATACCTAATAGAAAGACTTCACCTTTTCGCCTTTTCTTCTCTTATTGCAAACTTGCAATTAGTACTCCTTATAAGTAGATGGGGTGCAACCGCTAAATCTACATGCCCAAGTCTCATCAGAATCTCACTAGAGATAATGTCAGAGATGCTTCCAGAGAGATTGTTAAAGTTTGCCCCAGGTTGGATTGGGTTAGTAAAAAGAGAACGAAAGATGGATATTTTTTGCAAATATAAATACAAAGACATTTTTACAATCCATAAAATTTGAGAAAAGTTAAGTTAAGATTCTGATTCATTGACAAAGGGCTAAGCTACAACCTTTCTTTACAATTTCTCATGATATGTTCGCGAGTAGGATAGATACAACTGCCATTACTGATGAATGGTCATGGGAGAGCTAAATAGGGAATTGATTTGTTGGTCCGATTTTAGTTGGGGACCCACATTGATCCGCCCCTCAACATATTTGTCATAACCCAACTAAGGTCATGTCCAACACATAGAGAACACTCTTCCTAGCAAGTCTTAACATACGTATTATTTTTTAGGAAAACAAATAGAATCTCCTTTGTTTCTTGAACATTTCCCAAATACAAATATAACCTACAATATCCAAAAATAAATTTATAGTACTTGGGCGTCAAGTCTTCTCAGAATGCACCTTTCCATTATATTACAATATCTCAGCATAGGCCAACATGTATTAACCATAACCAAATTAATAGTCTAACCATAATACCAAATTAAGTTTACTAATCCTTGTTATAACATAATCTATATAGTTAAGTGATAAGATCTCAAACATAAGCATAACATAAATCCAAGGACCCTTACCTGTGACATATGGAGCAACTGATAACTATAAGCTAAAACAAAATATGGGTTCCAATAAAAAGGACCTTTACAAGAAGGCTCACCAACGTGGAATTAACTAAGGTTGTGCCAAAAGAACAAAACCAGAACCAACACCAAAAACTGTATCAGAAAAAGATGAAAAGACAACAGGGTGAGTTTTGCAACTCAGCGAGAGATAGGATATCCATAGTTTACTAAATGTAAACACAAAACAGTATAAACATAATAATTTATAGAGTGAATAATACCCTATTCGGTCCCTAAAGATTTTTATGTCAGACTATTTTTTCCTTCAAGAAAAGAAATTAATCTCATGGTCTCTCAAAATTGAAAATAATAGACACATTAGTCTCTCTATTAGTTTTTTGTTAGTTTACTTACACATGTGGCACAGTATAATGATGATGTGTCATTAAAACGTTAAAGGTAAGCTAAATGAAATTATTTTGGAACATATTACACTCATTTTTGTGTTTAAAATTGCACGAAATGAATCACTTATGACTTATCAAAGAGATTTAAATAACTTATTTTATGAATTTCAACAACCAAAATGAGTTATTTTAAATTCTATTCCACTTCAAATGACATATACATCACTTAACACTATGTTAATAGGTCCATGTGCAATTCTATTAGTGTTTAAAGAATCAAATACATATAGAGGGACTAATGTGTCATACTATTAAAATCTTAAGGAACCGCGGGTTTAATTTCAGTTTTTGAGAGACTAAATAGTCTTGTGAAATTTTCTTGAAGAACTACATGAGTTATATACTCTGATATATACGTACTCACAAAAAATATGATTCTAGTCATAACATGAGATCTCTTGATAACATAGCTTTACATAATCACGTATATCCAAATATAACGAGGAGTTATCTAAAGCATAACAATATCAAGTCTAGACATGATCCAAGGTTATGTGTGGGTTAGCACCATACTTGCTAATTGGAGTACACGTGCTTGTAGACAAGTTCCATACTGCCCTAGGACCCCCCGGGACTCCCCCGAATAGTTGGGTCGGCCCCGAATGCAGAAACCAAGTTGCAGCTTTACTATTATGTAGAACATGTTCACTGCAATGAGTGTGGCTCACTGTAGTAAACCAATGAGCTTTTTCTGTGCCGGCTTAATGGCACAAGCTTGCGGCAACGAGAACCTCGTGTCAACATAGTATCAGAAAACGACACCATTTGGGTTCATAACTAATAAGGGGCATTTATATTATTTATCTTGCTACCAAACCTTAGATTTTTGCATGAGTTTTACTGAGTTATTGATACAATTAATAAGGATTTTGATTTATTTCTCATTGTGTGATTTTGATAGAATTGATGACTTTTGCATTGATTTTGGGATAATTATTGGATTAGAGCCTGTTGTGTTTAACTTATCTCTTTGAATATGGTTTTTATATACAGGAGCTTTGAATTGAGTGCAAATGTCAAGAATAATGGATTAGATTAAGACAAATAAAGATATTTTGGAAAGCTCAAGAAATCCTCTAAAACCTTTATATTTAGCTCAAAACCTAGTTCTAAAAGCATCTTAGTAAAAGCATCTTGTTTAACTTGTGCTCTTAGTGTATGCATTTGCTCTCCTTTGACTTGAGATTTAACTCCATTGGCCTATATTTTTATCCACCTTCACCCAAGCCCATTACAACCAAAGGTAAATCCTCTTGATTTAGCATGCATATGTGCATGACAAAATAGATAATGAGACTTATAGCAAGCTTATGGTAATGCATTTTCATTTGAAGTGATTGAATGTGCATCATAACCCAAAACATTTGAGTGAATGAGAGGCAAATATAGACTTTGGGAGGATTTTTGTACTTGATTCATGCATCATATATGGATTCAACCTTGTGAGCTATGTTGGTGATCATGCCTTGCTTGTTATAATTCTCTTGATTATTGGTGTGAAAGATTACTGTTGTGCCTCTAGGTTCATTGGATTAGTGTATTATCACTTATTTCCATGCTTAATGCATTTTAGGATAAGAGTCTAGTGTAGTCCTTATTTACTGCTTCTCATTCATGCCTTGGTTTGATTTTAGTTCACATGAGGACATGTGAAAGCTTAAGTATGGGAGAATTTGATAAGGGCTATTTATGCTACTTATCTTGTTACCAAAACTTAGCTTTTTACATGAGTTTTACTGAGTTATTGATACAATTAATAAAGATTTTTATTTATTCCTCATTGTATGATTTTGATAGAATTGATGACTTTTGTATTGATTTTAGGATAATTATTGGATTGGAGCCTATTGCATTTAACTTGTCTCTTTGAGTATGATTTTTATATACAGGAGCTTTAAATTGAGTACAAATGTCAAGAATAAGGTATCAGATTAAGACAAATAAAGATGTTTTGGAAAGCTCAAGAAGTCCTCTAAAACTTTTATGTTCAGCTCAAAATCCAGTTCTAAGAGCATCTTGGTAAAAATTAAGTTGCAAGATTAAGGGTTGCTAATATTTTGATGCTGTCCAACTTGATTTCCAGTTAGTATTTTTACAATATCTGGAGCAACAGATATCTGATTGAGGTGCTTTTGGTGGCTTTGGAAATCTTATTCAAAGGGATACAATCTCTATGTATAGGAGCAAGGACAGATTTGGATGTTTAAGGGGTCAAGATGACCAAATGTATAAAGACGTCAATTTTATCCAAAGCTGCACTCGTGAAACAACGAGATTGCAACTCACTTTGGCCCATTATTAGAGTGCAATATTTAAGAGATTGTTATAGACTTTTACCCTAGCTTTTGACTTACTTTTAGGTTGTCACTTTAGTTGCTATTATTCTCTCTCTTCTCCTTCTCTATTCTTCTCCCTCTTTGGAATTCCATTGGTGAAGGTGCTTTGTCTTGTAGATTGTGGCAATGATCTTTGCTATTATTTTCAAGTTCTTTTATCTTCATTATTGTAATCCTCCAGAGATGGAGGAGCAGATTTCTTTACTAGTATAGAGATTTCTGGATAGATTGGGATGACATTTGAGATTTTTTGTTTATATTGAATGCATTAGTTTTTTTAATATTCTGCAGTTTCTATTCTATTAATTATTGTGGTGATTGCTATAATTTTTATTGGAATAAATAAATTGGCGATTGTCATCTAGGGAAGCCTTTTGGGCATAAATTGGTAGATTTATTAGTTTATGTTTGAGGGAGAACATTAGAATTAACATTCTGATTGGTGGTTAGGCTATAGTAATTGGTTCATTAAATCAATGTAATTTCTAAATAAATTGGCAATTATTTACATTGGTCAAATTCTAGAGGTCGATCGATCACTAATAGAATTGCTAGTAATTTATTACTAATAGCCACCAATGGGTTTAATATTTGGTCAATGATAATTAATTTCTAATCCTAGGAATACCTTGTACTAGTGCCTTCTCTATTATTGCTATTATCTTTCAATTTAAATTATTTGCCCTAATTCTCAAAACCCCCAAATCTTTCCAACTAAGTATTTAAATCTCCTTGAGAGACAGCTAGGTTGTGCCCTTTACTATATTTTTGGTACAACTTAGCACTTTATAAATTTCAATTTGTTTGAGTCACGACAGCTATTATCAATGACCCTATCCCCTTTAAAACCCAATTCGGGCTCTCCTTTTCCCTCATCGAAATAGAAACCCTCTACCAAAATTTCTCATCCCTTTTTTCTCTCAAATCCATTCTAATCCATCATTCCTAAGCTTCAAGGTGAGTATATGTTGTTTGATGATCTCTCCATTTTGTCCTAATCTTGAGTTGGGCTTTGTTATTTCTCTTATTGTTGTCAAGTGGGAGTGCTTCCCCAATATTGTTAGAACGGATTTAGAGCAATCTAGGAATACCCATAGATTTCTTATGAGTTTTATAGTTATAATGGCAAACATTGGTGCCATCCATCCTCTCTAGAGTCCCCGTGGTGTTGGTGCTTCACATCCTACCCCTTCAAGTAAGTGGGTTTGATCTTATGGCCTTAAGTTGGTCATTATATTAGTACTTTCTAGCATTAGAGTATTTAGAGAATTGAAAAATGGATTTTTACACGATGTGATTTTATATGAAAAATTTGCTTTAGCTAGAATTGCTCTATTACATGAAAATTATGATTTTAGAAACATGCATGGGGCAATATTTATTCTATAAAAGTTTTGGTATGATTTAGTTCATGATTTGGATTGATTATGAACCTGGGGATTAGTTGTGATTAATGAAATGAAACTTAAGGCTTTAGAACTCTAGAACTCCCCTTTTATTATTTTAGTTGATTTAGATTAGGAAATTACCGAGAGAAATAGAACTGTGAGTTAATGGCAGTTTCTCCATTAACTTTGGTATACCAAGGCCTGCTAGGGACAAGTTATCCTTATTTTAGAAAAGTCCGCCAGGGACACAGTTCGCCAAGGACTGAGTACCATCATTCCGTACAGATAGTTTGTTCTCTTTGTAATGCCTTGAGAAATTTATCAACCTGTATAAATTGTGATTTCATAGTTATTATGTAAAATAAATAGAGTGATTTGAGAAAATTGCATTATTATTTATTTATTTCTTTCTTTCATGTCTCATGTATGGTTATGAGTGAGGATCCACTATCTGAGTTTTGTGATAAAACTCACCATTTTTCCTTCTTTTCCTTACAGATACAGGTATAGCACAGAATCTTCCTTTTCCTCCTCCTCAGCATTAGATATCTCCAGTTTAGGTGAGCTTTACATGGAGTAAAGTCTTTGGATTGTAGAGTGCTCCAGTGATGTCACGGGTAGGGTCCCAGACCATAGATTTATATTTTGCATTTTGTCATTACCATGATTCTTTTTATACTTAAACAATGTAACATTCATGGTTGATTTTGTATATGAGCAACTCAGTTTGATTTATATCACAGCTATAGTTTTAGATTTTATTATGAGAAAAGAGTTATTCAGATTTATTATGAGCTCATACAAAATTTACTTATGATTTAAAAATAGATTTTATGAATAAAATATGCATATAGTATGACGCAGCGATCATCAGGCTTACATGGGGATGGGATTCCTCATGTGGCAGTCATGATCCAAGTCAGGTCATGACACCCTGTCTGTGACATATAGAGCAACTGAAAACTACAGGCTAAAACAAAATATGGGTTCTAACAAAAAGGAGCTTTCACAAGAAGGCTCACTAACTTGGAATTAACTATGATTGTGCCAAAGGAACAAAACCAGAACCAACACTAGCAACTATATCTGAAAAAGATGAAAGGACAATAGGGTGAGTTTTGTAACTCAGTGATAGATAGGATATCCATAGTTTATAAAATGCAAACACAAAACAATATAAACGTAATAATATATATTTACTCACAAAGAATATGATTCTAGTCATAACCCGAGATTTCGTGATAACATAGCTTTACATAATCACGTATATCCAAAAATAATAGGGAGTTATCCAAAGCAGAATAATAACAAGTCCTGACATGATCCAAGGTCATGTGTGGGTTAGCACCACACCTGCTAATTGGAGTTGGCCCGTAACCACATACAGGTCCAGACATGACAAAGGTCATGTATGGGCTAGCACCACACCTAGGTCTAGACATGACAAAAGTCATGTGCAGGTTAGCATGTGCGGGTTAGCACCTCGCCTGCTAACTAGAGTTGGCTCATAGCCAAATACAAGTCAAGACATGACAAAGGCCAAGTGCGGGTTAGCACCTAATCTGTTAACTGGAGTTCCTCATGGGGCATCAACGCTACCACCACTGTCGTTATCTACTTGTTCTTACTATGAAATTTCCCCAATTAACTCAAAATCAAGCACATTCTAATTCTTTGATATTCTTACAACATAAATTCGATCCTCAAGTTATATGAAATATAGTGAACGTGAAATAAACTCCAATTTAATACTTAACATACGATATTCTAAAAATCAACATACTTTACTTTTCAACTAAAATAATTAAATAAGCACAATAATTAAGTTTTGGCCTCCAAATGAAAGCTTCCCTTTAAACATAAAGTCTCCTTTTTGATAAATAAATTATTTTCTCCTATATTAACATACTTTTGCTTTGAGATTTTTTTGAAATCTTCTAATTTCTTGTGAGATTTTTCTAAAAAACTACTAAATTTTTAGAAGATTTCTCACTATAGAAATTTTGTATGACTCTTTACTTAATTGTTATAATTAACATATATCATGCAAAAAGCAAACTACAAATATACTTTATACTCACAACTAGTGGTTCAAAGAACCTAAAAATCCACTGATGCCACCAATTCAAGTGTTGATGCTCGATTGCTCTATCACTCTAGAAACAAGACAATATTAATATTTGTGAGCTAACAATATCACCAATTTATATAAATTGGCCCCAAATCACCAAAACCTCCTAATTTACAGGGTTTAAGACCTAAACTAATTAAAAGCTGTAATAATTAAAGTAGAGTAGTTTAGAAATTTCCTTACCACTTGTGTAGTAGAAATATTGAAGGAAAATGCTCTAACTCCCTCCTAAAATCTTCAAGTTCTCTAATGGAGGTTAGAGAGAGAAAGTGAAAACAAAGGAGAGGGAGAGAGAGAGAGAGAGTGCGGTTAAGACAATGAAGAGGAATAGGAGATGATGATGATAATGATGATGGAGGTGGTGATGATGGTGAAAGTAGGAAGCAGAAGGAAGAAAGGAGCAAAAAGGAGAAGAAAAAAGAGAAGGAACATGTAGAGGAAGAATAGAGGAAATGGGTATGGGAGAGTGAGTAGGGGGAAAAGGAAGGAAGAAACCAAAAAGAGAGAGGGGACACCAAATTGGTTTATACCACTTAATGTGCATGGTGGTCCTCTACTAAGTCAATCTTGTTTATTTTTCAATATTCCATTTTGCCACATCCTTTCACCTCCACTCTCTGTCTCCAATCTCTCTGCCTATCTTCTACCATCATCATCACCATCCTAGTCTCTTCTATTTGTTCTTTTCATTCCTTTCTTCATTTCACCTCCATGCAACAAAAAGATACCATGAAGACAAGGCATAGGGTGGTGTGAGTAAAGGTACTGGTCTACCAAGGGATGCTAGCCAGCAACCATGAAGTAGCATCAATGGCAATCTAGCTTGCCGTTGTGTGCATCATTTGTTTGGGTTGTGGACGATGAGATGTTTTTCAATGAAGGCAAGGCAGGCAAAGGAGAAGGGGAGGTGAAACTAGTGGTCCTTCACTATCACTATTTTTGCACTAATTTTCCAAATTGAAGATCTATTTGTAGAAGTGTTTTCCTTTTATTAAAGAAAATGAAATTAAATCAGCTAAGTTTGTTTAGACATATAAATTCAAACATGGTTGTCTAATCGCCAAGGATTTTTGTTGTTCATGAAGAGATATTTAATGTTTTTGTATTTCAATTTTAATACCAAAATGGAAGGTAGTACATGGTGATGGTCATGGTGGGCGGCCATGGATCTACTAGGAATGGAAACCCAAAAACCACCTTGCTCCTTTCTTCATTCAAACCATGATTGTAATTATTACTCTTCCATTGTTGTTTTGGGCTACTTCTTCTTGATAGCCGAAAGGGAGAAGAACACACAAGCTGAAGTTAAAAGATGAACAAACACAGGTGTTGAGTGATGGGTGTGGCCTTATGTGGATAAGATTAGAAAGAGATTAAAAAAAAGGTGGTTAGATTGGAGAATTCACATATTTAATTAATTTTTAAAACAAAAAATATTTATTTCATCTTTTAAATCTTCACCTTTCACTTATTTTAATAATAAATCTAATGGTGTCAAAAAGTGGATTATCATTGGTTTCCAACTATCAGCGGACCAACCAATCCATTTCCAACTAATTATCACCCAACTATCGAAAGAGAAAGCAATGATGGAAATTGACTCAATGATTGGCAAGGACAGAATAGTGATGGAATCTGACATGGGCATATTTGGGTAAATAACTTTATTTAAGCTATATGTAAATGTAACCCTTAAAAAATAACTTATTAATAAGTTATTTTATATTTAACTACATTGCAACAAAAGTACTTATTTTCTATTTTAAAAAGTGTTTTTCTAGAAATTAAATGTTCTAACATATCAAAAAAAATATTAAAAATGACTTTTTGAGAAGTAATAAATTGAATAATCAAATGCAACAAAAAGTTAACAACATGACCTTTCACTTCTTAATAGTTAAAAAACCATGTCATAAGCCATGTTATCTAGACGAGCCCATAGCTAATCTTCGTCATCTCCGGGCCATAGTGAATGAGACACTATGGCTTTACCCTCCTTTGTCGATAGTGAGAGAGTAAACTGAGAGCTGCACCATTGCTGGATTTGACATTCTAGCAAAAATTCAGGCTTTAATTATGTGTGGGCCGTTGGCAGAGATGCAAAGCATTGGGAAAACCTCCTGAGTTCAGGCCAGAAAGGTTTCCTAGTAAAGATGAGAGTGGATCGAGGAATTTCACCAGCCTTAATATTGCTCAGACTAGCCTTGCTGCTATGAGCTTACAAAGTTCTAAAAGCTAGCTTTCATAGGAAATCCTTTTATGAAATCACTAACAACTATTGAATCATTTGGGCTATAGGTGAAAATTGAATCATTTAATTTAGAGCTAATGAACTCACAATTTTAATTCAGTCATATTATTTTAATTAATTCTCTCAAAGAAATCATGTTTTAACTCTTCGTTGTCGAATTCCTTCTATCTCATTAGAACTTCAAGTTGTATATTTATTGTTTGGAAGAGTTTATATCGTAATCTCTTGAGTAAAACACCTGTAAGAGGGTTCAAAGTCACTCAAGTGAGTTTAGAATCTCCATAAACAAATCGAGGGTAAAGCCATAAAGTACATCAGGACTCACTGGTTATACGTAATGCATTTTTACATAGTTCTCTGCAACATTTATCCTGTTTAAATTATACTGTTCAACCTTAATCAAGCCAAAAAACAAAAAAAAACCTATTATCATAAATCATAATGATATGAATTCTAGAGAATTGGAGCAACAGTTGTAAATTCTTTTTTCAAAAAAAGGTTATATGTACAACTTTTTTGTATAATATTTTAACACACACGTAATCTCATTCATACAAAACAGTTGCGTTTATAGTTTAAAATCTTATTTTACCTTTCTAAATGGATGAGATGATATAAGTATTAAAATATTATATGAAAAAGTGTACACTTAACACACCTCATTCGAATGACTTTACAAAGAGCTACCCTCTCCCCTACAGATGAGAGTAAATGCATGTGTTTACAGTTGCTTTTAACCACATTTCCCAAATGTTGTTAAACGCAGATAAAAGTGTAGCTAAACACACATCATTACTATACAAATAATTGAATGCGGACTGTTGGCATTCAGTTAAAAATTCAGTTGCCTTTAACCATATTTACAAAATGTGGTTAAACTCAAATAGTGTGGTATGTTGCAATTAACCACATTTTTAAAATGTGGTTAAATGAAATGAAGTTTGACTCCACGGAACCTTCTCTTCGCCGATGTCAACGGCTCCCTCTCCCTCTCCCCCTTCGATGTCGATGACTTCGTCCACCGCAAGACCCTCCCCTTATCCACCCCCACGCCGTCAACGACCTCGCCCCCCACCCTCTGGCAAGGTCATGCTCTTCGTCGGCTGCAACACAACGAAGCAAGACGCGAGAAGAAATAGACTCAATCGACACTGCTCGAGGTAGCTGGCCGGTTTGCATGACGGAGCTCGCGTGACTGTACCAATTGAGCAGTGACGGCTATAGAAGAAAGCGGATCTCAAAGCAAAGAAAAGAGGGCTGCGACAATGAGTGTGTAAGGTCGTCAGGGAGCTTTTGTCAGAGGCTAGATCATTGGCACCAGAAACAATGGCAAGGAAAAAAGAGAGAGGAGGAGGAGAATGGCTCTATCTTTAAAGAGAGTGTTCATTGTTTTTGTGGGTTTCGGGAGGACCGGATAATGGTTGTTGCTAAGATAGGCACTTTGAGGGGGAATTCATGGGGTTTGGGAACAAAGGTAAACTCTGGTGTTGTTGCCATGGGGTTCTCGAGATGGGTGTGGTTGATGGAGTTTGAAAGAAGCAAAGAAAGGGTCGGGTGGCATTTAGTAACAGAGTTTTTGGCATTAACAACATTTACAGAACGTGGTTAAATTCAACTGCATCATCTGCATTGACCAATAAATGTATGTAAGAATCCCCCTTACAAAGATATCAAGACCCTATTTTCTACTTTTGATCATTTTGTTCATTAATAATGAAGTCCTTAAATCTGCGGTGCTTGTTTGGATACAAGACTTATCAATTGCGTCAACCATTATTAGCGAATCAAACCTACTTTGATTCACTAATAAACGAAAATAACATACGCAATAGAGCTGCAGATTGCACTGATCTCTTCTAAAAATTGTAAAACTTCTATTCTCTATTTGTATGGATAACACTAATATCTTTTAAACATGATGTTCAATATGCAATGGAGGATAGGACGGGGTAATAATTTCACAAATCAATCGGAGATCAATCTAATTTACCATATACTTTAACTCTAATACAAATAAACAACGATAATGAGAAAATTGATAAAAAAAAATAATTATGAAATAAAGAACAAGGTTCATACCAATGAGTCCTTCCACAACCAGGTTTGTTTTTTTCCAAGCCGATGAATTAAACATATCACAAGCATGAGTTGAACTTGGAATTGCGCCCATAAACTATCATTATTTTATCACAAAAACTAAATTCCAGCATAAGCTCCGGTAACACTGGGTCTCTAGTTCGTTGTAGCAGAGCTCTTAAAGCTATTAACGTTAGCAAGTGCAGCGTCTCTAAACAAAGTGACATCAAAAGATCCACATACCATATGGTAGCCACGCCTCTTGAGCCCAATAGCCCCCTCCTCCCCTCCAGGAAATCCAGCCAAATAGGGACCTTTCTTCGCTGCCCCCTCCTCACGTGCATTCTTCAACTCCAGCACAGCATTCTCTGCCGCCCTGAGCTTGTTCGGGCTCAGGCCCAAGCCCAACGGGCCTAACATAACGCAATCAACCCCATCCACTGCAGCTATCTCTTCCACCCTCTCCAAACCTTCCACCGAATCAACCTGGCACACGATCAGGAGCTCATGCTCGCACTTGGACAAGTAGTTTTGGTCCAATCCGTAGTTGGAGGCTCTCACACCGGGGTGGGCGGCACCGCGAACACCCTTTGGCGGGTACGAAGAGTACGACACGACGTTGCGGGCCGTCTCCGGGTCGTTGACGCCGGGGAAGAGGAGGCCCGTTGGGCCGATGTCGAGGGCCTTCTTGGCCCAAACTGCGGAACTTTCTGGAAGCCTGATGATGGCTGGGGTGCGTGTGGCTGAGAGGGCTTGCAGGCAGGGGAGGGCGTTGGGGATGTCGCCGTGGCCGCGGTGCATGTCGATGACCACGAAGTCGTAGCCCGCGTGGCCGGATATCTCCGCTAAGATTGGGGAGAAAGTGGCGAGGAAGAGGCCGTAGAGGGGTTCTTGTTCATTATTGTCACCAACGCTGCTGAGGCGAGCTTTCAGTGATTTGGATTCGGTCGCCATGCTTTTTCTCTTCTGGTTCTACTCGCAGTCACTGTTTAGAGGAGAATAATGGTGGAAAGACTAAAGTACGGTAGAAAAACTTGCAACGAGAGCAATATAAATTTATCCATTTATTAATTAATATATAAATTTTAATGATCGTTATTATTTTCTATTTTTTTATATTTTATATATAATAACTAATTTATTAATTAATAAATAAAATAAAATAAATATTTTGATTTACTCGGACAGAAGCTAAGAATTTCTCAAAAAACAGACAAATGGAATTGTGCGGAGGATCTATGTATACAGGTAATAAAGGAAACCTTGAATGGAAACGTTTAACAAGTCATTCTTTGCACGTACACACACAACTTTTTTTTTAAAAAAAATATTCCTGAAATTATATTGATTGTTATGAAGTTCAGATCTAAAAATTGAAATTATGATTTTACAGTCAAATTCCACAAAATTAATTGGACACTTCTTAATTTCTAACTTATGCTCTAGCAATTGTTAATTCCAAAATTTATTAAACAGGGCATTTATGAATTTCTGGAATTCAATTCTTTTAAGAAATTGAATTGAATTCAATGTTTTACAAGTAACTTAAGTGAAGAAATTGAATTCTTATAGGAATTGAAATCCAACAAAACTAATAAATTGAAATCAGACCTAAATATGTGTGATTTATTGTGGGAATTGAATTCCAACAAATGAAAATATTAAAATAATCTTAATTGAATATATATTTTGTTCCTAACCTATTAATAAAAGATAAAATAGTAAAAATAATTAAATTAATTTATTTTTATACCTATTTCAATTCAAGAAATTGAATTCAATTCTTTAATTTACTAACTCATTCCAAACACAAGAATTCAATTCAATTTCTAACAAAATTCAATTCCTAATATAATTCAATTCAATTCCATCTTATTAAAGGTTTCTAAACGCCCTATAAATATTTCTCCTTATAATACAATTACTTATATGTGAGTCCACTAACTTTTATATTGGTATGCATAAATGTGACTCATTAGATTTGTTTTCTTATAAGAATTATTCATAGAGGAATGATAAAGAAACTTGTATATGTTTGGAAATCAAATCAACTATATATTTATTACAATAAGAAATATTATGTGTATGAGTTTAATTTTAATATGTTATTAGTGTAATTAAATTAGATACTTTTTATTTGTAAGATTTTAAGATAGTAGGTCGAATACCTTTGTATATTTTTCATTTATATACATATATCGAATCCTCCAAGATAGGTATATTATATATACATACATTTAGTTTTAAAGTTGAAAGAAAATTTAAAAATGTGATGTTATAATAATAAAATTGTGAAACCCATTTGTTTGTGCGAATATTGATGAGTGTCTCTTGTTAATAAGGTGTACACATTACATAATTCTTTATTGCAGTAATATGAATACTGAAAAATAAAAATAAAAAACAAGCTTGAAAAATGAGAAAAACAATGCATTCTTTGTATTGAATTAAGAGAGATGATGGTTTGGATAGAGTACAAACGCATAAAACTATTTCGTTAACTTGTAATGAATGAATTTCAATCAAATTATATTTAAATGATTTTCTTTCTGTATAAATATGGAAAATCACATTTAATATTTTTTAGCATATAAAATATATCCGATTTAGATAAAGTATAAATGCATAAAATAAGATGTTCGGTATAATAATAAATGCATATAAATTTAACGATATATATATATATATAATTTATAATTTTTTTCATGGCGAATATGTCAATTAAATCATTTTTTTAATATATATGAACTAACACAATTCTTTATCAGATTTGAAAAAAAATGACATATGCGCACTTTTATTTGAAAAACCTATGTCAATAGTTACTCAATTTAAAACTTTTTAAAGAAATTAAATATGAATTATTCAATTAACATAATATGTGATTATAATTCAATGATTGGATTAACAAAAACTACATTCTATGAAAAATTATTAAAGGTGTCTTACACCGATGTCAACAAATATCTTCTTTGAGAATGGATACATTTACATTGGTGTAAGACTTAATACATATTTTATGCCTTGAATAATATTTTGCTAAAGAATATTTAATTTTACAACACCCACCATTGTATTATATTAAAAGTTTATATGTTATATATATTATCTTTATAAAATTTTATATTAATCTGATATTTTTTAATACATTTTTTATATGCATATAAACCAACATATTATATAGTTATTAAATATATATAAGTAAAAACTATTTGATCATGACATTGTAGGTAATCAATTCTTTTGAAATTTGGCACAGATGATAACATGATATGTATTTATAATTCAATGAATGGATTGACAAAAACTACATTATATGAAAAGTTACTAAAGGTGTAAGTATGTACGTCTTTCACTGTTGTCAACGAATCCCTCCTCATTTTGAATTTAAGAAAAATCCTATTGTTTTAGAGAAAGTGACTATTATCACTCCTAAATATCTCTTATCACTTTCATTTTAATGACTTTTATTTATTTGTTTTTGTTTTTTTTTGTCATACTTTTATGTCTATAAAGTACCCTCTCACTTCTCTTTTGTCAATTAAATTAATAAATTTAACCTTATTTTTTTATTATCACCAATTATAATTTATCTAAACTTATTATAATTTTATTTAATATTTATTTTATTTTAACTCTTTATTAGTAATTTCAATTTCTAATTTTTTATATTATCAATAGATAGTACAAGTAATTATAACTAAATTTTAATATAAATATTTAAACTTATGTATTAAATTATTTTATTAAAAATTTTCTCGATATTTAAACTATTCTTAATATAGGTAAGCATATCTAAATTAACAAATCAAGTAGCCTTAATTCTTAAGGGTAAAAGTAAAGAAAAATTGTAATTGTCCGTTTGGTGCATGGAATTAAGTATGGAATTGGAGTTTTGAATTAGCATTGGAGGGCATAATTCCAAATTTTACATTTGATAACCCTTTTAGAATTAGAATCATAATTTCATATAACAATTTCATGAAATTGAAAAATAACTTAAGCCCTTTTCAATTCTTAACTCATATATTAAAAATTACCAATTCCATATCACGTAATTTTCCAACTATGACCACCTCTCATCCTCCGGCGTCAATCGCCACTTGCCTGTTACCTATGGGCAACCGCCCCTGCTTGTTACCTATGGGCAACCACCCCTGCCAGTTGGTGCCGGTTCTTCCACCGTCTCAATTCCTGACTATCTGTCACCAGCATCAGCCGCCAGTGTCCTACCACTCATTGCTAGTTATTCACTTGCTATAAACTTAATATATACATGAATTTTAAAGTTATAAATCACATATCCAACCAATAAAAATAGAATTGAATTTAGAATTCTAATTTTAGATCATAATTCTTTGTAAAATCCAGACACAAAACTTTAAAATTCTAAACTTCAATTCAAAGTCCATGAATCAAACGAACCCTAATAAAACTTAATTAGTTCGATAAATTTTATTGTCACTTCTTTTTTATATAAACACTATATATTTAAAAAATTAATTTCTATATATTGACGGTATAAAATAGTTTCATAATGTAAGCCAATAAAATTTTAAAAATGATAAATTATATTTAGTAGTTATTATGATATGTAGTTAGTCATAACAAATTTGTCATTTTTCTCAATTCTATTAGAATTTTGTGTATTGAAATTAAATTTTGTAAAAAGAATGTATGTAGTTGTATATTATTATTTATTAAGTACGCCTTTATTGCTGCTTATTACGATTTGTCAAAGAATAGCCATTGCTATATTGTTTCAACTATTATTATATCATGCAAAATAAAAAAAATATTATATTATTATTTGAAAAAAAATTAATTTTCAATTCTTATATTATCTATATAATTATTTGAAGCAAAATTAATTTTCAATTCTTATATTATCTATTGACCTTATAAAAATTGAAAAATACGCTAAACGTAAAATATGTTTAAATTATAAAATTAATTTTAATTAAAATAAAAATAATAAATTAAAATGAAATTATGATTGATCACAGGTAATCAATGCATGTCATGCTATCATTTTAATTAAAATAGAAGGAGGAAAATTTAAAGAAATCAAATAAAAATCATTAAAATGGGAATTGCAATACACATATAGGAGTGATAATAGCCACACGTGACATTTATCTGACATTTAAATACTCAATTGTTTTCAGAATATTTATTTAATTTTAAATAATTTCATATTTTTTATAAGAATATATTAATCAATTCATTATATTTTGTTCTATTATTAATATCATTTATCATCTTTCTTAATATTTATGTTTAGTTAAAATTGATGGATATTTTAAAGGAGAGGGAATAATTCAAACGTCATTCTTTTCCTTTTATTTTGTTTCTTTCAACTTTCTTGTTGTCCTTTAGCCGTCCCAATCCCTGATATGGCCCCATTAATTTACAGTCCCATTTTCTCAGACTATTTTTCTTTTTTCGGTCAAGCATACACACCCAAGGGGAAGGGCAATGACACGTGGTTTGAACAATGACCCTCTTACTACCTAGGTGCAACTTTCATGAGGCTAAACGGCCTCTTTTACCATCTTTGCTTTGCACTTTCTCAGACTGTTGGAGCAAACATAAACGGGACACTATAGTTGGATGCATCCTAGTTAAATGGAAGTTGACCAGATGTCTAGGAAGCTAATAAAATTGCAACAATTATTGGCACATTTGACAATAAGTTTTAATTTTTACGAATTATAGCAGTTGCACCAATGACTAATTTTTTATTATTTTATTTCTACTACTACGCTATAAATATTACCTTCTCCCTCTTATTTCTTGACAATTCATACTAATCGTTGTAATGTATTTTATAATGTAATTTTTAAAATTATACAATGTTGTTGTTATTATAAGTCATGTGATATTTTTTTCGGTATATATGTTTAAGATTTGTTTTATGGACCTCAGGACCAGTTTTTGTTTCTTTGTCAAGAACCAATTTATTTATAGATGACATTGTTAGGGGTTGATTTGAAGATTTAACATTAAATTTAAAACTCGGGACCAATATATGTGGGTTTCTAAAGGCTTTTATGGCGAACTGAAAATAATATTTTGGGAGCACAAAAATTAACTTGATTGAATAGTGTTCTTGTAAGGCTCAAGATAGACACTAAGCCAGTGTATAGACTAAGAATCAAATTTGTTTGCCTCTCAACTGTGGTAAGCATATATAAAGTTGGAGCATTGATGAGATAGCTCATGATTGGATGAAGATAATAAAATAGGCGTTGCAAGATGTAAAGCAAATGCCTGATTAAAGGGGTAAGGGATATTCAACACGTGGGTGCCGAGTCATTCGGTCCTGGGGGCTGAGCTCTGGAGATGATCGAGCTTGGGTCCCTCGGTGTGTCTAGGGCGCGAGCTAAAGGGCATGTATAGGTTTTGTCCGCCTTTAAGTGCAAGCGAGGGCTAAAGGATCGGTCAGGCGTCCTAGCTGGACCATAAGCCCTTTAGCATCGAAAAGATTAAGGCGTCAAGAGTCAGGGTTGGTCCTATTAGTTTTAGATACGTTGAATGATGACAAACATTATATTGCTGAATGCTTTTAATATGTGCATTAGTGTTTCAGTGATGTATTACAACGAATGGACTGCAACTCAATTGTCTCCCAATCAAATAGGAGACAGTGAGCATCAACAGAAGAATTCTGAAGCAAACAATTACAAGTTGATGTGGCATTCTATGCCCTTGGAAGAAAGAACGATTCTTAGCTATTTCTAGAATATTCTAGAATGCAAAGAATAATGAACAAAGGCCAAGGCACATCATAAGAGAGAGAAGAATATCTGTCTCTAGAATATTCTTTGCATTACTTTGCAAGGTTTTAAATTGCGGACCGCATCACGTGATGCGGCCGCAATATTGCGGTTGTGGTCCGTAGCCTTGATCGCAATCGGCCGCATGATCGCGGTGTGATGCGTTTGACCGCGAAGTTGGCCAATAGAATCAGACCGCAGGACTGCATCGGACCACAACAAAGCCGCAACAGGCCGCAATAGGTTCTTTTTCAAGTTGCAGACGCGCAAAAATTTCATTGCCGTCGGTAACACGCATTGCGACGACCGCATTATCCGCAACCGCAACGACCGTAACCGCGATTGTATCCGCGACCGCAATCGCAATTTAAAACACTGTTACTTTGGTTTGGGGTTTTGGTTTGGAATAGTTCACACAATGATCGAGCGTTGAACTTGGTTTGGATTTCTGCTGGTATTCAAAAACTTTGAGTTAGTAGAACCCTCACCTTAGAGGTGGGGACTGGATGTAAATCTCACATTAATGTCGAACCACTATAAATATTGTGGTACATCTGTCACAACCGGGATCGCGACGGGGACGGCGAAAAAAGAATTTGTTTGAACAATGGAGTCGCTACCAAGTTTATTGAAATTGGGAAAACATGGAAAAACCCAATATTTTTTACAAAATGGTATTTGGAACCAGATTTGAGTTCGGGAATCGGTTATGCATAGGGAAGGGCAGACATTTAATCCTACGCACAATACACCCATCCTCGACGCACCTATAATTGATTTGTGTAAATTATTAATAACCTTTGGAATATCCATTTACAAAAAAAAATTTTAAAAAAGAAAACTTTGAAACATCAAGCTGTCACAATTCAGATGTCCAAAATTTTGAGTTAACAAGCCGTCACGGCTAAATTAACATTTTAACAGAATATTCCTCGATATAAAAAATTAGAAAATTATTTATAAATAAAATGAATTACGAAAATTTAATTTTTGACTTGACAGGGGTCAGAATCACCTGCTCCTACGTATCCTCTGGTGCAATGAGGAATTCAAAGTTACGTAGTTCTGTAAATAATTTATGTTTTGATTAAATTTTTTTTATATTTTGAAAAAGGAGTTTTGAATACCAAGCTGTCACAGCTAAAATATTCCAGAACATAAAATTAATAAGCCGTCACGACTCAATTAATTCTATTTATTTACTAAAAAGGAAAAGACAATTACTAAATTAATGCACTGAATAATTTTTAATAAAAAAATCATTCAAATACTTATTTTAAACCCGGAAATGAAATAAAAGTCTTTTTTGTTTTATATATTTAAACTCAAGCTAAACTATTTCTAAAACAATAATTCTAAAACTAAAAAAATAAATTAAATAAACACTAAATTAAACAAATAAATTCAAATCTAAACAAATAATTTTAAAAACTTTTTGAAAAAAAATGTCAACTTAAACATAAAAATAAATCTAAAAAAAAACTTCTTGTTTATTTTTAATTTTACAAACCCAATTCTATTCCTAAATTAACTCTATTTACTTCCCACATACACACACTCACTCAGCCACACACTCACGCACTCCACACACGCACCCACACGCTCACACACTCCGCACACGTACACTCACACTAAACATTACACTCCACTCTCTCACCCACACACAGTCTAACACTTGCTGTCACCCACTCACTAATATTTGCCCTTTTTTTAAAAAAAAAAAGGGAACTGGAAAGGAAACGAAAAAAGGAAAGGAGGACTTCATCACTTGATTCCTTCCTTTTACTCTTTTTTTTTGAATGGCAGAAGGCAAATAAAGAAACACGGAGAGATGAGAGGGAGTGTAGCAAGAGAGAGAAAGTGAGAAGCTAAGAGAGAGGGGAGAGAGAGCCGCGGCAGCGAGAGAAGAGGGGAGAGAGAGAGAGGACCGGCCAAGGAGGAAGTCACTAGGGAGGAAGGAGGACAACTGTGACCGGAGCCAGGGGGCCGAGAACGGCGCGCACGCCACCAAGGGGAGAGAGAGCGCGAGCTGCAGGGTGGCCCAGCTACGGCGGAGCCGGCGACTCAGATCGCGATGGGGCTTCTCAGAGCATGAGGGGACGGCGGAGGTTCTGAGCGAAGAGAGAGGCTCGTGGGTGAGGATGAGGAATGAAGAACGCGCGAGGAAGAAGAGGAAGCTGATCGGAAAGAAGGAAGAGTCACCGCGACGGGGAGCCATGGGCGCACGATGGTCGATCCGTCGCCCTGGCCGGAGCACCGCGGATGCGAAGGAGGAAGGATCGGCAGTCCGGCCACCGTTCCTCGTCCGGTGACGGTGTGTGCGCGGTGATGCATGGCGGTGAAGAAGATGGCCGGTGGTGGTCCGATCCATGGAAAGGGGTTCCCTGTTTCTGCCTCCTTCTCTTTTAGTTTCTTTTTATTTATTTTTTTTTTGTGTCGTTAAACTGGGAACTCCTGGACTGTTAAAATGGTTGTTGATGATGATAATTTTTGATTTGTGATCTTGTGATTGACTGATGTTGTTTTTGGTTTTCGTTGTTGTGGCTGGGCTTCTGGTTGGAAGAAATGGTTATCTGTATTGTTTATGTTTTTTTGCAGGTAATGGATATGAACACTTAAGAAAGAAAAATGAATCAACAAAACATTTACCTATGGTTCTGATTTTTCTTCGGTGTGTTTGCGAAATATTTCTGGATGGAAAATAGTGATGAAGTTGGAGAATGGTGGTGAAATTTTTCAGTATTGGCAATCATCCTCCCCTCCTTTAATTTTGGTCTTCCTTTTATAGCTGTCGAAATTTTTTTTTTTTTTTTGCCAGCCATGGTAGCAGCCATTCTCGATTTATCAGGATTTGATTGAAGAAAAATCTTTTGATTGTCTGCTCACTTCCAGGGATTTATTCGATTTCTTACAACTTGCAGCCGTTTCCTTTGAAATTTTCATTGTTTGCTGCTGCATGTGATTTTTCCTTGTAGTTGCTCGAGGCCAGAAAATCCAACCAACAGTTCATCATTGTTCGTTAAAAAAACAAAAACCCGATCAATAGCTTATCACCAACCGAAAGAAACAATTGTGAAAGGAAAAAAAAGAAGATTCTTTTTGTTTTAGAATCGGTGTAGGAACCCTTCTTTTGACAATCACGCTTGCGCATCATCAGTTTTTTCTTTTTTTATTTTTTTTTTAAATAAAATAAGAATGAAGTGGGCTAATGACCTTTTGAAAGAGAAACGGGCTGAAACCTCCTTTTTTTTTATCCAAAATAAAAAGGTGGGCTGACACACTTCTTTCACAATTAAAACAGGATGGGCTTTTCTTATTTTGTACAATGAAGATCAACAATCACAACAAAGAAAAATGAAATGAAATGGGCCCTCTTTTTCTTATTGATTTTTAGGCCGGACAAAATCGGGTATTCACAGTTTCCCCTCTTTACTTATTTCTTACAAGATAGTATGAAAACTTAAGTTTTTACATATTGTCTTCATAAGGAATAAGTAAAGACTCGAACATAGATTTTGTTCGGTGACACATGAAATGCAAATGCAAGAAAAATCAAATTCTAACACGGAAGGAACTTAAACATGTGGGCAAGCCACATGCAAATTATGCAATTCAGAAATTGACTATGCAAAATTCTAAATGACAAGGGATGCAAGAACTAAACAGGCTGACTTGAAATTTACAAGTTAATGAATGTTGACAGGAAATTAAAAATCGCCCGCACTCATCAATTCAAACACGCACACGCTCACGCATGAACACATACGCACGTGGAACTTACACATCCACAAGATGAGAGAGAGTGATTGGAAATTAAAAGGTGAATGAGGCTAAAATGATTTTGCAAGTCAATAGGGGCCGATAGAAATTTAAAAGCCATCAGGGGCGGATGTTAATTCGAAAGCCATCGGGGGCTGACAGGAAATTAAAAATTGGCGATTTAAGGCCGACAAGAGAAGTAAATAGCAATCCGAGGCCGTCAAGAAAAGTAAATTGGCAATCTGAGACCGACTGAAAATCAAATTGGCAATCTGAGGCCGATTAAAAACTAAAATTGGCAATCTGAGGCCGATAGGAGAAGTAAATTGGCAATCTGAGGCCGACAATGGCAATCTGAGGCCGAACGGGAAAATTAAATTGGCAATCTGAGGCCGACAGGAGAAGTAAATTGGCAATCTGCGGCCGACTGAAAATTAAATTGGCAATCTGAGGCCGACAGGGAAAGTAAATTGGCAATTTGAGGTCGACTGAAAAGTAAATGGCAATTTGATGCCGACTGAAAATTAAATTGGCAATCTGAGGTCGACAGGAGAAGTAAATTGGCAATCTGAGGCCAACTGAAAATTAAATTGGCAATCTGAGGCCGATAAGAAAAGTAAATTGGCAATCTGAGGCCGACAGGAAATTAAATTGGCAATCTGAGGCCGACAAGAAAAGTAAATTAGCAATCTGAGGCCGACTGAAAAGTAAATGATTCAAATTTCTTTTTCTCTTGACCCTTTTTCGAAGACCTTTGTGAAACGACTTTTACCGTATCGAAGCTACCCTTGAGGAAGACTTTTAATCGATCAAACTCGTGGCTTATGAATTGGACTTTTTGGCACAGACGAGACTTTTCTTTTCTTCTGTGAATTTTGCTCACTTCTCTCCTCCGTCCTTCCTCTTCTTCCTACCAAGCTTAGTTTGAAGCTTTTGGGTATTCTTAGTGAAATGCTACTCATTGATGTGTTGCTGCAAATATGGTTAGGTTGTATAACTCATACTTAAATTCATGCTTGCTCAAGACATCATAAATGAATATGCATTTAAGAAATAGAGAAGGGAAAGAATAAATTTTATTGCTTTGTGTATCTAAATAAAGGTAATTTTCAAGGGGTTGGAATGGAACGAGAACGAAACAAAGAAAAAGAATGTCACTGTGAGGGACACAAATTTTTGCCCCATTTTCGATTCTCGGTTACTTATTCAATTGATTCCTTGCTATCACTGGCTGTTATAATCATTGTATCTGACGACATGTCTTCCAGCCCTTTCTGAATCCCCAAAATTTGCCCCATCGATAATTTGTTTGGTTCTCAGGACTGATTCATCATTGAAAAATTGCCCCAGTGTAGGGTGCTTGAGATGATGCTCATTATTTTGCCCTAATTTTTGTCTAGACTGCCCTTGCGGGTTTTCATCCTAGCAGGCATCTTTCTTTTTATGTTACCCTAACTTTTGCTTAGGCTACTCTTTCGAGTTTTCGACCTAACGGGCTTTTTCTTTTTTTTTTTAATTTATTTCTCATCCTATCTTTTGTTTAGGCCACTCTTTTGGGTTTTCAACCCAACCAGCTTTTATAGCATCTTTTCAGGCATAAAACCTTTTGACTGCATCTGTATTGATTGGTCTAGATAGTTCCTGTCCATCCATATTTTGCAAGATTAATCCCCCTCCTGAAAATGCTTGTTTGACAATGTAAGGGCCTTTATAGCTTGGAACCCATTTTCCTCGTGCATCCTCTTGATTAGGGAGAATTTTCTTCAGAACCAAATCTCCTAGATAAAAATCCCTGGGGCGAACTTTCTTATTGAAAGCTTTAGCCATTCTGCTTTGATACAATTGGCCATGACAAATGGCGGTCAACCTTTTCTCCTTTATCATATTCAACAGTTCATACCGAGCTTTCACCCATTCAGATTCTTCTAACTCTGCCTCCATCAAAACCCTTAATGATGGGATTTCCACTTCTATGGGAGACACAGCTTCCATTCCATACACCAGTGAGAAAGGAGTTGCCCCTGTGCTTGATCGTATGTTGGTATGATATGCATGCAAAGCATAAGGCAGCATTTCATGCTAATCTTTGTAGTTCACTACCATTTTGGCGACAATTTTCTTGATGTTCTTGTTTGCAGCTTCGACCGCGCCATTCATTTGAGGCCTATAGGGAGCTGAATTGTGATGTTTGATTTTGAAAGTCTCAAAGAACTTCTGAACCTCAGCGCCATTAAGATTAGGAGCATTGTCTGTGATAATTCTTTCTGGAATTCCATATCTACAGATAATGTCCCTTTTGATGAATTTGACAAACACCTTCTGTGTGATATTAGCATATGAAACAGCTTCCACCCATTTAGTGAAATAGTCTATCGCTACCAAGATGAAACGATGACCATTGGATGCCTTGGGATTGATTGGACCAATAACGTCCATGCCCCACATTGAGAAAGGCCAGGGAGATACCATGCTGTGTAACGGAAGTGGAGGAGCATTGGCTCGGTTTGCATATATTTGACATTTATGACATCTCCGAACATAATTGATGCAGTCACTTTCCATGGTGGACCAATAATAACCACTCCTCAAGATTTTACGTGCCATCATATGCCCATTAGCATGGGTTCCAAAAATCCCTTCATGTATCTCTGTCATGATCACACGAGCTTCACGAGCATCTACACACCTTAAGAGGGTGCCATCATAATTTCTCTTATAGAGGACTTCACCATTCAAGAAAAAGGCCATAGCCAGTCGATGAATTGTCTTCTTATTCACTTCATTTGCTCCGACTGGGTACTCTCTTTTCTGAATATATTGCTTGATGTCATGATACCAAGGCTGGCCATCTGGCTCAATCTCCATATTGCTCTGATGGCTGGTTCATTTTGCACTTCTACATGGATAGGTTGGACGTTAGTGTGGACTTCCAATTTAGTCATTGCAGCCAAGGTTGCCAAAGCATCTGCAAATTGATTCTTGTCTCGAGTTAAGTGGGAGAATGACACCTCGTCAAATTGCTCAATTAGTCGAGACAAGTACTTTTGATAAGGTATCAATTTTGGGTCCTTGGTTCGCCATTGCCCATTAACTTGATAAATGATGAGTGCAGAGTCTCCAAAGACTTTTAATTCTTTCACTCCCAAATCAATTGCAACTTGTAAACCATTAGCGCATGCTTCATATTCTGTAATATTGTTGGTACATTCGAAATCTAATTTGATAGAAACTAGGTGTTGCTTCCCATCTGGCGATACCACTATAGCTCCTATCCCACACCCATTCATATTGGCAGCTCCATCAAAATACATCTCCCATCTACATTCTTCTTCTTGCTCCTCTTCCTCTACCGCCATCACTTCACCATCAGGGAATTCTGATATAACTGGTTCACTATCCTCAAGAGGGTTTTCAGCAAGATGATCAGCAATTGCACTTCCCTTAATAGATTTTTGAGTCACATACTTGATATCAAATTCAGACAGTATCACTTGCCATTTTGACATTCTTAATGACACGTGGGGACTATCAAATATGTATTTCAATGGATCCATTCGAGAGATCAGCCAAGTGGTATAGTATAACATGTACTGTCTCAGCCTCTTAGAGGTCCATACCAATGCACAACATGTCCTTTCAATGGCCAGATAGCGAGATTCACAATCATTGAATTTATTGCTCAGATAATAAATTGCCTGTTCTTTACTCCCTGACTCATCATACTGTCCTAACATTGCTCCCATTGATGTTGGTAGCACTGTAAGGTACAGTATTAACGGATGACCTGGTGTAGGTGGAGTCAAAACTGGAGGTTCCATTAAATAAGCCTTTATTTTATCGAAGGCTTCTTGGCATTCATTATTCCATTCTCCAGGTTGATGTTTCCGTAACAACTTGAAAATAGGCTCACAAGTGCTAGTCAAATTAGCGATGAATCTAGCAATATAGTTGAGCCTTCCAAGAAAACTCCTCACTTCTTTTTCGGTTTTGGGAGCTGGCATATCTTGTATCGCCTTTACCTTGTCTGGATCCACTTTTATTCCTTCCCTGCTGACAACAAAACCCAATAACTTCCTTGTACAAGCTCCAAAGATGCATTTGTTTGGATTCAGCCTCAATTTGTATTTTCTGAGCCTTTCAAATAACTTTCGTAGGACTGCCACATGACTTTCTCTCCTTTTAGATTTAGCAACCATATCATCTACATACACTTCAATCTCCTTATGCATCATGTCATGGAAAAGTGCAACCATTGCACGCTGATAGGTAGCACCAGCGTTCTTTAATCCGAATGGCATAACTATATAGCAGAATGTTCCCCACGGAGTTATGAAAGTAGTTTTTCCTTTGTCATCAACATCCATGAGGATTTGGTTATATCCTGAGTAGCCATCCATAAATGAAAATCGATGATTTTTTGCAGTATTATCAACAAGGACATCAATATGAGGGAGAGGAAAGTCATCTTTTGGGCTGGCTTTATTTAGGTCTCTGTAATCTACACACATCCTGACTTTCCCATCCTTTTTAGGCACAGGCACAATATTAGCCACCTAATCAGTGTGTCTTGATACCTCCAAAAATCCAGCCTCTAGCTGTTTAGACACCTTTTCTTTTATTTTTAATGACATTTCTGGCTGCATCCTTCTTAACTTCTGCTTTTTTGGTTGAACTCCTGGATATAAAGGGATCTTGTGTGAAGCTATTTTCGGATCCACCCCTGGCATATCGCGATAAGACCATGCAAAGACATCCATGAATTCTTTGAATAATGCAATCATCTCTGATTGTTCTGGGTTTTCAACTATTTTCAGCTCTTTCTTCTCTTCTTCAGTCCCCATATTAATCAACTCAATCACTTCATTATCTGGGCCAATTTCTTTTTCAGAATATTCTAATAAGTCTAAGAATTGCTCGACAATTTCTTCATCCTCATCAGATTCATGATCTTCACAATCAAGTGCAGCAAGAGAGTCAATTGATAAGCTTCCAAGATCTCTTTCATGTGACATAATTTTTAAATCCCTGGAGAGCAATGGTGTGGGGTTGGAAAAGTAAAATGGAGGGATAAATGGGAATAGTATGGAAGAACATTAATAAATAAGCTAAGAGTGGTTAGAGGAATAAAAGGAAAATTAAAAAAAGGAAACAGAAACGAGGCAAAAAGAAGACATAAAGAATAATTATTGAAAAATCATGCAAATTCATTATGATGTCTCGGAGTAGCATAAACAGAAGCACAAACAAATCCTTATTAATGTAACCAATAATTACTTTGAAGCAACAACATCAATCACTGGTTCAAATGTCCAGTTCATCAGCATCTCATCATTGTTAGCAGCATGAGTATTGTTATGCTCTTTAGACTCCTCAGCATCCACCATGTTGATAATTGGACAATGGCTAGGGGAGCAGCCTTCTCCAGCTATGATCACTTCGGCTGAGTAAGGAAATGTCTCTTTTAGGCGAGGGATCTGCTTCCTCCTCTCATTCTGTTTCTTTTGCCCAAGAGCCACAGTCTTTATCTGCTCTTCCAATGATGCCTCATATCCTAAACCGAATCGGTTATGCTTCCCTGAGATAGGTAGAGGCATTTTGATACCCTGTAACTGCAGCCCCAACCCTTTGCCATGCAGATAACCCTTCTTAGTCATGATGTGAGCCACTACCTGATTGACATCTTGCCTTGGGAACTCATTTTCTTCTTGTTTCATTCCTACAACCTTCAGATTGTGCCATAAACTGCTTTCAACTAGCTCCACATTTTCAACATATGGCAGCGTAACTGGTTTAGATACTATGATCTCCTTCTCTCCATGGATTGTAATGACTGAGCCATTCTCAATAAACTTAACCTTTTGATGCAAGGTAGAAGGAACGGCACCAACATTGCTAATCCACGGTCTTCCCAGCAACATATTATAATCAGATTCAATCTCCATTACTTGGAATAACACCTCGAACCTGCTCGGGCCAACTTCCAATGGCAAGACTATTTCCCCAAGAATGCTTTTCTTTGCTCCGTCGAAAGCTTTCACAATCATTACTTGTGGTGAAATATCATCTTTGCTTATTGACAAGTAGCTTAGGGTTGATACTGGTAAAACGTTCAGTCCTGACCCTCCATCAATGAGAACTTTAGGCACTATATAGCCTCTGCACTTCAGAGTTATGTACAGTGCCCGTGGGTTAGCCTGTGATACAATTTCTTCATCTGAGAATGTAATCATATTAACACGCCTCACCGGATCAACCATATTCACCACATTCTCTAATGAGACATCAGGTTTCACATAGGCATCCTTCAAGACTTTAAGCACGACTTTTTGATGAGATTCAGATGACAAGATTAGTGACAATAAGGATATTCTCGGGAGTTTTCTTCAATTGTTCCAGTATATCATATTCACTTTGTTTCATAATTTTTAGGAACTCCTCTTCTTCATCTTCTACTTTTTCTTTTGTCTCTAAATTAGAGTTATTTTCACCATTCCCTTTGTCAATAAACTTCCCTTTTTCGAGCTCTCTAGGACCATAATGCCTTCCACTTCTTGTTATATTGGTTACCGTTCCACCTATTCGGCCCTCTGAGGTTTCTCTTATATCTCCTTTTGTCTCTACCTTCGTTTCATAATTCCACGGCACGACATAAGTATTCTCGTAATCGAAGGGCATCGGCTTCTTCACAGTGATTATCACTTTTTCCTGTTTTGGAGCTGGGTTAAGTGGCGGTACTCGGAGCACGAAACGCTCGATCACATTCACCTCTTCAGAGAAATTTGACTTCTTTTTCGCCTGAATCACACCTAAGTCGAGCAATTCTTGTATTCGAGCCTTGAAATCCCAACAACTTTCTATATCATGACCAGGACCTCCAGAGTGATATGTGCAGCTTGATTTCATGTCATACTTCTCATTCTCCTTTATTGCGACAGCAGGTGCTATCATGTTGTAACCAGCCTCATTCAAGCCAATGAAAATTTTCTCCATGGGTGTTCTAAGACTCAGTACCTTCTTAATCAAAGGTTCCTCCATTTCCAAGGCATTCACACGACCTCCTCCTTCATGATTTGGAATTGGATTATTGACAATATCAGGCTTTGATTCTTCTTGAAGGTCTAATCTCCCACAAGCAATTAATTTTCTCACTGTCGTCTTAAACCCTTCACAGTCCTCAATTGAATGTCCCATAACATCCATGTGATATTTGCAAGTCAGATTCGGGTTATACCATGCTGGGAATGGTGGTTCCAATGGACGTACGGGATATGGTGATATCAAATGAGCCTCGAATAATCTTTGGAAGAGGTCAGTATTAGAAATGGATAATTTCGGAAAAGGCAGAAGGTTTGGGAATCGATTCTGATTCTGATTTTGGAATTTTGGTCGTGGTGGTGTGGTGTTTGGGTAGTTTTGAGGATGCGTGGTCGGGTTATAGGTATAGGTTGGGCGAGATGGTTGATGCGGCCTTATGTGGATATTGTTAACTTGAGGCTGAGGGTATGGGGTAGTGTTTGTGGCTCGGTAAAAAGGGATAGGGGATTGGTATTGTGGGTTTTGGAATTTTGGGTGTGTTGATGTGTATCTAGGGACATAAGATTGCTGACCTTATACAAAACTTATCTCAGGCTCTTTTTTCTTTGATGGAAATCCTCTTTTTGTGTCATCATAGTTTATAGGAAGTTTGCCAGCTTTAGCCAAGCTCTCAATTCTTTCACCGGCAGTTATCAATTCAGAGAAATCTTTATATGCTGCTCCGGCCATTGCCCCAATGTAAGGAGATCCCAAGGTTCCCAAAAAGTATGAGCACATTTCAGATGGGATAAGTGGCGGTTGTACTTCAGCAGCTAAAGCTCTCCACCTTTGGGCATACTGCTTAAACGACTCGTCCTTCTTTTTCTGCATCGTGGTTAATTGCTCACGAGTAGGTGCCACTTCCATATTGAACTTGTACTGACTCATGAATTGATTTGCCAACTCTTTCCAGCTGGAAATCTTTGAATGGTCTTGTTAAATGTACCATTCCAAGGCAGGTCCAGTCAGGCTTTCATGGAAAAAGCTGGTGAGAAATTTTTCATCCTTTGACCATATTGCCATCTTAGTACAGTAACTCTTTAAGTGAAATAGAGGGTTACCAGTCCCATCATACTTGGAGAAATCAGGGACCTTGAAGTCTTTGGGGACTATCAAATCTTCAGGAGGGCATAACTGTTCAATCTCCATATAGCCATAGGAGTTAGGACCTTGGATAGCCTTAATTTGCTCCTGAATTTTTCTCATCCATTCCTCTTTTAACTTGTCTTTCTCCGCCTCTACATGACTATTTTCTGAGTGAAGTGGCTGTTTCTGAGTGACGACACGTGGCTGCTCCCAAGTATGGATAGTGTGCCTGTGTCCTTCAGTATATTCATTTTCTAGGGGATGATAGCTTTCTCCAATGGGAATCACCATTGGCATTGTTGGTGGTGGTTGTCCATGTAGGTTATTCAGTATTCTTCCCATATCATTCATCTCCTGGGTGATATTCAGAGGTGCACTTGATATCACTGGCATGGTTACCATGGTGACATTTGGTTGCACACTTACTGATGTATCTCTGCTTTGATAGGCTCCCAACAGGTCAAGTGACTCTTTCATGACTCTCATTATTTCTTCCATTCTTACTTGAGTATCAGTCATCATATTCAACTGCCCCCTTATTTTATCCACCTCCATGCTTAGGTTCCTTCCTGGTTCAACAGTGGTTGCAATTGAGTATGTCTTTCCTGTTTCAGAATTTCCTCCTCCAGCCATCTTGGTCCGAGCTCTTGTGTTGTAAGCACAAGTTTGATCGACTTCTGTTTTCCTTGGGCGCCCAATGGTGACAAAGTTTTACCTGTAAATTGAATTTTATTAAAAAAAAAAAGAAAAGAAAAGAAAAGTACATTGCAATTTGTCAGAGATCTTTAATCATGTCTGGTCTTGATGTGAGTATCTTTGATAATAACTGTTCCCCAGAACGTCCCGTTCAAAGGTACTAAGTCCTGGATATGATCATGAGACTAACATAAGGAATCAATCTTTTTTTCATTCATTGTACATTACAATCATTAATCATTCAAAAAAAAAAAAACATCATAAAGCCAATGCATCACTCCTTCCTAAAAGCAAATCTTCTTATGCTTCCTTAACATCTTCCCTTGATTATTTGTTTCATCTCCCCAATCAAATCTTTGCAGTAGTATACAAAGTTACAAATCTCATCTGGGGTGTCAAAAGGAATTATTTCTTGCTCAGCCATTTCTAGGTATCTTGGAATATCTTCTATTGCCGCATTAGCCAATCCTGCCAAGTTTGAAAAGCGAGTCTTTAAGTTATGAATAATGTGATCTTGATTTTGCACCTCAAACTTTAAGTCTACAACTTTCCTCTTTTCTTCTCCTAATGCAGCTTGATAACTTATGATCTCATCTTTCATGTGCTGTTTTAGTTGTGCAATCTCTCTCTGATGTTCCTTGCTCATTTCTTCCGTTTCTTGCCTCATAGTTGCTTCAACTGCTTTCGCATTATGGAGTAGCTTCTTTAGTCATCGATTTTCAGCCAACGCCTCATCACGCTTTTGCCTTCGAAGCTTTAACTCTTGATTGGCAGCTTTGAGACATTCTCTGGTCTTCATCATGTGCTCATGCTCCATTTTTTAACTTTTTACTAGTCCCTTCTAGAACATGATTCTTTTCAATGCTTTCTCATTTTAGAGTTGCATAATCATGGTGGGCGCTTTTTAACTCATTCTCAACTTGCATCTTTTCTTGCTTAACTTTGTCCAATCCTTCTCTCATTTCTTTAATCTCTTCACTGTTTTCAAGATGTGAGGTTGATGCCATATTAGAAGTAACTTTTAAAACTCTAAATGGCAACTTAACCTCTTGAGCCCTGTTTTTCACCCATTGACGGTGGCTTTCCTTTACTGCACAGCTTCTGACTCCTAATTCTTTTCCTTTTCTGACAACTTTGTTCCAAGCAGATCGGACTTTCTGTAGTAAGTCACTGTCATTGGAGTCCAAGTAATATATGACAAAAGGAGTTATTGCAGCTTCGGAAGGTGGCTCCATTATAGGGTAACCAAGTTGGCGCAATACCAATGCTGGATTGTAATTTATGCACCCTCGGGTTCCCATAAGAGGTACATTTGGAAAGCTTCCACACTGATAAATCAAGGTCTGTCCATCTTCCCACCAGGGGTACCATCGAATCCCTTTTTCACTCAATTTTGCAAACTCTTCAGCCCATTCCCGTCCATTTTTCTTTTTAATACGATGCATTTTCAGATCGTCAATGGGACAGGATGTCTTGTAACTCCTTTGGAATATATGTGAGGTAACCCATATATATAACATTGGCAAATAACACAAAATTCTCTTGCCATTCTTTTCATAGCAGAAATTCAAGGTACAGTATACATCTGCTAAGAGGGCTGGAACAGGATTATGGTTATGAAATTTCCGAGCAAGAAACACATCAATTGCTGCCAGATCTACGAAACCGTCAATATTTGGAAACAAGACAATGCCATAAATAGTGAGGGCCAACACATATGAAAAAGTGTCCCAATCTTCAGCTTGAGCTAAATGATGCATATGTTTCTCCAAGTAGTCTTTCGTGAATCCCTTGGTCCCATTTCTACATTTTTGTGCCTCATGCAAATCTCTTGCATTTACTTTTAGAACATTCGCTATAGTGTGCAAAGAAGCATAATGTCCTTGGTAAATGTAAGGCTTTTCTCCTTCTAATGACAACCCTAAGATCCGCTCAAATTCTTCAAGGGTTGGTGCCAACTGAAAATCTTGAAATGTGAAGCATCGGAGTGGGGGATCATAATACTGAGCTAGTGCTGTGATTGCCCCTACTTGTTCTTCTACTTCCAACAGGCTGAAAATTTTTCCATACTTTCTAGTAAGAGAAAGACGCTGTGGTCCCTTCAACAGCTGACTCAAGGATTTCAGGCTTTCTGTGTCGAGTTTCTTGGCTTTAAGATGTAAAGTCTTTTTCAGTTTCTTTTCTTCAAGATTGTTTGGTCTCATGTTTACTTCCATTTTCCAAAGATACTCACAACGAGACTAGGATATGATTTTCTAACAAACCTGTTGTAACAAAGAAGAAAAGAATGATTTTGTATTTTAATTATGAGAAAAAAAAAGAAAGAATAAACACTTAGAGCATATAAAGAATTTATGTACAAGGAATATGAGTTAAAGAAGAGGTATGCTCCCTTTGTGTCCTATTTTTTAGGTAGACTGTTGAGGGCTCTATGGTTTCCTGGGCTTTCTACTTAGTGTACCTCTCACCAGGTGTGGGTCTATGATTTAAGGATTCTAACGGTCTCTAGAGCTAAGAGCTCATTCCGAAATGCTATCTACAACAGCAGGTGAACCGCTAGGTGTAGGACATTCCAAAAGAGTCAAACTCTAGACGAGATTTTCGTAATAACTAAATAGGACGTACATCCAATATGACTATTGCTACGCAATCTCTTATCTATCTCAAGTTGTACTCAGACCCGGGTATAGGGCCCCACTCGTGTGTGATTAATGTGTGAGTGCTGTGTGTGAAGGGAGCATACAAACCTGGAATCCTAAAACTACCCAAGCCCAACACCTGCAAAATAGACAATACAAAACAAAGGTCGTCTACCCTAGGGTTGTCACAAATGAATAAATAAAAGAATCTGTACAAGCATAAAAAGAGTGCAATATAAATAATACAAAATAACAATCGTCTATTCTAAGGTTTTTACAAAAAAAACAAAAACAAATAAATAAAAAAAAAACTATACAAAATGGATGTTGACAAAATTCTAACAAAAGAATAGCGACCCATTAAAAAGAAGAGAAATAAATAATAAGATAAAAATAAGTTAAAAAGAAAGTGTGGTTATAATAATATGCACAATCAATTATTTTAGGCCTGACTCTCACAATTTGTCCCGATGGAGTTGCCATCTGTCATGAAGGGATCGCGACGGGGACGGCGAAAAAAGAATTTGTTTGAACAATGGAGTCGCCACCAAGTTTATTGAAATTGGGAAAACATGGAAAAACCCAATATTTTTTACAAAATGGTATTTGGAACCAGATTTGAGTTCGGGAATCGGTTATGCATAGGGAAGGGCAGACATTTAATCCTACGCACCCCTAGTACACCCGTCTTTGGACGGTACCTATAATTGATTTGTGCAAATTATTAATAACCTTTGGAATATCCATTTACAAAAAAAAAATTTTAAAAAGAAAACTTTGAAACATCAAGCTGTCACAATTCAGATGTCCAAAATTTTGAGTTAACAAGCCGTCACGGCTAAATTAACATTTTAACAGAATATTCCTCGATATAAAAAATTAGAAAATTATTTATAAGTAAAATGAATTACGAAAATTTAATTTTTGACTTGACAGGGGTCAGA
Organism: Dalbergia cochinchinensis; assembly: GCA_031216125.1. Lineage (NCBI taxonomy): Eukaryota > Viridiplantae > Streptophyta > Magnoliopsida > Fabales > Fabaceae > Dalbergia > Dalbergia cochinchinensis. Next base: position 49,412,026 of record CM062375.1, read on the forward strand.
ATCACCTGCTCCTACGTATCCTCTGGTGCAATGAGGAATTCAAAGTTACGTAGTTCTGTAAATAATTTATGTTTTGATTAAATTTTTTTTATATTTTGAAAAAGGAGTTTTGAATACCAAGCTGTCACAGCTAAAATATTCCATAATATAAAATTAATAAGCCGTCATGACTCAATTAATTCTATTTATTTACTAAAAAGGAAAAGACAATTACTAAATTAATGCACTGAATAATTTTTAATGAAAAAAATCGTTCAAATACTTATTTTAAACCTGGAAATGAAATAAAAGTCTTTTTGTTTTATATATTTAAACTCAAGCTAAACTATTTCTAAAACAATAATTCTAAAACTAAAAAAATAAATTAAATAAACACTAAATTAAACAAAAAAATTCAAATCTAAACAAATAATTTTAAAAACTTTTTGAAAAAAAATGTCAACTTAAACATAAAAATAAATCTAAAAAAAAACTTCTTGTTTATTTTTAATTTTACAAACCCAATTCTATTCCTAAATTAACTCTATTTACTTCCCACATACACACACTCACTCAGCCACACACTCACGCACTCCACACATGCACCCACATGCTCACACATTCCGCACACGTACACTCACACTAAACATTACACTCCACTCTCTCACCCACACACAGTCTAACACTTGCTGTCACCCACTCACTAATATTTGCCCTTTTTTTTTTTAAAAAAAAAGGGAACTAGAAAGGAAACGAAAAAAGGAAAGGAGGACTTCATCACTTGATTCCTTCCTTTTACTCTTTTTTTTTGAATGGCAGAAGGCAAATAAAGAAACACAGAGAGATGAGAGGGAGTGTAGCAAGAGAGAGAAAGTGAGAAGCTAAGAGAGAGGGGAGAGAGAGCCGCGGTGGCAAGAGAAGAGGGGAGAGAGGGAGAGGACCGGCCGAGGAGGAAGTCACCAGGGAGGAAGGAGGACAACTGTGACCGGAGCCAGGGGGCCGAGAACGGCGCGCACGCCACTAAGGGGAGAGAGAGCGCGAGCTGCAGGGTGGCCCAGCCACGGCAGAGCCGGCGACTCAGATCGCGATGGGGCTTCTCGGAGCATGAGGGGACGGCGGAGGTTCTGAGCGAAGAGAGAGGCTCGTGGGTGAGGATGAGGGATGAAGAACGCGTGAGGAAGAAGAGGAAGCTGATCGGAAAGAAGGAAGAGTCACCGCGACGGGGAGCCATGGGCGCACGGTGGTCAGTCGTCTCGCCGTGGCTGGAGCACCGTGACCACGCGAAGGAGGAAGGATTGGCAGTTCGGCCACCGTTCCTCGTCCGGTGACGGTGTGTGCGCGGTGATGCATGGCGGTGAAGAAGATGGCCGGTGGTGGTCCGATCCATGGAAAGGGGTTCCCTGTTTCTGCCTCCTTCTCTTTTAGTTTCTTTTTATTTATTTTTTTTTTTGTGTCGTTAAACTGTGAACTCCTGGACTGTTAAAATGGTTGTTGATGATGATAATTTTTTATTTATGATCTTGTGATTGACTGATGTTGTTTTTGGTTTTCGTTGTTGTGGCTGGGCTTCTAGTTGGAAGAAATGGTTATCTGTATTGTTTATGTTTTTTTGCAGGTAATGGATATGAACACTTAAGAAAGAAAAATGAATCAACAAAACATTTACCTAAGGTTCTGATTTTTCTTCGGTGTGTTTGCGAAATATTTCTGGATGGAAAATAGTGATGAAGTTGGAGAATGGTGGTGAAATTTTTCAGTGTTGGCAATCATCCTCCCCTCCTTTAATTTTGGTCTTCCTTTTATAGCTGTCGAATTTTTTTTTTTTTTTTGTCAGCCATGGTAGCAGCCATTCTCGATTTATCAGGATTTGATTGAAGAAAAATCTTTTGATTGTCTGCTCACTTCCAGGGAGTTATTCGATTTCTTACAACTTGCAGCCGTTTCCTTTGAAATTTTCATTGTTTGCTGCTGCATGTGATTTTTCCTTGTAGTTGCTCGAGGCCAGAAAATCCAACCAACAGTTCATCATTGTTCGTTAAAAAAACAAAAACCCGATCAATAGCTTGTCACCAGCCGAAAGAAACAATTGTGAAAGGAAAAAAAAGAAGATTCTTTTTGTTTTAGAATCGGTGTAGGCACCCTTCTTTTGACTTCACAATCACGCTTGCGCATCATCAGTTTTTTATTTTTTTCTTTTTTCTTTAAATAAAATAAGAATGAAGTGGGCTAATGACCTTTTGAAAGAGAAACGGGCTGAAACCTCCTTTTTTTTTTATCCAAAATAAAAAGGTAGGCTGACACACTTCTTTCACAATTAAAACGGGATGGGCTTTTCTTATTTTGTACAATGAAGATCAACAATCACAACAAAGAAAAATGAAATGAAATGGGCCCTCTTTTTCTTATTGATTTTTAGGCCGGACAAAATCGGGTGTTCATAACATCTCTCCTATCCTTTATTTTACATTTACTTTACTCTTGTACCATTATTTTCTATTTTAAACTTAGTTTCTATATTTTGACATTTTATTTGTCCCCAAAAAATTTAGGAGACATTGGTTCAATATCTCTTGAAATTCCGAGAGATTTCTGGTGAACGGTTTAACTTGTTTTTTTTAGCGTGCAAAAAAGTTCTAAACTACACTTGATTCAATCCCCCTTTCTCAAGTCCATTCACACTATCAATCGGCATAAGGAGCTTGGTTCCTAGGGGTCAAGGTTAACCGCTTAGGAAAAAGATCCAATGGCAAACATGGTTCCATACACGTTCACAGAAAAATGGTCCACCACACGACCTCCATCTTTCAATGGAGTAAACTATCCATGCTAGAAGGAAAGGATGCAGATATTCATCCAATCTAATGATTATAACTTGTGGAAGATCATTATCAAAGGTGCTGAAACTCAAGTGACAACAAATGAACAAGGATATAGGATTGCAAAAACTGATGAGGAATAGGCTCCTGAAGAAAATAAAAAACACTACAAGACAAATACGAGTTACCAATGGATTTATCGACGAAATTGAAGAAATTTGAGAATTTTTTTTTTTGTTCCAGTCATTATCGATGGAAATTTCGTTGGTAATCCACCGATAAACTTCCTGCCAAATAGCGCGAAATATGTCTTGCTGGTAATTATTTCCAAATTTTTTTTTTCAAAATGAATTTTACAGATGAGAAATCATTTAGTAATAATTTGAAAAATTTAATTCAAAATTTATATTTATAGACTGAAAATCCGTTGATAACTAATTCAAATTATTTATTTTAAAATTTTTTTTACTGATGAAAAATATATTAGTAATTATTTCCAAAACCTTATTTTCAAAATGAATTTCACCGATGGAAAATCCATCGGTAATAATTTGAGAAATTTAATTCAAAGTTTATATTTAACGAATGAAAATTCGTCTGTAATTAATTTGAATTATTTATTTTTAAAAATTATTTTTATTGATGGATTTTCATCTGTAATTATTTCTAAATTTTTTTTTTTTTGCAAAATGAATTTTACCAATGAAAAATTTATCAGTAATAATTTGAAAAATTTAATTCAGAATGTATATTTACCCAACTAAAAATCCATTGGTAACTAATTCGAATTATTTATTTTTAAAAAATTATTTTTATTGATGGAAAATCCGTCGATAATTATTTCCAATTTTTTTTTCATAATGAATTTTACCAATGAAAAATCCATCAGTAATAATTTGAAAAATTTAATTCAGAATTTCTATTTACCAACTAAAAATCCGTCAGTAATTAATTCAAATTATTTATTTTTAAAAATTATTTTTATTGATGGAAAATCTGTCGTTAATTATTTCCAAATATTTTTTTCAAAATGAATTTTACTGATGAAAAATCAGTGGATAATTTTGCAAAAAAATAATTTAAAAATTAAATTTACCAACTGAGTCGTTAGTAATTATTTTCTTAAAAAATTCTATCTCTTAAATTTATTGACATATTTTTCGTTGATAATTTAAAAATCCATCGGTAATGAATTTTATATGATAGTACTATGTGTCATTTTCCTCATTTATTTCTTCTCTTGACATAGAGCAAGGGAAAGGGTGGAGGGAGGGCAGAGCTCACACAGCATGAGGATCGAGAGGGAAGGCTGCCACGTGAAAGGAAGGAGGCCGCGATCGAAGCGAGGTTTACCGACAAGATGACCGGGTGAAGGGGGGAAGCCGCGCGACTGGGCTCCGCGACAGCACTGTTATCCCGGGGGAGCAGATCTAGGTAGATGAAGGTTCCGGCAGGAGGTGCTAACGGCGGTTGCATGCAATTGGAGAGAGAGAATGAAGGCAGTGGATTGCGGCTAGGCGACAGTTAGGGAAGCCGCTCACTCAGCAAGCGGCAAAGAGAGGTGCGACAGTCAGTGCGGTCATCGTGGTAACTCACAAGGGGGCCGCGATGAAGGCTTCGGTGGTGGAGGTTCAGCTCACGGTGGTGCTAGAGCTGGCGGTGATGGCGCACAGAGGCGACTACAAGGAAGAAAAGTAGCGGAGCACCACCACGAGTTCTTCCCCTATTCTTTTATATATATATATATAAGGTTTGAGATTATTGTGGATTGTATGGCTTGAGTTTATGTTGATGAAGGTTGATTTGGTTGGGTTTGAAATTGTTTGTTTCTGATCTTATTGTCTCGTGCTTACTGGTTTGGAGTGGATTTTTTATGTTGTGGTTATGGTTTGGACAGTGATGAAGGTTGATTTGGTTGGGTTTGGAAGGTAATGTGCTGGCATGCTGTTAATGGAAACAAAGAAAAATGTATGTAGAAACTGTGATATGCATATGTTTCAGGAACTCACTTTATCTTGTTGAACCCCTATGTTCTAAATGAGATTGACCATGCCACTCTGTGTTTTCACCCTTTTTTGCTGTGTGTGTTTTCCGTATACCTGAAATTGTGCTCCTGTTTCCCTTTTCTCTGTGAATGAACCTATTCATTTATACGTGCTTTGCTAATCGATTGTTTGGTCCTTCATTGATCTTTCCAGCTGCGAAAGAGAATGGTTTGCAAATTTGGAAATGATGAAACAGTATGGCTCCTCAACCTTTAAATTTCATTTTATTATCTTCAAGTGATGCACTATCATTCTATTCGAGCTTCCCTTTTTATTTTTCATCATTTATTTATTTATTTTTAAGTTTATAGATCAAAGAAATGTGGGTTGAAAGGAAATAAACAAAAGTGAAATGGAATGAGAAACATTCTTTTGTTTTCTTTTTTGTTTTTTTTCATTTTTTTGTTTAGTTTTGTGAAAATAAAATAAATAAAAAAAGAGTAATATACATTTTATCGATGGATTTTCCACCAGTAAATCAAAAATAAAATTTGAACTATTGAATGTCTCCGACAGATTTTTCATTGATAAAATAAAAAAGAAAAAAAATAAAATTTTAAATTATTACCGATGGATTTTTCATCGGTAAAATAAAAAAGGGAAAAAAATTTAAAATATTACAAATTTTCCATTGGTAAAATGAAAAAAGAAAAATAAAATTTTAAAATATTCCGCTGATAAAATAAAAAGAAATAAAATCTAAAATTTTAAAATTCATGATTACCAGCGGAAAATATTAAAAAATAAAATAAAGAATTGACAAATTATCACTGGATATTCCATCAGTAAATTTTAAAAAACATGATTTAAATTAAAATTTTACTAATGAATTTTTCGTCGATAAAAATTTCTATCGATGAATTTCTTAAGGATATTTTCAAGCTCATTACTAATGAATTTTTTTTGCAAAAATCCGTCGAAAAATTTGTTGGTAAAAATTTTCGATAGATTGGTTCCACCAGTAATACTTTCTAACGATGTTATTACCGGTTAACAAAATCCGTCGGTGATACAAAAACTTGTCGGTAATGACAGTTTTTTTTGGTAGTGAAAATTTATTCTCTTAAGGGAATGATTTTTGATATATTCACTTCAGGGGATATACGAATATCTTTGTAAGTGGAGAAATAATTCATTCATTTTAGGGAATGATTATTATTTATTTATTTTGGGATATGTATCATTTGCTTCTGGAAATGATTACCATTCACTTCAGGGAATGGTATTGAAAAGAAAAAGAAAAAAAATAAATAATGAAAGAAGGATAAATTATGACACAAGAATATAATACATTCAAAATTAACGAGCCATATCAACTTAATATGCAAATGATATAAAACAGAATCATAACGTCCAATAAATAGAAAGATAATATAGTAACAAAAGTAAATGTATAATTTGTGAATCAATATGCGATTGGTAACGTAAATATACAATCAATGCATTAGATATATTACTAATTTTTTTAAAACAAATTTGAGAAAATTTATTACTAATCAATATGTTGATTCATATAGATAATCTAACAAAGGAAAAAATGTTAAAAAAAGTGCATATTACATGATAGACGCAGGGAAATATCGTGGTTGCTTTATATTATTTCTAATTTATTCTTAAAATCGAAGAGTTAAACTTTGAGGAAGTGACGGACAATTCTAAAAAAAAATTGTAGTGTGTCCTGTATACAAAATTATAATGAGTTGAAAAGGAAAAAAAATGAGGATCCTGAAATGCACAAAGGGAAAATGATGTGAAAATTGAATATAAAATAGCAAGAATGTTGTGTCCAAGTGTTTAAAGCCAATAAGAATCCAGGACTTTGGCAAGGCAAAGTGTAATATATTGACATGCACACACTATCGCAAATAACCACCCAACAATAACACGAGAGTAATTATCATATACTTGAAGTGTTGAAAGAGTCAGAACGAAAGATCAACTAATTGTGGGGAAAAAAAAGTAGAATTGTGTTGATAATGTATTATAAAATGATAGATAGAGAAGAAGAGAAGTGATTGGAAAATAAGAGAGAGCTCCTTTCACTTTTTACTGTATAAAGCAATATACTACAAGAAATTTGTGGGATTCCAATGGTATTATCAACGGGTTTTTCGATGGGCAACGATTATACCGACGGGCTAACTGACGGGTATGTGGGCATCATTAAATAGGGTGTCAATGAATATTACCGACGATAATAAGATACCCGTTGATTATTATTGAACTTTCTTCCTTTTTGCTCTAGGCTTCTTCTAGAGAGTTTCTAGCCTTGCTTTTGACACTTTGCAATTGATCCAACGTTCCCGTGTTCAAAACCATACTCAAGGAGACAAGTGAAATGTAACAGGGTGTAATTACAAATTATTTCCAAAATCAATGTAATAGTCAATGATTCTATCCAAATCACATAATGAGAAATAAATTAAAATTCTTATTAATTGTATCAACAACATATTAAAACTCATGTAAAAAGTTAAGATTTAAAAGTAAGATAAGTGGCACAAATTCCCTTTATTAGACACTGATTGTCTATGGTTTGGGGCTGGGAAGTAGTTATTTGGCAGTAGTCTAGTGTCAGTCAGTGGTGGTCTGGGTTTGAACCACCAACGATCAATTGTGACTGAGAAAATAGGATTCAACAATGATCCAATGTTTGCCAATAGTAGCATCTGTTGGCACCGCAATTATGATATTTTATTTTTTGTTTTAGGGTCTAGAAAAATTTAACATTTTCATTTTTTGAAAATTTCCATGGGAATCTAATGTAGGGGATGGTGGGAATAAAATTTGGATAATTTTCATTCCAAGGAATATAACTTATGTAACAGCTTTCCTACCATAAAGCTATACTTAAGCCATAACCTTATAGTGAGTAGTTGTTACTTGTTAATTTTGCCCGATCTTAGAGGTGTATATATAATATTAAATATGAGCCTACTTTTGTAAAAAAAGAAAATGAACTACATTTTTCTACTACGTCGCAAAGTTTAAACATAAATAATATGTCATAATAAAATATCGAAATAACATAATTGTATTGTGCGTCGATGAGTAAATAATGTACATATCTGGATCAAACCCTTACCTTGGTCCATGTAGGAATCATCTAGTCTAGGTAGGGCATTACTCAAAATTCATTAAAAGAAAAGAAAAAGACTGACTAAGCTCTCTATTAGTGACTCATCAAAAAATCTGGACCATAGCATGAATATCAGCTAAGGATTTCCACAAAGACCACTATCATCTCAATCTATGTAAAACTATGACAACAACAGGAATGAGAATAAAAAATTCACAGTAAGAAAAGTACAAGTCTACTACTCAGTGACATTTGACTTAATATTAAATAGTTAATGCATCTTCAATTTCTTTTGAAATAATTAGTTTGCTTATTCCTTTACTTATTTAACATGATGTTATGAATGCATTTTATGCTTGAGAATAAAGTCATATGATTCGTTAAATAATTAATCAGTTTTTGGTTGTTTGTATTATAATTAGTTAGTTTGTTTCATTACTTCTTTAACAAAGTCTTATTAGTAAATTTATGCTCGAGAATAAAACTCATAGGATTCGTGATATACTTCTCATCTTATGTATTGTCAACGATGTAACACCTTTGTTGCAATCTTATATAGTTCAATCGATGTACTATCTTGTACTACAACCTTATATAGATCACAATAGCCATGCTATTCTCAATACATCACTTTATCACAATGATGTAACACCTCGTGTTACAGCCTTATATAGTTCAATCGATATAGTACCTTGTACTGCAACCTTATATAGATCACAATTTGAATCCATGAGCTTATAATCAAGCAATTAATATATTACATAAAACTTATTTATGCATTAATTTCTTAAGTTTTCTTTCTTCGTATGAAATGTCATCATTTGTTTAGGAAATCTTATGATTATTAAGCAAAATTTCTTCAAATAGTTCTATTTCTCATGCTTTTGTTATTAGGTTTTCTTGAAATCTCCTTAATATTATGAGGTTTTCTCTGTGAAATCTCCTGAATTTTGATGAGATTTTTGCTCTTTAAAATCTTCTGAATATCTTATGAGACTTCTCTGTAAAATCTTCGAAATTTCTTATGAGACTTTCCTCTTAAAAGCTGCTAAACCTTTATGAGATATTTTTACTGTGGAAACTTGTAGGACTCCTTAGTTGATATTTTTATAGTTTTCAAGAAATTAAACCAAGTGTCTTACTTAGACTTCAATATTTTTCTTCTGTGGATCAACATTGCATTCTTGTTTCATGAAACTTTATCGTCATATTTCAAAAATACCAATCTTTAAGAATTTACAAGATTATTTCTAATTATATTCTTGTAAAATTTTGAGGTATCTCATTTTTTTTAATGAACCAAAAATCTCTTCATTTACTTAGTAAAATCTCTTACATCAATTCAATCAATCCACAATTTTTATCTATGACATCTTTTATATCTATCAAACTCATATATATACATATTGAAATAAATTTTAGATTTCACAAATGTAATTTCAAATATATCTCAAGAGTTTATGTTAGCAAAATCACCAAACAATCATCAAGTAATAGACATACAATTTTTCTACCTTTCTCCAAGCCTTTCATTAAATCTTTCTCTAGCTTTTCTCCTCTAATTAAAGCTTCAAAACCATATTCCAACCCCTATATAAGCTGCTGTTTGGATCGATTTGAAGAGGAGAAAGAAGATTTTGGCTTGAGTTTGATATAAAGGAAGTATTCTTGAACTAGTTTAAGTGTTTGTCTAAGTATAACCTTCAAGAATTTGGTGGTTTCATGGAGTTTCAAGAACAAGAAAATGAAGATGGTGAAGGGAAGAAGAGGGGAACGTGATGCTATTGAAGAGAAAGAAGAGTAAGGTATTTTCTTTTTGATTTATATATATATATAACACTTGGAGAGTAAGTAGTTTTAAAAGATAATTATCACTATTTGCGGATCAACTTGCCTTGTATCAATGTTGAAAATGTCTATATTTATTTGATTGTTTTGAGCAAAAATTATCTGAGACTTGATAATATCCATTAATTGAATCAGTTTTGGTGTTTCGATGTACTAATTATTGCCATTGGTATCCGATTGACACCTAAATAACTTTATTGTGTTAATAATATCTATTTAATTTCATCCTTATTTTTATCTTTGTCCTTATACCATTTATAGGGTCTCAATCTATATCCCCAATTAAAATATTATTATTTTAAATTTTAATAATATTTAATTAATTTTTTTTTTTACTGAATCCTCATATTGTTGTGATCATAATCATGTCTGTCAAAATTTTTAAAATTCCTATAGTTAATTCACATTTAATTATTAAATCAATAATTGTTTTATAAATCACAAACCAAACATGAGAATGATGCATTCCCAAGCTCAGATTCATGGGAATATTAAAAAATTCCAGGAACCGCACACCCCTCTAGAGAATGAAGTGTTACTGAATTTTCTTTTAGGGACTGACATGTTAAATCCCAATGCCTGCAACTTTAATGCATTATATTTACCTTGTGTTATGGATGGAGTATTTGTAGATATATAGTAATGTTTCTTTTTAGAGGATTTCAATTGACTAAGCATGACATTCTTTGTTTGGATACTAAAACAAACGGATTTGATAATTTCAAGTATTTTTATGAGGATTTTTGCAAGCTCCCAAAAAGTGGATTTCAAATATTTCACCTTGATGGAGAGAATTCTAAATATCTCTCTCTGTCTCTTGACTCTCTCTTCCAACAAGTTTACTAATACTGTTAATCACTCACCATATGCGACTTGCAGCCCAATGCTCGTTGCTCGTCACCAACCGATTGCCAACTGCAACCCAACACTAGCCACTCGTCGACAACTGCCCACCACCAACCAACCACCGTTGTTTGACCGTCGTTCAGCTGCTCGCTGCTCGCTGGCTAACCACCACTTCCTACTGGTAGACCGCCAGCCAATTGCTGCTGCTCGTAGGTCGACAACTCCCTGACATTAGCTTGCAGTTGCTAATCGCTTCCGGCTAACTAACCAATACTCGCCGTCGACTGATAGTTACCCATAGCCGACCCTTAGCTGCCTGCCAATTATCATCAACCATTATTACTCTTGTCCAAACAAAGTATGATACAAATGAAGTAATACTTATTTTATTCAAATAAAAAAAATAAAAAATTAAGAGAATTCAATTGAAGCATTTAATATGACTTTAGTTTTTATGCAGCGGTAACGTAATTGAATTTCATATTTTCATCCAATCATATTTGACCGTAAGTATATGATTCTTTCAAGTGGTTAATATAATTATTGATGTAGTAATACATGATTTGATTTGAAGATGATATTAAATTCTTTTACGCTATTTCATTTCATTCATATGAAATCCTAATACTACTACTTTAATTTTAACCCATAACATTAATATGGAATACTGTAAAATTGTTCGGGTAAGTCATAATGATGAATTTATTGGTAAAATATTACTTCCTTCATTTCAAAATAAATATCTCTTTTGAGTTTTGCACTAGAATTAAAATAATGATTAAATCTCATTGATTCTTTGACTTTTTCTCTCTCTATTAAATTATGTACACTCGATCTCTATTCACTCATTCTCTCTCTCAAATGAAAAAAAAGGGGTAAAATAGACATAAAGTAATTAAAGAGTCATTTAAAATCAAAAATGAAAATTAATTTGAAACAAAATACTCCTTTCGTTTCAAGTTAATTGTCCACTTACTGGGGTTTTTGATATTTTAGATTAACCGTCCACTTATTATTTCAAAAGAAGATTAATTATGTTTTTTCAATACCACCCTTTGTGATTACTTATCACTTCAAAAGAGATTAATTATGTTTTTTTGAAAATAGACGTAATTCAATCTATTTATATAATTTTATACCATTACCATTGTTTATTTAGTGTCTTCTTAATCTGTATGCTTCTTTTTGTCCTGACAGTTAACCAGTGGAGGGAGTAGAAAGTGAAAAATAGCACTTAAATAGAAATGGAGGGAGCAAGGAAGTATTGTGATGTATCTCGTGTAGACATGAAGTGACGAGTTTACAACTTGACTTTTATGATTCAAATTAAGCCATTCTTAGTGGTCCATAAGATCGAAGGGGGTAGGTTGTGTACTTGTGTTTGATCTTTCTTGTCCTCATGTTTGTATGTTTGCGATCATTAACAATTAAACAACATTATCCCATTGTTATTATTTCCCGTGGGCAAGGGTATTGATACTTGATCAAACTTTTGGGGTGCACCAAATTCCGTGCATGTTTACCACTGATTGAAGGTTAGATATTTTTCTGCAATTTTAATTTCCACCAGATCCAGATTGGTTAAACAAACTTTTTTTCGTTTTTTAAATTCCTTGTATGCATGAGATTTGCTATAGGAAAAAAAAAAATTAAGTTGTCCTTCTATGGAAAACATAGCATGTGTATTAAATATTTTATAAAAAAGGGATAAAATAAGTAAAAGCAACGCACACATGTTTCGTTTTAATTAGATAAACACCACTAGCACTTGAAATGCTTCGCTTAAGTTTCATCCTTTTAATTACCGAAACAACCGAGAGCACAAGGATGGATCCTAGCCACAGGGATGCATAGCAAGGGATGTGCCCTAGGAAGGGCCATTCCAGGTCCCTCCTCCATGTCAACAATTCCATTATTCCCCTCTTCACCAACTTTCCATTCAAAGCACTGAATCATTCCAGCCAAGGTTGTAGGAATTACATGCAAGGCCAGAGCAGCACCAGGGCAGCTTCTCCTTCCAGCACCAAATGACAACAGCTCAAAATTCAGCCCCTTCAGATCCAATGGGCTCTGTCCCTCTTCATTGAGGAACCTCTCTGGCTTGAACTCAAGTGGGTCTTCCCAGTAGTTTGGGTCCCTGCCAATGGCCCACACATTTACAAACACAGTGGTCCTTGCTGGAATGTAATACCCATCAACATTACAGTCTTCAGTTGACTGCCTCACTATTAAGGGCCCAGTGGGGTGAAGCCTCATTGTTTCCTTTACTATGGATTGAACATAGGGAAGGTTTGGAATATCTGATTCCTCTGCCAATCTGTTCTTACCAACCACCGAGTCAATTTCTTGTCTTGCCTTTGCCATCATATCTGGGTGGTTGATTAGCTCAGCCAAGGCCCATTCTATTGTAATAGCTGATGTCTCAGTTCCAGCTCCAAACATGTTCTGCAAATTACGTGACCAGAGGCTTCATTAGCTACTTTCCTCTTTAAAACATCAAAATCAAATTGATTTTTCTCTTTTATCCTCATTATTAAAAGAAAAAGATCTTAAATTGTGATTGCGGTCAATGTTATGCTTGTATTGCGGAGAAACGTTGCTGATGACTCCGCAATTATTGCTATGATGTGGTTGCGAAGGCATCACAACAACAATATTGCGATTACAATAGTGGTTGCGACCACTGTTTAGAACTATAAAAGGGACTATTGTTACTTACCATAATGAAGGCCTTAATATTTTCTCTCGTTAATCTAATCTCCGAACTTTCATCAGCATAGATATCAAGTAAAATATCAAGCAAATCGCTCACTGCTTCATCACCATCACTATCCACTCCCTCCCCCTTCTTTTTGTTCCTCCTTGCATCTTCATGTTCGTTCATGATCCTCTCCATTATAGCATCATACCTACCTCTAACACCCTCAAGCCTCTTGCCAAACCCTTGCAAGTCCAACTTCTTGGCAAACCACAACATATCTCCCAAGTTGAACTTCCCACCAAGCTCAGTCATCTCTTTCACCAGCTCAATAAGTTGGTGACCTTCCCCTTCAACATCTGAACACCTCCTCCTCAAAGCCATCCTTGTGATTATGTTGTTTGCCAGCATAGCCAACTCCGCCCCAACATTCACCTCCTCTCTCAACTCAGCCTTTTTCATCATGCCCTTCAAGAACAGCCTTATTTCCTCAGCTCTGATGGGAAGGTGCTGGTGGAGTATACGGCCACCAAGGAGTTCAGTCATGCAAAGCTTTTTCATGAACCTCCAATAAGGCCCATAGGGTGCCAAAACAAAATCTGAAGAACCATATGTGATGTAGTCTAGGTTGGTTCTTTTTGGTCGGTTTAAGAAACATGCTTCGTGGGTTTTGAGGCATTGTCTCGCCATTTCAGGGGAGGAAACAAGGACACAAGGCTTTGATCCAAACAAGAGGTAGACCAAAGGGCCATAACGGGATGAGATGTTGTGAAAGGCTTGGTGAGGGAGCTTGGTGAGGAGGTAGAGGTGTCCTATGACTGGAAGGGCACGAGGGCTTGGTGGAAGGCGTGGTTTGGTGTGAAGCTTGGAGAAGATCACTCGTAGCAACAATGTTGAGGCTAGCCAGATGAAAAGTAGCCCATAATAGTCAGCAAAATCAGCCATTAATGTTTTAAGATTAATGGTTAATTATGAACAACTAAACTATAGTTTTAGCTATTCTTATATACAGATGAACTAGCTGTGATGTTTTTTCTTTTCTTTTAAAATGATTTAATGTTGTTACCCAAAAAAAAAAAAAGATCTTATATGCGGCTGTTTTATACATTGACTAAAAATGTGGTCGTTTTAACCAAAAAAAAATTACCTCTAGGTTTTTCCTTTTTTTGTTTCTTTCCAACTTGTAAGTGGTCCTATAATGATTTGTCTTTTTAGAGGTTTCTTTAATTTTCTGGGTACGTTCATGTGGTCCTTTCTCTGTACATTGTCCTATATCTTATAAAATTGCCATTCTTTTCAACGAGAATACGCCTCGAATATAGTTTTTTTTATGTTTTTCATTAATAGCATCTATATAACATTATTCGTACCATATTGTTTTCGTGGATTTTGGGTTCGATAAAATTAAGATAACAAACAAAGCTAATAATACAAACTTTTATTTTTTGATCCCAAAGTAGAGGTGATTGCACCAAGGAGAAGAATCTACCCATTAGTTATAGGTTTTTCAACTACTTTAAATAATAAATTTTAAACAAAGACAATATGTGAAAAGAAGATTTTGTTAATGAACAGGAGTAATATAACAACAAATTCACATCAAAGTATCACAATAAAATATGGTTGAGAAATTACCTAGACTAAACTAAAAAGAAAAGGAAAAAGTGCTGAAAAATGAAGGATAAAACGTAAAGACATGTGTGTTGATCCTCTCTTGTTTGACTCTTTTGAGGCATTTTTATAATCATGAAGATAATTTTCCAATTTTAACATATGTTAATCTGGAATAAAACTCCCTCCACATACTTGGTAACCACTCCATGGCAAATTGGTAATGTTCCATAGTTGATTAGCAATGTTCCACGGCTAATTGAAATGAATTGTGACTATCTCCCATAATTTAACTGTTTGTCACTGTTTCAATGCGTGGCCAATATGCACTAATTGCCTCTTCTCCATTTGACACGTAAGCATCTCCCAATTGCAAAAACTTCCTCATTCTCACGGCTTACAACACATAGCAGCAAACCATGTGAATAGTTAATATGCAATAACCATTTCCTTTACATGACCTAATTACCACACACAATCATGGGCCCTAGTTACTCATTTTTGGATGATAACTTATGCCCCTGCATCCTTCAGCTGATGATGAGCAAGAAGAAAGGTGAAGTAATGCATTTGCTCAAAAGGATTTTAACTCTGTATTCCCTCACAACTAACATGTTTTCATTAGCAAATTAATCCACCAAAACCTAAAGGTAAATCATTAAAATACTCTTCAATTTTGTAGACTTAAACTTGCCTCAATCTTTCCTCCATCCATAATCATGGCAGATCTCAAGGATTCAACTATAGCCACCACGTCTAACAAAGTTGCTAAACACTACGGCTGACAAAGTTGCCAAGAAAATTGCAATAGCCAAGTCATGTATTCATGAACAACAAACTCTAGATCCTATAGCTTTTAAAACAATGGCTGCCGCACCAAGAAAATTTAATCCAATGACTATTGTTGTTTTATCATTGTAGGAAACCAAGGATTATCAACCGAGCCAACTTTTAACTACTTCTATCATAAGTGAAATGCATGTTTTTTCAAGAAATTTTCTCTAGATAATGAAAATAACTCAACAGATATTGAGCCATGGCTAACTAGATGAAGTGATACACCTTGGTCGACTAATTGCTTGAGGTAGAGAAAACCCCATGGCTATTCCTGCAATAAGATTGTTCAGTATTGGTGATTGCTGAGAAAAAATGGTTGATCATCTGATAGAGATGGAACAATTATCCATGGTTGCTCTCCAATGTAATCCACCATGATTCTCGTCTAGCTATCATTAGTCGTGTCATTGCTCTTGCAATCAATTGAGTCATAATCATCAGTTAAAACTAGTTTTGGTATTCTGTCCCTTTTTCCATAACCTAGACATTCAACCAAAAACAAACGAAACTACCATGACTAACTCTAGGCTTATTTTCTCTTGGCTAACGGCTAATATCACTCTTCTACTTCACAACTGAAGCCTATCTTAGCCGCCATTAATTGATTGAAACCTAAAATCAGCCATTGAGGCAAAACAATATCAAAATGCTCCTTTTAATATCAACCATAATGCCCCCAGCTAACTTTTACGGTAGAACTAACAGCTTTCTTTTGGAAACTACCACCACCAACATATCATCCAAAATTAAGGCACGTTCTTCAATCACCTTTCATTTAGCTTAGTCATAATCCTCAACTGAGATTGACTCTAGTCCTACATCTTCTATTTCCTTCGCAGTCCTTTTTTCTTTTTCATTAACAAATTGCTCCATTCTAGAAGCTTTACTTGTTAATTGAGTAAAATCTATAAACTCCAAAGAAATCAACCTTTTCCGTAGTTGTGGAAGCATATTTCCTACAACCATAACGGCAAACTTAGGCTCTGGTAATTTGACATTACATTTGCTCATCAACTTACTGAAACTTTCCATGAAATTAGCCGTAGGCTTGCCAATTTGCTGCTTGATGTTCATAAGATCAACTAGCACAACCTTCAACTGCGGCTGATAAAAGTGATCATGGAATACACTTTCTATGTCTGCCTAATTATGCAATGAATTTGGCCGTTAGGTTGAATACCGTGTAAAAGCCAAACCAGTTAATGAAAAGGAAATAATTGCATCCTTAAGAACCCGTGTTTTGCCCTGCTTTAGCATATTGTGCAATGAAACGGCTAACGTGTATCGTTGCGGATTTCTCATCTTCTCCAAAAAAAGTAGTGAAGTTAGGAATTTTGAATCCATGAGGAGGAATGGAACTCTATCTGCCCTATTAGGATATGGCTTATGATACACAGGCCTCTCCAATGACTTCAACTGGATCCCAAAATTCCTCCTCATAACATCAGCAAGCGCATTAGGATCTATCAATTATGGAGCATTTCCTTTTAGATCAGCTATACAACTCATATTAGCTCAAGAAACATCCTATGGTTGAGGCTACAACTCCATGGCTGAGAATGTAGGCTCCACGACTGAGAATGTAAGCCCAGTAGCTGAGACTGCAGGTTCCATAGCTGAGACTGCAAGTTCCACGGCTATGACTACAGACTCCATGGCTGAGAGTGTAGGTTCCACAGCTGGAATTGCAGACTCCATGGTGTGGCTAAGGCTAGAGGCTCTACAGTTGAGACTACAAGTTGCACGACTGGAACTGCAAACTCCATGGCTGAGAGTGCAGGTTCTGCAGCTGAAACTGCAGACTCCACGGCTAAGGCTAGAGGCTCTACGGCCAAGATTGTAGGATCCGTGGCTGAGACTGTAGGTTGCGCGACTGAGATTGCAAACTCCATGGCTGAGATTATAGATCCCACAGCTGAGACTGCAAGTTTTGCGACTGATTAGATGATTGCCCCTCCAACATTATAATTGATATTATTCCAACTAAAATCACTGTGTGACATGTACATAGGGAAACTTTGCTGAGTTTTTCTGCAATTCATCATGCACCATCGATTTCATAGTATCTAACAACTGTTTTGACAACCGCTCCATCAAGCCATCAACACCCATTTTAATTTGTTGTTGTATGAAAGAAGTCGACACACAATCAAGTCGCTTTTCTTCTTCATCAACATGGATGTTCTTAGAAGAATTGGCAGACGTAGCAGATGTATTTTTTTGCTTGGAGGAAGTGGTAACCATTTGCAACTGACCAGTCATCACCCTGATGGGTGTTCCAAGTACAACTGTATACATTCTTGATTGGCCTTCATCCTCATGATTGTGTTGCTTTGGCATAACAAGAGTTGCACTATTAGGATTCAAATCCATGATCTTCTTAAATTGATTTTTCCATACAAAGCCGATAGTCCCACCGAACGTGCCAATTTTGTTGTCGTGGATTTTAGGTTTGGCTAAGTTAAGAGAACAGCCAAGAACACAAACTCCCACTTTTTGATCCCAAAGTGGAGGCGATTACACCAAGGAGGGGAATCTACCCCTTGGTTATGGGTTCTCCAACTACTTTAAAGAATAAGTTTTGGACAAAGACAATATGTGAAAAGAAGATTTTATTGATGAACAAGAGTAAAACAACAACAAATTCATACCAAGGCATCACAATAAAATATGAATGAGAAATTACCCAAACTAAACCAAAAAGTAAAAGGAAAAAGTGCTGAAAAACGAAAGATAAAATGTAAAGAGTTGTGTATTAATCTAGGGATCTCTTTTTTTACTCTTTTGAGGCCTTTTATAATCATGAAGATAGTTTTCCAACTTTAGCACATGTTAATCTGGAATAAAACTGCCCCTAAATGCTTGGTAACTACTTCACGGCTGATTGGTATTGTTCCACAGCTGATTGGTAATGTTCCACGACTAATTGACATGAACCATGACCATCTCCCATAATTTAACTGCTTGTCACTATTTCAACGAGTGGCCAATATGCACTAACTGCCTCTTCTCCATTTGACATATAAGCATCCCCCAATTGCAAAAACTTCCTCATTCTCACATCTCACAACACATGGCAGCAAACCATGTGAATAGTTAATGTGCAATAACCGCTTCCTTTACATGGCCTAATTACTATAAACAATCATGGGCCCCAGTTACTCATTTTTGGGTGATAACATATATAATACTAACAATAATTATATCTACCACCGCACACATTCTCTCTCTCTCTCACACACACACACACAGATATAGCATCTGCCAATGGTTAATGCCATAAAGTATGGCTATTAATTACGTAAGGTGACCCAAACTTCTTTTTATTTTATTGAGTAAAATATAGTCTCTCATTTGAGAGATGGTATTATCACTTTTTTCTCTCCTCTGTTTTTAAAACATACACTCCTCTTTTCTATAAAATTAATATGACATACACTTTAAGCCATTTTCAAATTTTCATACATTCTTCATTTTCGCATACTTATTATTTCATGTTTGCTTAAAATATCCTTTATTAATTATACATAATAAATTTTCATAAAGTAAAATAAATATAGCTTATAATAATATAAACATTAAATTATATCTATTAATTTAAATTATTAATATATTAAGAAAAAATTATTATAAATAATAATTAATAGTAACAATAATTTATAATAATTATTTTAAACATAAAGTTATGTATTTTTCAAGTATTAATTTTATAATATTATTGTATATCTGTAGTGTAACATCACAAAATTATTTTGTTATGTTCTCCGTGATTTATCTTTATATGCAAAGTTAATAAGTATTTTTTATATCTTATAATTATATATAATAATACTCTAAAATAAAAGCTGAAAAGTATCTAATTTTTATTGTTTAAAAATAATCATTACAAATTATTGTCATTATTAATAATTTATTTTCTTAACATAGCAAAAAAATTTTAGAAATTACATTTAATACAAACACATATATAAATATGAATAACAATATTTTATATTATTATATGCCTCGTGTATTTTAATTTGTTAAAAAACTTAACATATATATATATATATATATAATATTAATAAAGGGTATTTCGGTTAAAAATAATAAGAAGAATAGGAAAATGGAGAATTAACAAAAAAAAAATTAAAAAAATTAAAGTATGGTCTTTCTTAATTTTTCGGAGAATGAAAATGAATGTTTTACAAATAAATTCCATTTACTACTCAAATTCACGGTGGTTCTCAGCTATGACTCCAAAGTAAATTTAGTTTGATAAGCTAAATTTTAAATGAATCAAATTTGTCTGCAATTTATGGTTCAAAACTTAATTCCCTGAAGAACTTGGTCATTAAGGAGAAGCAGAACAATGAAAATTCTGCCATGCTTAACCAACAAAAGGAAAAGGAACAACTCGTGAATTATGGTGTGACAATACTATCAATCATTATTAATTCAATGGTGATGACAATATGTTTTTACAATAGAATAATACACGTAATAAATTAATGATAAGGGTACAATAATGGATTAATAATTTATGTTTTCCAAAATCGCTATTATTTGTTTGTCACTTTGTCTTGTGAGGATATCGATATTGTTTTAAAAACATATTGGTCCCGAGACTAGGAAAGCTTAGCCACTCCTTTATGTTACATTAAATTTTTCTTAAGTTTCACCAAAATATCCTTCCTTTTTTTAATTATTAAATAATTAATACAAATTATTTATTAGTTATCACAATATTATCAACAATTATTATTGTTAATTTAATTATAATTAATTTAATTATTAGCACAATTAATATAACCATTTAGATTAAGCAGGAATTTTGAGATTGCAAGGGAATCTTAAGACAAACGAAGTCTTAAATCTTGTTCTTCTTTGCTAGGGTTTCCTTACCTCCTGACATGGAGAACTTTGTTTCTCGTCCCCACCACTTTCCTTCCCTCCTAAACTTCCAGATGGGGTGAGGGAAGTGGTCTGAAGTCCGATATTGTAACAGTAAAGGTTTCTTTTAGGGTTAAAGTTTTGGGAATGACTCACTCTCACCCAACAGTTAAGAAAGAATGGTTTGCCGAGAAGTTGTTTAATGTGGAGTGTGAGAATGGAGACCCCATGTCCTCTATGATTCATGTCGATGACAATGTGTTTGAGGAACTTTGTGATTCTTGGAAAGAGGCCCTCTTGATCAAGGCCTTGGGTAAATTAGTTGGCTACAAAATCATCAAGGATAGGATCACAAAACTTTGGAAGTTGCAAGTAGGGTTTGACATTAGGGATATGAGGCATGGATTCTTCATGGCCAAATTTGACACCATGGAAAATAGAGAAAAGGTAATGCGAGGTGGTCCATCGATGATCTTTGATCACTATTTAGCACTCAGCACTTGGAGTCTTGAGTTCATTGTTGAAACTGCTAAAGTAGATAGATCTCTTGTTTGGATTCGATTCCCAAGTTTGAACATGGCCTTAAAAGTGTTATTATGGCTATGGGCTCCATTTTTGGTCAACCAGTGAGGGAGGATTCCACTACAATAGGGGCAGACCGCAGTAAGTTTGGTCATGTGTGCATTGAAATTGATTTGACCAAACTAGTTATTGGAAGAGTATGGCTTCATGGCCGTTGGTACCATGTCCAATATGAGGGACTCCATCTTCTTTGTGTGCAGTATGGCCATTATGGGCATCTTGCTTGAAACTACTTCAAGTGTGCCAAGCAAGAGTAGGGTGGAGCTCATTCTACTTCTTTGGTGGTGATTCACTAGACTGTGGGTGGCAATGCAATGGTCGCATTGTCCCCAGAGGCTGTGAAAAATTCCAATCAAATCCCTCGAATAATCGATAATAGGGAGAATTAAATGCTAGGAATCCTATCATTAATTTGAATTATGTCGAGTGACTTGTTGTCCAACATGGAAAAAAGAAATCGATCTCCAAAGGTAATCATGGCAAGGCAGATTCTCAAGGTTTTCAAGATCATAACCAATTCAAGATTCTATAATGAGGGGCCCACTTTAAACAAGCTGTGAATCAGGGAGAGGGGGATGTGACCAACCAAACAATTCCAATAAACTAGGCACCCAACCTAAGCAAAAAGTATGGCCTAAGAACAAAAGGCCAAGGAAAGAGGATAATGGCAAAACCTCTACTCAAGTTATCCAATTTGGTAATGTTAAAGTCAAGAAAGTGATCTATAAGACAACTGCATTGTTGGTCTAGCAACCACAGACCATCACTAAGATGATCCTGCCTAGTGGGTATTAGTGAGTACTTGCAATGTCAATGTCCCTGCTACCCAGTCCCACGAGGTGATCCTAGAATCCCAAGCTAGTAGTGTGTCTGAGACGGAAAGGGTTCTAGAGACTCGAGGCATGCACCAATCTTCAAAAGGAATGTGCATGCAGAAGATGCAGACGGGTGCTGGAGCCCCAGCGAATACTAGCCAAGCCTGAGCTAGTGTGAAATTTGTTCCTTCTCTCTTGTATTTTGATGACTGAAATCAAGGAGTATGTTATCATTTCTTGGAGTGTGTGAGGGGCTGTCAATAACAACAGGAAGGGTCATATTAAAGAGCTTATCCATTGTCATAACCGATTCCTTTTCATTATTATGGAAACAAATACTAGTTTGGGTTAGGTAAAGAAGTTTTAGTTCATTGTGGGATTCAAGCCTATGGGTACTGTAGAAGTGTAAGGCCACTCTAGTGGTATTTGGGAACTAGCTTTGACAAATGGCTACATGGTAAAGGAGTTTTATCATTTTCCCCAGTACCTATCTTTTGAAATTTCTTGTGGTAATAGTTCTTGGATTTGCTCCACTACTTATGCTATTCGTACCCATTTTCACCATGCTATCCTCTAGGCTAATGTCCAAAATCTGATTAGTAAACCATGGCTTTTTATGGATGACTTCAACCTTCTTTCTTTTGAAGTTAGAGGTGGAAATTTTATTCATTCATGAGTGGTGGCCTTTTTCGAGATGATTAACGACCATCAATTAACTGATCTTGGGGTTTACAGGGGTCGTTTTACTTGGTTTAGATCTATTGTTGGCCTAAGTAGAGTGGCAAAGAGACTAGATCGTGTGCTTGGTGGTATGGCTTGGAGAACTAGGTTCTTTGAGGCCGTTGTCAGTAACCTCACTCATTTTCATTCTGACCACTCTCCCACCACACTTCTGTGTGGTTCCTCCTTCCTATACCCCCAATTCATTATAGATCTAATCGCTTGTTTAGGTTTCAAGTGGCTTAGACCACCCATGACTTATATCCAACAGTGGTCAAGGATGCATGGGAGAAAGACAATCACGATGCTTGAAGATGCCGCTAGGAAGTCTGCCATGGTTCTGCTCGATTTAATAAAGAAAGCTCAGGCAATGTTTTTAGAAGGAAAAGGGAGCTAAAAGCCCGTATTGCTGGTATCCAGCGATAATCGAAAAACTAGGACCCTACTTCCTTGGAATTGCTTAAAAACTCTTTCCAAAAAGAATATAAGGTTGAGCTTGAATAGGAAGGGCTCCTCTGGTATCAGAAATCCAAAGAAAAAAGGGTGAAATTCAGGGACAGGAATATGAGGTTTGTCCATACTCAAACTATTATTAGGCAATGCCAAAGCAAAATCCATGGCCTTACTATTAGAGGGTTCCTAGTGTATAGATGAAGAATTGTTAAATAGAGAGGCCCAAACTTTCTTTACAAATCTGTTTTGTAGTACGAAGAATGTTGACCTTTCTTATTGTAAGGATATTTCTATGCTTATTTTGGATGGGGAAGCTACAACCTATCTTTCAGCACTAATGACCACTGAGGAGGTTATAACGCCTTGATTTTTCCTTATGTATAAATGACCAAAATGCCCCTGAGGTCATTTCTGCCTGGGAAATGAGGACAGTCGGTCTCGGCTAACCTCGAGAGGTTAGTTTTACAATTGAACGGGATTAATTGTATTGTGCATGATGTCAGAGGTGAAAATCTTATTAATTGCCGATTGGCCCAGATTTCACCCGGAAGTTTGGAATGTCATTTTTAAGAGTTGTTTAATGTCTGTATAAGCTTGGGTGGTCCCAGGGAGTTTTTGTGTAAAATTACCATTTTGCCCCTAATTAAGGGCATAATAAGCTTTATTGCATGATTAACAAAACCTAAGCAATATTACACTGTAATTAAAGTTTAATTAATTTTAATTATTAATCTTGAGTCAAAATAATTAATTGAGATTGATTAGAGCTTAAGATTGCTTAGAGAAAGTTTAATTCCTTTCTAGAATCAAATGTTCTTCAAGTCAAAAAATGAATAATGTATAATCCCATGATTTAAAAAAACATGTTGGCATTTGAAATTCAAATTTATTGAGTTTAATTCAACTTAAATGAACTTAATGTTTATGACCACTCTTTAATCATGGCCTTGAAATTTCTAATTACCTGATTATCAACCTAAACACCTAACTACCCACTCCTAACCTTTTTCCTAATTAAATCTACCTCTAATACACATCCTAACCTACATTAAAAATGAAACTTGGCCCCCAAGTTCATCTAGAAGGCCACGAAACTTCCCTCCAATTTCATCCTCTCATGTTCCAATTTTTCTATAAATACACATGCAAGGAAACTCTTGTGACACCATTTGTTCATTTCTTGCAATCTTGGTTCAAGAATCCTCAAAGTTTCTCTCTAGTTTCTCAAAGAGGTCTTCTTCTTCTTCTTTATTTACTCTAAGAAGCACCACTCACCACCATCTCTCAACCTCAAACCACCACATAACCACTATAGATATTCCTTTAAACACATAACCTCTCCACTTCAAAGATCAAACTCAAGACATATCTTCCTTCCTCTTTTTCTTTCTTGGCCGAAATCACCTTGAAGCACCAAGAAAGATTTGTTCTTCTCATCTTATTTCCAAGACCAAGCTTTTCTCTTTTCAAAGAAAAATACCTTTGGTAGGGAGTTGTTTTAAAGATTGCTATTCTTTTGTTTTGTTTTACTCTTGGATTGAGATGTAATTATGTTGATTCTTCATTCCTCCTCCTCATTTTCAGTTCATTATTTTCCTTTTCCTTTCTTTTTATTTTCGGCCTTGATGGCCTTCATATTGGAGAAACTATGGCTTGATGATGAGGATCTTGGGTATTGGTTGTAAAACCATCATTTATTTGACCTCTAAAACTTGAAGGTTTCACTTCTAAGAGTTTTTGGTAAACAAAGATATTATGTTGTTTTAAAGAGTTAAATGGTAGTCTTGAGCCTAGAACTCAAAGAAATAATAAATGGATTGCATTCACATTTATATTTCAAGTCCTTGCATTGCATATTTATATTTAAGCCTTGCATTTCATATTTACATTTATGTCATCACCTAAATAATTAAACTCGAAACCTATCTATTTCAACCTTAAAGTTGATTGTTGGTTTAGAGTATTCACTCTAAGGGGCCTAGAGCACTAAAATAAAGAATTGGACTTGCATTTATATTTATATTTCTTGCCTAGCATGTTTACTTTTCAAGTCATCACCTAAACTTAAAGATTAAAAATAGAGCTTGCATTTTCTTATTTATATTCAAGCTTTGCATTCATATTTATATTTCCTTGCCATCACCTTATAATATTAAAGACTAAAATAAAGTTTACATTAGCATATTTACATTTATGTCATCACCTAAATAATTAAACTTGAAGCCCACCTATTTCAACCTTAAAGTTGATTGTTGATTTAGAGTGAATACTCTAAGGCATAGTTTTGAAAACCGGACCGGACCGGCCAGTTCGGACTGGAAACCGGTGAACCGGTCCACGGTCCGGTTTGGTTCAGTAATTGGACCGGATATGCACTGAATCGGTCAATACTCGGTCAAACCCGGAGTGAACCGGCTGAGTTGCTGTCGAACTGGTCCGTTGAACTGCTCACGAACCTGCTTGAAGAAATTCTACTAAAATCTCCAAAAATGTCTCTAGCAAGAGTCGAACCTGCATACCTATGGAAGGAGGAAGGGCACCTGGACCACTAGGCTAGCCGCTTCCTTTGTTAATATATGTTATTATTTTTGTATATAACATGTGCTTTGTTCAGTTGTATTAAAATTAGATAAAAGCCTTCAAAACTACCACCAGCAAGACTTGAACCCATAACCTGTCGATTATGGAAGCAGTGCCTAGACCACTGGGCCAATTGCTTCCTTTGTCAATATGTGTCATGATTTTTATATATAATATATGCTTTGTTCTATTAAAATTATATAAAATCCTTCAAAACTCTTTCTGGTAAGAATCGAACCTGTGGTAAGAGACTATGAAGGAAGAAAAGAGTGCATGTGCCACTAAGCTAACTACTTTTTTGTTGATAATTTTCATTATTTTTATATATGTAATATATTTAATTGTATTAATTTGTATTTTTATATATTAATTTAAGAATATCCGGTTCAATTGGTTCAACCAGCGACCCACCGGTTCAACCAGTGACCCAGTACCTCGACCAAGTCGGTTACCGAGCCAGTTTTCAAAACTATGCTCTAAAGGGCCTAGAGCACTAAAATAAAGAATTGGACTTGCATTCATATTTACATTTCTTGCCTAGCATGTTTACTTTTCAAGCCATCACATAAATTTAAAGATTAAAACTAGAGCTTGCATTTTCATATTTATATTCAAGCTTTGCATATCATATTTATGTTTCTCTTGCCCTCACCCTATAATGCCAAGATTAAAATGAAGCTCACATTGCACGTTTAACATTTATGTCATCACCTAATTAATCTAGTACTTAAAACCCACCTTTTCAACTCACGTGGGAACTTTGACTCATGGAATATATATATATATATATTTATAAATGTAAATATTCTTTTATTAAGCCCTCTATTATGCTACTAATTTAAGGATATTATTTGTGTTACTATAAGAATAAGAATTGATTATAAGAGCATTTCTTGATCTAGAATTAATCCTAAGAAAGACTAGTTCCTAGAAATACTTACTTCGCAATTTTATATGCTCTTAGGAAATTAAATTTTGGTCGCAGTCCAAACCTTTCCAGAATTGATGTATGTTGTTTGGAGTGCTTTTAACATGCAAAAATTGTTATTAATGGGTATGTTAGTCATTTTTGATAGTTAAGAGAAGTCTAGTACCAAAAAATGTGAATTCTAGGACTCTTTAAAATGAAAAATATGTTTTCTGTCCAACATGTGATACTTAAGTAAAAATGACATTTAACACTTAGTAAATATATGGGAATCACCCATAATTGGTTTAGAAATTAATTTTAACATCATGGGAAAAGTCGGTAAAGAGAAATGGTCAAAAATGTAACT
Organism: Dalbergia cochinchinensis; assembly: GCA_031216125.1. Lineage (NCBI taxonomy): Eukaryota > Viridiplantae > Streptophyta > Magnoliopsida > Fabales > Fabaceae > Dalbergia > Dalbergia cochinchinensis. Next base: position 49,439,084 of record CM062375.1, read on the forward strand.
TATAGAACACCGAAAAGGTTCATTTCATTTTTATTTCAAATCTGTCTAGATTTGTCTAGTAATGTTTTGGGGTTAATAATTAATGAGAATCATTGGGATTGATCCCTTAGATGCATAAATAAATAAATACAAAAGTTGGATTTACCCGATTGGAAGTTTAATCGATTAAAGAATTATTATGAGTGCTTGCTTTATAAAGTGTTATGAATTGATGTACTTGAGGTTTATATGATGATTATGTTTACATAAAGATTGTTATAGCATGTTATGATTTCACTTGAAATATTTAAGATGCATGTGTGCAAGAAATATGAAAGCATGTGACATTATATGATAAGTTGTGCTTTTGCATCTTAATATGACATGCTAAAGGTAAGGTGACATAAAACATATGGAAATGATCATCTAAACTCCCCAAATTAAAGGTTATGAGAGGTGGTCTAATAAGAAAGTGATGTGTTTTACCCTCTACTACCTCATGATAAATCTAGCAAGGGCTAGTTAGGTTGAGCTCATCCTAGGCAATAAGTATGGTAAAATTTTGGTGTTGTTTGTATAAAATTCACCGGTGGAGGTATGTTGGTTGGACTATGAAGTTCCCGTAAGAGGCGAGGGAGCTATGTTGGCTGGTCTATGAAGTTCCTATAAGGGGGTGGTTAGTAAGAAAGGAATTTGAGGGAATTATCATAGGTTCTCTTGCATGCATATTGAATGTGTTCCTTATGCTTTTGCTTTATGCCATTATATACGTGTAATGTTGCATACGGTATTGCCATGCATTCATGACTTAGTATGCTGCATTAATAACATTAAGATGCATGCTAAAAGACACGGGTCTCGATTAATGGTATTTTCAACTTAATAAATGAACCTTATATATGTCCACTACTTTCATAATGAAACCCGAGGTTCCTGAGGACGATGATGATGACATGTGTATGGAGACGGACTACCCTACTGAGATTCTTATTTAAGTTTCTTACTCCCTCTCTTTCTTTCCATCTTTGTCTTCAGCCAAGATCGACGGTGATAACCGTGGTCTACCCTGAGATGCCAACGTAAGAGTTACACCGTGGTCTAGATCAGAGTGTCGTAGCGACAGTGGAGATAAAGGCCTTCCTATATTTAACACTTAGAAGTTGTCTCGTCTTTGTATATACTTGTAACTTAGTTCTAGTAGATGTGCACTTTCTAGGAGTTAATTACTTTTTAATCATGTTTTGTAACGACTCGTCTATCTGTATTTTCTCTGATAAAATAATTAATTGTAAGTAATCAGTAGGGATTTTAAAAATTTCGATCGACACAGTTAGGATCAGAACAACATAAGGATTCTGTAAAAAAAACAAAAATTAATTAAATATTAATAAAAATTTGAAATAATAATATTTTAATCAATAATATAGGATGGGATCTTACAAATAATATTAGGACAAAATAAAAATTAGGATGAGATTAAAATGATAATTTTACCCGATAAAGTTTTTTTATGTCAACCGGATACTGAAATAATAAGAAATGGTACACCGAAATGGTAATAACCGGTATACCAAAACATTGAGATTGGCCCAATTAATAGATATTATCATATCTTAAATAAATTTTTACTTATAATGATCAAATAAATATAGATATTTCTAATACCGGTAGAAGGCAAATTGATCCAGAAAGATCAATTTTCTCTCCAAGTTAACAAGATTATAAAAAGGAAAAAAGGAAAAGAAATCTCATTTCTTCACGGTTTACTCACAACCACGTTTTTTTCATTTTCTCTCCTTCGTTGCTTTCTTCCTTTCTTCATTTCTCCATTTTCAAAACTTTCTCTTTGGAAGCTCCATGAAAACCACCATATCTATAAAGGATAATCTTAGGTAAGCATCCAAACTACTTCAAGAACATCTTCTCTACATCAAGATCAATTGAAAACTTTGTTTTTCCTTGCACTTGGTCCATTTTCCAGCACAAAACAAGGCTGAATAAAAGGGGGTTTGAGGCTTGGTTGGAGAGGAAAAACTAGAGAAAAAGTTTTGAGGAAGGTAGGAAATTATTCTAGTCTTTTACTTCATGATGTTTAGCTATTTTGCTAAGATAAGTGCTTGAACTTTGCTTGGATTATGTTGCTGAATATCTAAAACCAGAATTTTAGAATTTGTGATGGATTAAGTTGTGAAGAGATTATGCATATTGGAACTTGAATTTTATTTTAGAATTTCAGAATTTATAAGTGCTTGGACTATGATGAAATCTTGTGTATTGGAATTTTGATGTGCTGGAATTTTATGTGCTAAAATATTTATAGCATTTGCTCTTGGTTTGTATGATATAATAGGTGCTCTAAGTGGGTATGTGCAGGAATTTTATGTGCTGAAATATTTACAGCATTAGTTCTTAGGTTATGTGATCTTGAGACACATATTAATCGAAGCTTGAGAAGTGGCAGCAGAACTTGGCTTGTATCTTCAAGATTTAGAAGAAATGGTTGTCCAAGGAATGATAATTTATAGTAGAAATAATTTGAGATCCATCACAGGAAACTTGGTTCAATGGTTGAAAGAATTGATAAGAATTATTGCTAACCAAGGGATGTAATAAAAAATTTTGATAGTATAAAATCTGTTAAAATCCTAGTAGACTTTGCAGAAAAACATCGCAACAGTATATCAAATGTTATAGGAAATATCTCATAAAAGTTAAAGAAAGGCGTTATACATATTCAAGAGATTTTAAGAGAATTTTTGTATAAATGATAAAAGCGTACATAAAGAAAGGAAACTTAAGAAAATAAATCTTGTGTAATGTAATTTGCTTAGTGGCAAGCTCATGGATTCACGGGTAGTAGTAGAAGTGCTACGCCCTTAAAACTATATCAGGTTGTAATCGCGACAGCGTTACATCATTATGAGGAAAGGGATGTACTGAGAATAGTGAGGCTATTCTAGATGAGATGTAGTAGACGTACTCCATCTAGTGAACTATATCAAGTTGTAATGTGACGGCGTTATATCGTTGACAATACGATCCAAAGAAAAGTATATCAGAAGAGTCCTATGAGTTTTACCATTAAGTTCAAAATTTTCTAATAAAATTAAGTCATAAGAAATAATGATTCTAACTAATGAAACCGTTATATAAATAACTGAAGTACTTTGCTTATCTTGTATTAAGTTGAATATCATTGAGTAGTAAACTGGAACATTTTCCTACTGGGAATCATTGATTCTCATCCCTGCTGTATGATGTATTTTATATAGATGGCCTCGATCATGCTCCTTCTCGAGATGCCTGAGCAGCAGTGGCACTACGACCCAGAGTTAGGGTCACTGTATCTGGTTGCTGAGTCTCGTATCCACCTTATTTATAGACATAACACGACCTAGATTCCCTCATATTATATGACTGTCATAGGCTCTTACGTTTGCCCTTTTGAAGAGCCACTGACTGAGGGAGTTAGTTTTATCTGTCTGTAGTTGCTTATATTTTTGTTAAGCCCTAACCCGGACTAGGTGGTCACTGCAAAGACCCAGGTAGGGTTGTTTATAATATATGTGTAATTAGGTATAAATGTATATAGTATGATTGTGTGACTTAACTTACTATGGATGTGATATAAGATGTAAATTATCGTGTGACCGACTTCTTAGGATGCGCATTACATTTCTGCTATTCCTATAAGTTGACTATCACATTGTGAGCAAACTTGATTTGAGACAAGTTAGTATAGTTTTTTAGTGCAAGGCTCATATTTATTACAACTTATACGTGTATATTTCATATAGTTAAGAAATTGTAAATATATAAGTTATGGGTAACGACTACTTACTGTAATGTTATGACTCAAGTATAGCACTATAGTAGGGAGGGTGTTACATGTTTGGCTTTTGTATTAGCGTATGCTCAGCCTTTATAGGTGGGTCTGATACTATTGTTATGGCATTATATAATTGTGGAATATTCTTATATTATTAATGTTGCTATTATGACATTAAAGTCAATGTTATGACATGATGGTATTCTCAGTCTATGCCATACTCTGTTGTGATCTGCATGTATGCTATGTGATGAATGGTTATACGCTATAACTTATGCGCGAACGGCTCATAATTTGGTCTTTCAAAAAAACAAAAGGGTTGTATTTTCCATAAACTTATTTTAAAAGTTTAAAAATCAAGTAAAAGTTCTGAGACAAAAGAGTAACAACTAACGATTAACCATTATGTGTCCTAGGCGTATTGTGTTGAAAGTTAGGGTGTTACAGAGGTCAAATAGGCCGTCTTTGCTATGAGCTCCTTCAAAGCCCTGAGGCTAGATGGATTCCAAGCTTTTTTCTTCAAAAAATATTGTGAGATTATAGGGCATGATGTCTTTTTTATGGTAAACCAAGCCTTCACTTATGGCACTATTGATACTAGACTAGCTGAAACTCTTATTGTGCTTATCCTGAAGGTTGAGCAATCGAAGCACATGCAAGTGTTTAGACCTATTAACCTCGGCAATGTGTTGTACAAGATTATTACTATGATTCTAGTGAATTGTATTAGACCTTATCTTCAGGATATTGTTAGCCCTTTGCAAGGTCATTTTATTCTTGGCCATAGTACTTATGAGAATATTATTATTGCCTTGAAAACTTTTCATAGAATTAATAAGATGAAAGGTCATAAGGGTGTGGTTGCCTCCAAAATAGATTTGGAAAAGGCTTATGATAAGGTAGATTGGAACTTCTTGATGGCTACCATCCTTGACTTTGGCTTTCCCCATATCACCATCAACCTTATCATGAACTATGCGGCAAACAACTATGGGGATATCCCCAAGTTCCATAAAAATGTAGTAAACGAGACAACTCGGGTTGACTCATAAGGAAGTGTTACTAGTTAATCAAGAAATTGGTTTTGTTCAGAAATTGCAAAAAATAAATAAATTAATTTAAATTCAATAAACAAAAGCTACTTGCACAAGGAGTGGATATAGAATTATGTATAACTGACTCAAAAGAATAATTCATGAAAGTAATTATTTTCACTAATTCACAATCACACAATTATGATGAAATTCTGCTTGGCAATCACACAATCGCACAACTGAGCAAGTTGGCTAATACAAACACAAGGAAATCATGATCACAATCCTTATATGATCATGCCAACTTAAATATGCCAATTGTGATAAGCTAATCTTATCATAACCAATTCCAATTCCCTTTGCCAATTAGATACGCTTTATGCTCAGTTAAATTATGCCTAACTGAAACCCTAACTATGCATGACATTCACAATCGAAAACATACACATAATCAAAGTTGGCTCTCAAAAAAAATAATTGTATCAAACAACACAAAAATATAAGAGAAAAAAAGGAAAAAAGATTGGAAAGTCAAACCATAAATTGCATTAAAATAATGAAAAAACAAAATGAGTATTAGAGGATAAAAAGAACAACAAAGTTAATTAGGGGAATAAAATGAAAAACAAAATAGCTTACGGGATCTAAATGTGTATTTTGCATAAAGGTGGCCAAACGAGTTGGACCCGCCATATTGGCTGGCCAATCCGCCATTTTTTGACAGGGTTGGTTGGTATTTTCAACCTAAAAAAATATGACGGGTCAACTCCTGCCTCATTTATGTCTAACCCATGACGGGGCAAAGCGTATTGGCAAAATAGCTAAAATTATAATAAAAAAGGGGATGACCTGCCAACTCGTCATTTTTTTACAGGGCTGGTTGGCACTTTCAATCCAAATAATCAAAACAAGTTAACTCATCCTACTCTATTTTATGGCCAACCCGCGACAAGGCGAGTTGCCTGCCCCGTTTGCCATTCGTAATTTTGCATGATTTTTAAAATTGAACCCAACTGGCCTATCGGACAGAATGAACAAGGAATTGGCCAAGAGTCCGATTCAATTAATCCTCAAAAACATGTCTTGTGTGAAACCGCCCGTGAATTGGTTTGGATTGCCTGAAAATTGGTGAACCGATCAAACTGGTCGTGTCAATCGATTGGCCGGTTTTTAAAAAACAAAATTTTTCTACTGAAATTGACATCATTTTCCTAAGTCTGCTGCCATCGTGTGTCTTGGTGTGTGTCCTCCTCCCTTGTTTGTGCATCTCTATGTGCCGCGTGGTTGTGCTCCCACTGCCGCTGTCAATCGCAAAGAAAAAGCATCTGTCCTGCTACCAAAGCTAGTAGCTCCCAACTATGAGCTTGTGATAGTGTTACTAGATCCTCAACAAGTTAAGGTTCCTGGCTTTCTTTTCTTCTCTGTTCCAAGTTTACTCCTCTTTGGCTCTTTCTTATCAGATTAATTTAGAAATTGGCATCCATTGAATGTTTTAGTCATTTTATAGAATGTAATTAATTATATATTTATATATAATTAATTTTATAAATATATCTTACTTTTATAAATATATATTTTGTTATGCCCAGATCATTGTTCTGAAAACCAGACCAAACCAGCCTGCTCTCTATTCCGAATTGGACCTGAAAATCATTTTGCTAAGAACCGCCCAGAAACCACTGAGAACCGCCCGGGAACCGGTAAAATGGGCAAACAGGCCCGGTCCAAGCGGTCCGGTGGTTTTTAAAAAAAACAAAGAAAACTAATTGCAAAACGCGTGATTTTTTCCATTTTGGTCAAAAAGAAGAAAAGCATAAAGTGAACGTTACTGATTACATCATTACATTACTACTTTTGGCCTTTTCTCTTTCCTTTTCAGTTCCTTTTTTTTTCCTCCTTTCTCAGTTACAGAGAGAAGTAAAGATCAGAGAAATAGAGAACAGAGAAGCAAAGTTGTCATGCCGTATCCCGCCCACCGTGTCGTGTCCAGTTCGCACCCAACAAGCTCTTTTGCCTGGGTCCCGGTCACCAGGAACTCTTCTGCCCATGTCGACGCTACTTCTGCCTGTGTCGATCCTGCTTCTACTTGTGTCGATTCCCTGTCCAACAAGCTCTTCTGCCTATGGCCCGGTCGCCGGTAGGGTGTTTCTGGAGTATCATACGGAGGCAGTCACCGCTACTACCACCTACATCAACAAGCTTCAACACTCCTTAATATTAATTTAATTTGTTGCTTTGTACTGGACTATTTATTTTAACTCAATTTGTTTGTTGGATTTCGATGTGATTATATGAATTTAATTGTGTTTGTGTTTTGTATGTTTATTTGTTTAGATTTAGATATGGATGTTCCAACTCCTAATCAGTATATAGAAGTAAATGTAATACTGTGCCTATTAATGCAACAATCCTGAAGCTATCAATCCTAACGACCAATCTTTAGGATAGTAAAGCTTAGAAGTTATTTTAATATTTTGAATTTGTATACTAAGTTACAATAAAAGAAACGGTTCTATGATCCAATTGATTATGAAAGTATTGAGTTAGTGGATTTTTGGGTGATGGAAGATGTTGAAGAGACAGAACTTCCAAATGATCTTCAAGAATTAATATATCAAAAAAATTCTATTCCTTCATATCATACTGGTGAGTCTTATAATTTTATTTTAGAATGTATTTTTATAGATGTTTCTATATATTTTTAACATATTTTGTATCTTGCTTTTAGATAATGGTAAAAGTCATGAGACTGATCAATTTGATGCTACTATGCCTTATGCTTCATTTGGTGAAGATGAAGATGGATATGAAGCTATTGATGATTGGGATATTCGGCAAATTAATGTGAATTTTGATGATCTGTTTGATTCATGAACTTTTAAGTTTTTAATGTTTTTATTGACTTATTGTCATGTGTTATTTAACTTATGTTCTATGGATTATGTTGATGTCTAATTTAATTTTTAATTATTCTATGATGTATATTTTATTTTATATTTTTATATATTTATATAAATATATATTTTATTATATACTGATTATATTTCAATTAGATCCCGATTAAACAATTAAATCTCTGAACCTCTCGATTTATGAACTCTTGCCTTAACCAGACCACCCCAATTTTTAGAATCTTGGCCCTAATTGAATTCTAGCTGATTTGCTTGAACCTCTAAACTACCACCTCCACGCGTTGGATGTCCGGTTTGGTTTGTAACATTGTTATTTTGCCAAATCCTATCTACATTCTCCACTCTCTCTCCTATGCTCCCCTGTCCCGCGAGCAGTCCCTGCAGTGCAACCGCAGGTGAGGCAGCCTAACCACCAATTTCCTCTGGTCATCCTACAAGCTCCTCGGTCTTCCCCGGTTCCGGTGAGCTCTTCGTGTTGAATAGTTTTCTCTCCGTCACGGATTTCCTGTCTATGTTATTATTCTAAAATGTTGCGAACCTTTTCTACTTCTTCTTCTTCTACTGCTTTTGTCCTGATTGTGTTGCCTTATCTGCATTACCGTTCTTGTGGTTGCTGTTGGATTTTGGCGTCATCATATCTAGTAATCTATTACTCCCCCTTCCCAACTGTGTTTTGCTTTGGGTTGAAAAGTTTGAATTTTACTTTTGACATGCTTGGAGAATTAGAACAGTGAGAAAAAAGATGCTAGCGAGTAAAAGTTGATATGGGCTCTTCTAGCTATTCTAGCATTCCGGCAAAATTGTTGTGAAAACAAAAAATTTGATTTTAGTAATTGAAATTTGAACTATGTGGGTTTCTGGGAAAGATTGGATAAACGTGGATGAAATTTATTAGTATCGACCCTAGCTTAAGGAAATCAAGGCTTGCATGTTGTGCAACACTGTTATCTGCTTGTCTCTGTATTCAGCCTTTGGAAGTCATTTTAATAATTTGTATAAAACATATTAATACCAAAAACAGATTTAAGATTTCCGAGGGTTTTGTGAAAGACATATTTGCACTTGTATTGTCTGGAGGACTCATGTACCCATAGTTTATGTTTCCAGTGAAGATGTTTCAGCTCGAGGGATTGATCATTTTGTTTCAGCTCAATGATTCTTTTGAGGCTCTCTTTGTTATTGTCTCTCTATCACGTCTTTCGTTTACTTGATTAATCGGCAAGAACCTTGCTTGGTGGTCACAACTGCAGCTACCTGTTAGAGGAACTGCAGAACTAGGAATGTTTTAACTTTTAAGAGTTCACAGCAGATAGTGGAAAAATATAGAGACTTAAACGTGATCATGCTGTACTAAAATTTTACTTCCCTTGTAAGTGTTTTAAGATTGCTTCTTCTTCTAGAATTCTTTCTGAATCTTCACAAGCTTTCCGCAAGATTGAGTCATCAACACTGGCAGAGTTCTCTTTGATTTCGCTGCTTACTGTCACAGTTGCAGCTAATTACTGAAATCAGAAAACGAAATTAATTGTGGGTAATATATATCCAGTTTCCTTTTATACTTTTTCCCTCCACTGTTCTGTATTAATTTTTGTGACTAGTACTTTAACTATCTGTGCCGAAAAACAATCATTATCTCACTATCCTTCTTCAGGATGTAAGCAATCCTCATTTTGCATATGCATAATTGGAATGATTGCATACTTTGCCTCTCTCATTGATTGAGATTATATTTTCAGGAAGTAGACGAATATGACTAAATTGTTAATTTATTTTGTGTATCTGAAAACAGGTTTAAAATTTGCAGCAGCTGCAGCATTGCTTATATGTACCAATTCCTCCTTTTTCCCCCAGTGTCACATGAACACTGCTGTATATAAATTTTGGCCTGTGTAGTTTTCTCTTTGGGCTGCCCAAATACCCAATAAAAGGGAAAAGGCCTGGCAAATCATGAACCCATTCCTCCAATTCAACTATAAAAAAATAGAAAAGAGAGAAATGGAAATGTAAAAATCAAGGCCAACAACAACCTCTGTCTGGGTCTCTCTGTGTAAATTGAATCGATGCTATCTCAATCTCTGCAACTCCACCCTGTTTCCATGTCTGGTCTTTCTTCTCCTTCATCTGGAAAGTACATGAATAACCATCCACACACGACCCCACCGACCAGACCCACTGTTCGAATTTCATGTGGTCCGGTTTCATCCCGTCCGAAGAAGAAGAGGACAAGTGACCAATCGGAAGAAGCTCAAGAGCTGGTTCGTTTGCTGACGCGCAAGATAAGAAGTGATAAAGAGCCTTTGCTGAAGACATTGAATAAGTACGTGAAGCTGGTCAGAACCGAGCACTGCTTCTTGCTCTTTGAGGAGCTGGGCAAAGATGATAAGTGGCTTCAATGCCTTGAGGTCACTCTCTTTAACTTCTACATTCTTTTAATAAATAATCTTGTAGTTTGCAATACAGTGAGGCTTTTTTTTTATTTTTTGGTCCTGTGATTTATGGAATGGATGAGAAAAAAACTGAATTAATTTTTTCCATAGTGTTAAGTACTCAGTATTTCTTAGTATTTGGAAGTGTAGTGGTGTACAAAGTATTGAGGCTCAGTTAATGCAACCCAAATTTGTTGAACATTTTGTGCGAACATCATATTCATATAGCAGTAGATCATTCGTTGGTTGGTAATCTCTAAGAATGAGCATGCCTTAAACTTTGGTTATACCAAAAATTGAGGTTAATGTGCATCAAAAGACGGGGTCAAAACAATTAGCACAGGTATAATGATCATGTCAACAGCTGTCACTGCCTCACCTATGATATTGGCATTCAGGTTTTCAGGTGGATGCAGAAACAACGTTGGTATATTGCTGATAATGGGGTTTACTCAAAACTCATATCAGTTATGGGAAAGAAGGGCCAAACTAGAATGGCTATGTGGCTTTTCTCAGAGATGCGTAATTCTGGCTGTCGCCCGGATACTTCTGTATATAATGCACTCATCACGGCCCACCTTCATTCGCGGGACAAAACAAAGGCTTTGGCCAAAGCTCTTGGCTACTTTGAGAAGATGAAAGGAATGGAGCGGTGCAAGCCCAACATTGTTACATATAACATTCTTCTGAGAGCTTTTGCTCAGGCACGGAATGTGGAGCAGGTGAATTCTTTGTTTAAAGATCTTGATGAAAGTATCATTTCACCTGACATTTACACTTTCAATGGTGTGATGGATGCTTATGGAAAAAACGGGATGATCCGTGAAATGGAATCCGTGCTTGCTCGAATGAAAAGCAATCAGTGTAAGCCTGACTCGATTACCTTCAATTTGCTCATTGATGCATATGGGAAGAAACAGGAATTTGATAAGATGGAACAAGTATTTAAGAGTTTATTACGCTCCAAGGAGAAACCAACACTGCCTACGTTTAATTCAATGATTTTAAACTATGGGAGGGCGCGACTCAAGGATAAAGCAGAAAATGTTTTAAAAAAGATGACTGGCATGGGTTATAGACCGAGCTTTATCACACATGAGAGTCTCATCTATATGTATGGCTTCTGTGATTGTGTTTCCAAAGCTAGAGATTTATTTGATGGGCTGGTTGAGTCAGAGGTTCATATAAAAGTTTCAACTCTAAATGCCATGCTTGATGTTTACTGCATAAATGGTTTACCACTAGAAGCAGATTCATTGTTGGAGAGGGCAATTAGTATAAAAGTTTACCCTGATGCTTCAACATATAAACTTCTTTATAGGGCGTACACAAAAGCCAACTTGAAGGAACTTCTAGATAAATTGCTACAGCATATGGATAAAGATGGTATCATCCCTAATAAAAGGTTCTTCTTGGATGCTTTGGGTGCTTTTGGATCTTTGCCAGCAAATTCAAAATCTGCTACTGCTGCAGCTGATTCCAATAGGCGCCGAGATTTTGCAAAACCTCAGCCAGAATCGTAGTTGGTAATTCAAGTAAAGAATTTCTTGGCTCATCTATGATTTGCTTACTAGCAACTCTGTTCACTTGCGAGGTGGTACGTTACATAACTGCCACTACTTGTCCATCATTCTACTTTAGGTTGCACTGTTTTGTCCGAGGAAGAAATCACTGTTCCTTTGTTGCAGGAGAAGGACAGGCCAAATTTTAATTCATTATTTTGCCCTTTTGTCTTGTATGTTATAATTTAAAAATAATTATTGACAATTTTTTCTTTGATCATGGCTTAAGTTTAATACATTTAGACAAGGAGTTAGCATGTTTTCCTCACCTTGGCTTCCTAAATAAAATTTGTATGGCTTCGCCCCTCATGACTCGGTTGATTTTTGTTCATAGGTATAATGTGTTTCTTGCGCATTGTCCCTTGTCTTCATGACACTATGAAGAATGCTTCACACCTGACAGCTGCCAAAGCTAAGTTAGTTGATTGACCAACGTGAAAGAGAGAATTGTTGCTGGAGAGCGATGAGTAAATCGGTGACTTACAAATGGAGTTTTGATCAATGATGTTATTGATGATACAAGAACAATGGGCATATTGGTTAAATTTGAAACAAAGGCAACAAGGTTAACTTGATGTCTTTTCCTTGCAAAACTGAAAACAATGAGTTGATAAAAGCAATTTGTTTAAAATATTGTGTTTGCAACTTCTGAATGTTTGGAGACTTCTTTAATGTACCATGAGCAAGTCTTAAAAATAAAAATTAAAAGAAAAAAGAACACAAAATTGGCACTGCAGGATTAGTCCTGGTTTGATAGTGCTTTTTGAGAGGGTGTTTTTGTTTATAAAATGTACAATTCAAAGTCTCCTGTGTGGTAAATGTTTATGTTGGGGTGCTTTTACTTATGGTTTTTAAAAATCAAGGATGCACTTGGTAGTCGTGATGAGTTGCTTTTCAAAATTGGCTTATGTTAATAAATAAAAATAAATAAAAACTTAGTTATGTTGTTTAAAATTTTAAAGACTAATGTATTCTATCATTAATTAATAGTTCCACTTTCTTGTAATTACTCTTCTTGATATTTACGTCTATTATAATCATTTTGGAATTAAGAGCAATTTATAATGAATTTATTGGATATTATTTTTAAGGTTTTTGCTTGTTAAGAGAAACTATTACACTATTTTATAAAAAGGAAAAGTCTAGAAAATTTCCTTAAATTTTGACTCATGTGACATGTTATTTTGAAAACGTGTAAAATATTTTTAAATTTTTTTATTTATGTATATTACTACAATTTGATAACAAATGTTCAATTTTTGACCAAAAAAAATTATATATGTAGGCTCTCCAATCTCGTTAACAAACTCCTATGTTAAAAAATAATGGGATAAAATGCTTATAGATGAAAAAAAAAACAGGATTTTTTTAGATTTTTCATATAGAAAAATAAACACCTATTAGCATATTATAGTGATGTGCACAAATAAAAATATTTATGAACTATTTCGCACGTTTTTAAAGTAACAAGACTAAAGTGCAAATGATCCAAAATTAGGAGGTTTTCTATATTTTTCTCTTGATAAAATAATACTATTAAAACATAGAAATTGATCTGGCTTCTTGCTATATTGTCTGATGCTCAGTAAAAAAAAAGGGTAAAATACATTTATCTCTGGAATCCATTTATTTACAAGCCTACACTTCACTCAATTTCACCAAGGGTATGTTTGATATTTTCTCTTTTATAATTTATTTTTTGTAAATTATATAGATAATATGGGGTAAATCCACGTTGTCGATCTTTGGAATCCATGTTCGAGCTTTCATGGTTCGAGTCGAGCTGTTCGGCTCATATTTTTAATCTAGTACATAGCCCCTGAGCTTGGTTGTAGGCCGAATAGTCATTGCCGAGGTGTCATGACCGAGGTGCATGTTTTTAAAATAGGGTGGAGTATAGGTTTTTTAAATAAATGAGGTGGAGTATCATTTCTTAATACCTGAAGGAAGGTAAGTGCATTTTAGCAAAGCAAAAAAATTAATTAACATTTCAGCTGAGATACTATAATAATCGTTTAAATGTCTATCTCTAATATGTTGAGTTTTATCACGCTAGATAATAACAACTAATTTAATTGGGAAACTATACTAACTATCTAGCTAAATTCCGACAATAGACTGAGGTCAACCATGAATAATTAATAACTAATTTAAATAATATTGGCGCTTCTCCTTGCTATTATGAAATATTCTTATGATAACAATTAAATATTAATTAAATCACAAAACAGTAATAACTATCTCATTGCATTCTAATAGCTGATTGAATTCTATAATGCTAAATAAACAATAAACGCGTTCTCTTAAAATTCTCCGAGCAAAGAGACACTTGCATCAGGACAGAAAATTTACAAACAATTTTCCTCTGAGACTTTACAGAAGATTATTTTCATGTTAAACTGTAAGTTTCTAAGCTCTAACAATTGATATATAATATAACATAGTTTTTAAAAATAGTTTTAATGTTTAAAATATAACAATAAGCAGCTATCCACTTATTGTACGTTGTTAGGAGCGTGTTGTCACTAGCTTTCCACAGGATTCTGGGGAACATGGACAGCGTTCCTAACTGGCATAAGATGGAATGGGAAGGAAAAACCGTACTGCGTTAACCCATGGAACAACTAATTCTATAACGTATTGAAAAAGAGTGAAGGAATCCTTAGCGTAAACCTCTAATATTGACCGGGCAGAGAGAAAACAGTGTTTCTAACCCCCTTCGATATGAACTAGAGCTTGGTAATCCTTGATAATGGCTTGCTTACTAAATGATAGCAATGAATTCACTTGTGAATCAAGTAATAGGCGTTTTCAAATCAGATCAAGTCCTCCAACGACTTGAGTTAATGATTTTGTAGCTAACTAGTTATTTTATCTGTATCCAATATAGGGTAATTTTTTTTTTTAACAATTTTTTTATGGACAAATTAATCCCTAACAATTATAAGCTATCAAATTAGCCTCTTACAATTGTAAAAATAGGACACTATATGTCGCTAACTGGTCTATCAAGGCTCGACTGAGAGGCAGAGATGAAAAAAGAGTTTGTCTAAAAGGAAATAGAGCTCGTTCAAGGCGAGAAACTTGGCTGACAGATGACTGATCTCAGTCACATGCCTATTGGTCCCGACCATTGTCAGCTGACCTCCACCTAGTCTTGGCCAAGGTCTATTTCCTTTCAAACGAGTTCCACATTCTCCCAGCTGAGCTCTTTTTTCATCTCTGCATCCTGACCGAGCCTTGACAAGTTGATCAGGGACATATAGTATCCTATTTTTGCAATTGTGATTGTCTGATTTGGGTGTTTACAATTGTTAGGAATTAATCTGTCTATCAAAAAATTTGTCAGGGACTAATTTGGGTTTTTTTTTTTTTTCCAATCCTTATCGATGAAGTAGATAGCCAAAACTAGAAGCTACTCGTTAGTGTCAGCTATCTATTATTGTCCTTACTTCCAACACATTTCTAGGATTTGTATCTTCTTCTAAGCCATTTCAAATATGTCAATCTTCAACTTGAGAAGTCATCCTCACATCATGGTCATGTGTGTGAAATCCTCCTGGATTTACCCTTTTGAAGAGACATTCTTTTACGGGTGTCATCTTTTTAATGAAAGTTTCTTTCTCAACCTTGCTTGAGACACGCTTTTGTCTCTTGATGTTTATTTAGTCCTTCTAGGATTGAACAGATTTGAAAGCTTGAAGTTTCATCCGTTGAAAGCATTAATATTCTTCTTGAAAGTGTTCTTGTCTTTTGAGTTTCGTCTTGGTAAGTACAGAATCATCTTGAAGGCAATAATGTTTCCGATTGAACTTAGTGTGACACGTGAGCTTCGAAAAAAACCTTTCGAATGATCATCACTCAAGTAAAACATTAGTATAACACTAAGTTTTTGAGATTTGTTTGTTATTCATCAAAACCAAACGAGACATACACCCAGAACAATTGTCACAAGCATCCTGCGGAGCTAAAAGAAAGGCCCTCAAAGAATTAAGACATTCATCTAGTGCGCAAAACAAATGCGGTGGATCCTAATTGTCAACGATGTGATGGAGCTCGAGAAGTCATTCTCCACCCCTCGAGAACTTGTTCTGTGGCTTCTTGTATGTGGATTAAGCTGGTCTGGTCAAATCCATCGTGATTGTGATCTTTTCCAACCCCAACCTCAGAGTGGATTGAAGCCAATCTTTTGGAGCAAGGGGGACATAGTGACTCTTGGAGAAGGAAAAATCTTTCTCTCACCACCTGTTGGAGGCTCTGGAAATAGAGAAACCATGGAATCTTCGAGGGACATACTATTAGAATTGAGACAGATCATCACCTGATTCATGACCAAGCAAAAAAAAAAATTCAAGATGCGCATCACTGCAACTTCAATAGCCCAAGTACTAGCCTGAGGGAGACTATACATATTGGCTGGGAACCTCCACAGCTAGGCTGGGCTAAACTCAACATTAATGGGGCTGCTAAAGGTAACCAGAGTATAGCTAGCTCTAAAGGCCTCATCAGGGATAACTCAACGGTTGGGAGATAGGATTCACAAAGCAAATTGGGAAATGTTCTGCCTTTGAGGCAAAGATGTAGGGAATTTTAGGGACGGTTTGCTTTGAGTTTTCAGTTTTCCACTTTTCTAGATTTCGTGAAGGAAATACTGAAAATTCTGAAAACCACAAAATCCAGTTTTCAGTTTTTATTTCCAGTTTTCCCTTCACAAAATCTTGAAAACTCAAACCAAACATACCCTTAATTTCTTCAAATGGCCTTTTCTCCATGACATAGGAGAATCACGGTGGAAATGGAATGTGACTCAAGGGAGCATATCAAGCAGGGTTAATGCACAAAATACACTAGTGGCTCAAGCAGGATTGTTCAATACAATTAAAACACTTGCTATATGCCAAAAACAAATGCGTCCAGTAACATGTACAGTGTCCATTCCTCTATCTGAAGGTTCTGATCCATTCATTCACAACTGGGAATTTATATTAACAAGTTCAAATTCTAAAGCTGAAGAGGCCCAAAACAGAAGAAATATTTAATACATTTAGCCCAAATTTTTCTGATGGGATCACGGAGAAAAGTAACTAACTTCCCTACAAACTTACTCACATGTATAATGAGCCTGAATGGGCAAGCATGCTTCCCAAGAAGTACCCAAGGAAGCAAAATTAAGCTAGGATTATACACAGCAGCCACCCTTCTTTTGACCTCCATTCATGTCTTGGCTAGGAACAAGTATCCGGGTTCCCTTCAGAAGCCCTGAACTCCCACTGGGATCTGTCTCCTCATTGGCAGTGAGTGTTTTCTTACTGATTATTCGGTATATCTCCGTTAGAATGGTCAGGAAGGCACTTTCAACATTAGTGGACTCAAGTGCTGATGTCTCCATAAAGAACAGGTTCTCCCGTTGCGCAAACTCCTGGGCATCTTCAGTTGGTACTGCTCTGAGAGTTCCAAGATCACACTTGTTTCCAATTAGCATTATAACAATGTTTTTGTCAGCGTGACCCCTCAGTTCCTCTAACCACTTTGCCATGTGGTCGAATGATTGGCGCTTGGTCATGTCATAAACTAGCATCGCCCCAACAGCGCCACGATAATATGCACTGGTAACTGCCCTATACCTGAAAGAGAGTAGAGACAGCTTTCAGAGGCCGTAACAAATTAACATGAAGACTAATCTAATCCTTTGAACAGATATATCCAAGCCAAATAAAAGCAAGCAAGATGAACACTATGCAAATTTTGATCACATAGTACTCTAATTCCTAGCAACAGTCATGCTGTTTACCAAGACAGAACTATGCTTCAAGCTAGTAAAACATAACATCTTTTCTTTCTTTGGAATAGCCTGTTCCAAGAAACTTCGTTTTTCCATTCAAAACTGCATAATATGTCAAAATATTTATAAATTTGCTGATTGGGAACCAAGTAAACTTTTGTTTTTTGACTTGCATCTCCACTTTGTATAGACACGAAATTGCAAGAGTGTGACATTGAGACAGGCACAACAGTCCAATTTGAGCATTAGTATTAAACAAATCGAAGTAGTTCCAGACTTCCAGTATTTTCTATCTGTTTTCACATAATAGTATTTGCTAATTGGTTTATGGCAAAGGTTCAAATTACTTGAATCCAAAGTGGGGTACTGGTTTCCCAACTTGTGTTCAAAGCCAAGTGCATACCAATCAACTTTCAGAACTGAATCAGTAATTTCTAATGCTTTTTTATAGAGGGATACAATGCTATTAGATTAATAATCTATATAAGCTACTAGCATTGGTCTAATGGTGAGGGGTTTAAGTAGTATACATAAGGTCTTACGTTCGAACCTCATTACAACCAATGTAATTTCAGAAGTACCAAAAAAAGAAAAAGAAAAAAAAAAGATTAGTAATCTGTGTAAAGCTTCATCAGTTGCTGATACTAAACTTCCCCATATAGCAAAACTGATGCACCTTTTGGTGAAAAAGAATTATAGAATGAGGTCCAATAAAAACAAGAGATTAATTTGGATAAAATCTTTTATGCTATTATCCAATTAAAACCTTCTATTTGCATGACCTTTCAAGTCATGGGTGAGAGATTCTACCATATTTACTGATATGGCACATAATCAGATGACCCTGTAAAACTTTTTGACACTATTTGTGCATCCAAATTTAATCCTTAAAATAAATCAAGTTATTGTTTCTTTTCTGTGAATTTGGACTGAAGATCGACACTGCAAGTTCATCCAAAGACAGAATTCCAAATTTCAAGGTCTTGTTGCATCTTATTATAAGGCACATAGTCACACATCAAGGTTGGCATTAAACCCTACAAGTAAACCTGTGCCTTATAAGTAACTGAGTTAAAAATAATAGACAAGTTCATAAACAAGGAACAACTAAAAAGACACTGAGCAAATAAAAGGAAGTTCAAAAAACAAGTACTTTGCAAGTTGTATATTTAAATGACGGATGAAAATCAAAGTAAATAAACAGCCTTAAAAAAATAAATGAAGAAGAACCAAGAATACTAAAATAGAACGTAACAATTAAGACATTTGGACACCAAGAAGACATGAAAATTCTAATGAGGGAGAAACCAAGTTAATCTTCATCAATGATTCTAAATAGAAAGGTAGCAAAGCTCCAAACACGAGAATCATTTACATGATTTCAAATTGCTGTTCGCAATAATACAGTTTTATTAGAAGGCATATGCATAACCAATGCAACCGCAAGTCGCTATACCATTCGATAACGGATTAAAGGAAGTGTTAAATCACTTAAATCTAAGAAGCCTTTGCTTTTATTATTCTTTTATGTTTGCAAATACTGCAATTATTAAATCACCTACTCGACTAATTTTTTCATTGCAATCGCATAAGACAAAGAAAAACTTTTATTTGTAAGGGATACCCATCCAAGACTGGCACGGTCTTCCATGCAATATGGTGATTGAAAAGAGACATGATAATTGTACTCAAGTGTGGGATATCCTGCAGATCCACTTACCATTTAGGGGGTGGATTCTACTTGAATGGGGTACAATTCTCTTCCAATAGTGAATATCGTGTGAGTTGAGACAGTGTCTCACTTCCTACGAGGACAAATAATTCTACTCGACTGAAAATGAATGGCAAAGAGAGAAAAACCTTTCTTGGCCAGCGGTGTCCCATATTTGGGCCTTGACGGTCTTGTTATCGATGATGAGGGTCTTGGTCTGGAACTCGACCCCAATCGTGGCCTTGGAATCCACGCTGAACTCGTTCCTCGCGAACCGCGCAAGGAGCTGCGTCTTTCCCACGGCTGAGTCACCGATCAACACCACCTTGAACACGTAATCGATCTTCTGGTTGTAATCGCCGTACAAATTCGACATGCTATTTTTCTTTTTTCTTTTTAGAGAAAAAAGTTTTGTTTTTCCTTCGGAGGAGTTCGGAATTTGGAATTGAGAGGAATCGGAAATTTGAGCGGAATTGGAACTGCCCCGCAGGATCCTCAATCAAATCCACCGCGGGAATTGGGACTTGGGAAAGGTAGCGTCGGTACTCGGATGAATCAATGGGGCCTTTTTTCTTTGTTGTGATTGCGGGATTGGGTCGATCACATGATCAGAAAGAAAAGAGTGGGATGAGAAAGCCAGAAAGAATTGTTGTGTTTCGTCTGGGTTGACAAAAAGAGGCGGCTGTTGCTAGGGAAGAGGGGGGCACTTGGGGCCAATGACCCCTTTGGGTCAATTATCCAATATCGAGGATCCACAATAAGATCGATTTGTTTTAAGCTCTAAGTTTTTTAAATTTTATCAAGTAAATATTAAAAATTAGAAATAAAAATTAAAAATTAAAAATTATATTTTTTAGAACTTTTAATCTCATTATTTTTTCTCAAATTGTATTATTTATACTTAGAAAAAATTATATTGAAATTACCCTAGATTTAGTGAAATTAGGCACACTCCTCTCGATTTTGCAAATCTTACAATAATCATAAATTTTATTAACTTCTACACTAACTATCCATAGAATTAACATTTCGTTAATATTGTAAACAAAAATTAGATCATGTGTCATGCACATAATTTTTAATGACAGAGTTATAATTAATTAAAAGATTTTAACATATAAAAAGATTCAAAACTCTTATTTAGAATGACCAGAAATTTGAGGGAATAAAACATGAAAAATTAACTAATATTTTGGTACTATAATAATTTTCTTACAAGATGATTCATGAAAGATAAAATTCATAGGATGATTCACTAATTGTTCCAAAGGAGACTTACATGGGGAGGTCCAGGCATTGGACTTTAATGGTCCTTGAATCCCAAACATTAAAAGAGCAAATCAAAGGCTAAGAAAATTTTCCATTAAAATTTTATTAAGTATACAGATAATTAATCATATGTTATTAACAGTATAATTAACTTAGAAAAAATAAATTAGTTTTTAATTTGTATTTCCCCTTCTGCGCTCTAACACTTTCTATCTTATCACTATACCGTTGACTTAGTCTTCTAGTGGCACCACCGCCACCCTTGCGACAATCTCTCCTCCTTAGCAAGGCAACAAGCCAACAACCTCCACCCACCACCTTTCCCACTATAGTCCACTTCCTCAAAGAGTTACTGAATAGATAGTTCTTCCCTTGCAGTTGTTGACGACGTCGTTGAAGCGCTTATAGCCGGAAGATCGCAAGGAACAGTTTTGGTTTCATGGAGGTGAGAAGGACACTACTGTATTTGTGTGTTGTGCCCACTGATCTGGTTCAAAAAAGATGAACAGTGGATGCGGCTTGTGGTTTGTGTGACTTAGAGGAGGTAGCGATTGTTCATGACTAAAAGGGGAGGTGGCAACGGTCGGTGGTGGATGCGCCTGGTCGTGCTCCACTGCGGATGTGGTCGCGCAGTGCCGTAGGCTTGGTTGCGTTGCATCTCCAGTCTTGTCACGCGGCGTGTCCGGTTGCGCAGCTGTTAGTGTGAGCTGTCGCCACTGCAAGTGGAGGTGGTTCCGGAGGTTGCTAGTGTGATCCCATTGCAATTTGGGGTAGGTCGGTCTGGGTTTCTTCTACACAGTGAGATTAGAAAATGAAATGAGTTTATTAGGGTTTTGATTTGAGGGCATTTTGGACAAAAGGCTTTTATGATTAACAATGTTAAGTTGCATTTGGCAGAAGGAAGGTTATTGTTAGGTGTATAAATAGAGGGATGATGTGTACACTTTTATTAAATTTTTAGGAAGATTAGTGTCATTTTCTCTTATATTTATTGTGTATAGAATATTATACTGACTCATATCTTATCTATCATTAGATAAGGTATGGACCTCATTCAAATAGGGTTCGCATTCTATTCAATGATAAATAGAGTATGAGTCGATCAGTGTCTTACACATTATGAGTATAAATAACATCTTTCTTTTTTTCTCGCTAACACGAATATCACTTTAATCCTTGAAAGATCCATAAAAAAAAAAAAAATCATATGTGGTTCTCCAAAGATATATTTCAATTGTTAAATTTACTCAAATATTAAGTAGTGATTCTACCATATCAATTTGGTATAAAAGTAGTCATTTTATTTAATAAATGATCATTTGAGACTAAAGTACTAGTTCTACCGTGCTAACTAAAATGAATTGAGGGTTAAATTATTTTATTTAACCAACTGGGAAACGAAAATCAAATTAAGAAGAATAACTTAAAATTATGATAGTTGAACTGCCACAATTTAGACTAAAATATTGGATAAAATGATGGTTAAAACATCATATTTTCTAAAGATTATCTTATTCAAATACAATTTACAATAATTAAACTGCCCTTAGATAACTCTCGACACCGATTACTTTATATCCAATACTTGAACTCGAAACTGCTGGTTAAGAAGTAAGCATTTATTACTACAACCAATTGTGTGCTTTTTTTTTCACATGGAAATGAGAGTCAAGATTTATCGCTAAGGACCTAAAACTGTTTATGGATGCTCAATTACAAATGCTATTAAGTGAACTTTCCATCCACACTGTTTGGATTGGGAAGGGCCAAGTTTGCTGACTAATAGGCTAGTTATTCCTATCCTATTTCAACTAACAAAAGTGACAAATTTGAAAGAACTGAATAGAGATAAACAATTTGAAATGAAATGTGGATGGCCTAAGTGGCAAATGCTAAGATAACTCCTTCTCAACCTCTAATCAGAAACCCTACTCCACCCAAACTTCCATTATGAAGTGAAGCATTGACATTAATTTAGAATCTTCCATCTGTGGCTGATTCCTAGTGGCTCGATGAGCTTTCTAGGGGATCTAGTGAATCAAGTGCGATGATTAAAGTGGAGCGACGGTCAATAGGATCTCCACCCTAATCAGCATTAGAGTAAGATCGAAGAACAATGGGAGAATGAGCAGAGAAGTGAAGTCCATGGAACAATGTTCCCTTGACATAATGAAGAATGTGAAAAACAACCGCATAATGAATAGAGCATAGAGCAAACATAAACTGATCACTTGGTTAGTCTTGACTAACCAAGTGAACAATATAGGAAATGTTAGGCCTTGTGACTATAAGATACATCAAGCTCCCAACTAACTACTTGTAAAGTGTAGGATTATCCAAAAAATTGTGCAATCCATAAGAGTGAAATGCACATTAGGCTTAAGAGAAATGGATTTTGTGCAGCTATATGTGAGACTAGCTCTAGAGATAAGATTAGAAGCATACTTGGCCTAAGATAAATAAAGGCCATCATTAGAGGAGAGAATTTCAAGACCTGAGAAACAACTGAGAGGACTAAGATCCTTCATTTCAAATTGAATGCTTATGGTGGCCTTAAGATTTGTGATGCCAAAGGTGTCATTGCCTATAATAATCATGCTATCAACATAAAAATATAATAACATTTTTCCATGATCAGTCTAATGAATAAAGCGAGCACAATCATATGGACAAGATAAGAACCCAAGTTGGCGAATAGTGGAGCTCAACCTGTCAAACCAAACATGAGGAGCCTAATTAAGTTCATACAAAGCCTTATGAAGGAGATAAACTTTGTTTAGTGGATAAATGTAGTCAGGAGGTGGTTGTATATAGACTCCTTCAGTCAAATCATCATTGAGAAAGACATTATTCACATACATTTGACTAGGGGTTCACTTATGAGTGGCTGCAAGGCAGTGAGAGCTCAAACAGATATGATACGAGTAATAGGAGCAAAGGTCCCCTCATATATAATCAATACCATACTCCTGAGTGAAACCTTTACTAACCAAATGAGCCTTATACTGCTCAATAGAACCATCAGAATGAGTCTTGATCTTGTATACACACTTGTATCCCACAAGTGTCTTATTAGAAGGAGAATCAACTAAGTTTCCCAAGTGTGAGTCTTCTCCAATGCCTATAACTCTTCCTACATAGCATACTACCAATGGAGGTCTGTGGAGGCCTTTTTATAAGAGTGTAAATGAAGCATGGTAGAAAAAGAATGGTAATTACAAAGATAAGCAAGAGGTTGTGCTACCCTAACTAGATGCTTAGGTAGATGAGGGAGAGTGGGTACAGGAACTACATTTGGATCTAGATCATCGAGAACTATCGAAGAATCAGAAGAAACTATGAGCTCACTAGAGGAATTGAACCTGTATCAATGTCACTAGGAAACAGATCAACAAAGATGTTAGTAAAGAAAGGACTGAAGGAGGAAGAGATGAATTTGAAGGAAGACAAAGATGAAAACTTGTGATGTTCCTAGAAAACAAGATGACTTAGAGCATGGATGTGCTAAGAAATAGGATTCCAATAGTGGTAACCTTTATGCTCTATCCCATACCCATGAAAGCAATAAAGACGAACACATGGTTCTAGATTAGTATATATTCATAGGGTTGAAGGAGCATAAAACAGGAACAACAAAAAACTTCGAGAAAATTGCAGTTTGGAGGAGTATGATAGAGACGCTCAAAAAGGAAACATTATCGATGATAGTGGAGGTAGTAGCTAGGGTAGCTTCAGCCCATGCATCCTCAGGGCAAGAGGAAGAGACAACTATAGCACGGACAAAGTCAAGAATATGATGATGTTTTCGCTCAGCACGACCATTTTGTTGAGACGTACCTGGACAAAAGTATTCAAATAAGGTTCCCTGATTAGTAAGAAAAGTCAAAAGCTTTGAATCATGGTATTTCATAGCATTATCAATGAAAACCTTTAATTACCTTGGAAAAATTGTGTTTTGATCATTTTGGCAAAGTCAATATGAATCTGAGGCAACTCATAACAATATTTCATCAAATATATCCAAGTAAAGTAAGAATAATCATCAATGAAAATGAAAAAAAATCATGATCCACCCATTGTAGGAGTTGGAGCTATCCCCTAAACATCATAATGCACAAGATCAAATGGAAAGTCAAAGATAGAAGCACTTTTAGGAAAGGATAAAGTTGGTTGTTAAACAGTTTGACAAGAAACACAGTGAAAGGACTCACTATCGACTAATCCTAAGGTTCCCCTAGAGATGAAAGGATGCATTTTCACTAATAAGCATTGAGCAAGATACTAATGACAAAGCTAGAGAAGGGATTAAGGGGAGGCAGCAGAAAGATTCTTTGGAGGAGGGACACAAAGTTTAGTAAGCTCAGTCTTTCAACCTTCTGTTTAGTCCTGATGATTTGTCTCACTCATTAATCTTGCACACGACAACCAGAAGAAAAGATATTAACTTTATAACCAAGGTCACATGATTAACCCACAGAGATAAGATTGAAATTTAACTTAGGAATATGGTATGTGTTAGGTATGGTGAGGTTAGATGAGGAGAAGGTGCCCTTATGGCTTATGCGCATAAGAGAACTATCAACAATATATATAGGAGGTGCAGAATCAATGGTGGAGATGGGAATGTGGTGGACATAGAGGTCATATGGTTAAAGTAAGCCAAGTCATAATACCATTTGGTATTACTTGGGGTGTAGGATAGAGTAGCAAGAGTATTACTAGAAAGGGAAAAAAGTTAAAGAAGATGTCTAATGAGGGACTCGAGGGTTCTGCTAGTTGAGGCATCATTGGTAGTGGCAGCAGTATTAGGCACAAGCATGGATGGACGGGAATGAGGCTGAGACCGTCGAGGATGATTACAACAATATGCAATCAAATATCCTGGCAATTTACAATAATGAAAAACTTTAGAAGTAGTATTTTTATCCATCACAATATCAAAAAGTGCACTTTCGAAGTAAAATTGGCTAAAACAGAGTAAAAAATTGAAAAGATCTCATCGAAAACTATTGGAAAGAGGTGTCAAGGGTGCCACATTAGCAGCAACTCGTTAGCAGAATGAGGACACCTCTACAAAGCAACAAGCCACCTCAACGAGGAGTCAAAGGCCAATCAAGACAGGGTCAACTCAGGCATTAACCAGGTCAAAGCACAAGGCGTGGCAAGTATACCAAATCGTTTTCAGTAGTACCATGAGAGTAGGTATCATGTTAGCTATGTAACATCCTAATTTTTAACCCAATACTATAGAACATAATTAGGTTAATCACTAGTCCGTTACGTCACAGCTTCTTTATTACTTTAAAATACTTAGCGGAAATACTGGTAAATTTTTTTTTTTGAATTATAAAAGCAAAGTGAGAGCCGCGCGACACGTTAATTGATAATACACGAAAGGTAATAAAGCAAGCGTCGCATAGCAACATGACATAAGCACATAAAAGCACATCATAATAACATGCAACTGCATATTTATATAATATGCCCACTTAGGTAGAGTGGGACTTAGTTTAGTACAACACGAGTAATACAACTAAAAAGGAAATATAAGAGAAAGTGCAACGGAAACTATAAAAGCAACTCCCCTACCCAAGTGCAACTAACGGGATGACCTCTAAAACAAAAGAAGGTTCATCTCCATCTAAGTGGTGTGTGCTCTACCCGGGTACTCCATCGGTCGATCATCACCTCCTACTGACGTCCATCTCGTGAACGAGGCAAATATCCGGGAAACTGGGCGAGCTCCTCGGGCGTGAAGAGGCGGAACGAGGATCGAGAGTGACCCCCGCGGTGTGGCCGCATCTCCGGTCGTCGTGCAAGCCGTGGATGAGTCACGGTATCCTCACTGCCCTCCCTCATCAGTAGGGGAGAGGGGGCGGAGCTCTCGCTATACGGATGGGTAGGCGGGTCCTCGGACGGGTCGGTCTCCAAGAAGTAGGTCCGGGGCACGTAATCGGGATAGTTTCGCATGGCTGAGGCGGCGGTGTGCATGCGGAGCACTCTCTCGTTATGCGTACGCGCGCGCTCAAAAACCTGCTCGTCGTCGCCATAGGGTGCAGTCGGGGAGAAGCGATGGGTGTGCACGGGATGAGTGAAGGGGCGTCCTACGAACATGAAAACCCGCACCGTGCACTGTCCCTCAAAATGGTACGACCCGTGAGCCGGGTCATAGTGCACCTCCCATGTCGGGGTGTCCACGAATACCACGAACGTCGCCATCTGAAGACGTGACAGAAACAAAGAGATAGAGGGAGTGAGAATCTTGCTAAAGAATCTCTGTCTACCTAGGTGTCATCATCTATGTCCTCAGGAACCTTAGGTTTAGTTATACAAAATGAGTGAGCATGCATTAAGTCCATTTTTAGGTTCTAAAGCATAGTTTAGCCAAGGTCCGTTCATTTTAGCATGATTCTTAATGACATGGATGCAAGCATGTTAAAGAATGTATGCATGACGCTACTTAAATGCAAGAATAATCATCATACACATAAAACATCATAATAGTAGTGGCATAAAGTGGCAAATAAATTCTCTTTGTGACATAATCATCATAACTTCCTCATGGGCCACCCTAAAAGACAAGCGCTCTGGGGGTGCTCGGCCGAACCGGTGTCACCCAGAACGTGTCACATTTCTAGGTTATGAGCTCATACCTTAACTAGTCGTCACTAGTTCTTACTTACCACTTAACGATAAGCGTATCATAAATCATAAATCCCGACTATCTGAGTACGGGTTAGGGGGCAATTCTCCTAGGGGTGCTCGGCCGAACCAGTGTCATCCTAGAACCCATCTTAGTACCTTAATTTTCAAAATCTCTTTAAGTCCCCAAATTTGTCAGAAATTCGGCGGCACGATGCCATTACGCCGAATTCCTTCCAAATTTGCTTTATGCCACATAAACATATATCCTCATGAATTCCTCATATGAATAACATTATCATCCTTCACATAACACATGCATCATCATAGAACATTCAAACGCTTACCCTTACGGTAGCTTATGCTTTGACCCTTACGGGTCTTAATCTTGAGATATAGTTTTGTAACATCCGTCGTTCATATGTTATGCACCTAAGGGCTCATAATTAATCATCATTCCTAATCCTCATGTTCATACTCAAATCTGAAAAGCATAGGGCAAAATTTCTAACTTGTGGTTACGGGGTTCTAGAACTTACGTTTTAGACCCTTTCTCGGTTCCGTCTTCGCCTAAGGCGCTATAAATTAAATCTAAATCAATTATGAGACATTCCTATGCTTAAGAACTAATTATGAATCACATTTATCATGTTGTAACGTTGCTGGACAGAATCCAGAAAACTAAATGTTCTAAGAGTTCTACATTTGCATTTTTACGGTTTTCTAGTTACTAGTTTCCCTATAGGTGCTAAAATTCAATTCTAATCCAAATGTTACGAAGTTTTTCATGTCTAAACAATCCTAATCTGATTATGTTCCTATTAAAATAGTTTGGATAAGTTCCAAAAACAAATGGGTCTAAACTATGTTAAATTCTAGCTTTACGGTATTTCTAGTTAGCTAGTTTCTTACCTATCATGCATAGAATTGTTTCTACATCATCATGTGATATTTTCACACATTCTAACACATAAAAACATCATCATACAGCCACAAGCTCATCATGACAGTACCGAAAACATCTAACTTCAATAAGAGAACTAAATTGACATCTCTAGGTACATAAGTTAACTAGTTTCTCTTGGAATCAATTTAGAATCTCTAAAACTCTTTGCAAATCATTTTAATTTGTTAGGAGGCTAAGAGAAGCCTTAGGTCAGTGACCAAAATATATTTCATCTTCAAAAAGGGAATAAAATTATAACTCATGATAACATAACCTTATAAAGATTTGTAAAGCTTCAGGAAAAACTTAGGACCTAGATTATCGGCCCTTGTAGCTAGATGAAAACTCATTGCAAGTCCATCATCACTACTTGGCTGAAACATGCATTCAAAGAATGCATTCCAATTAAACTTTAACTTGAAATGAAATGGGCAAGTCTTTGAGCTCTAGGTTCTTAAGTTTTGACATAAAATAAACGTGCTCATGCTTTTCATTTTTAATCTTGCTTACAAAACAAAGTGATGACTTAATTTAAATATGCAAGGCATAAACTTAAACGTGCAAGCTTGAAAGTAAATATGCAAGGTTCAATTCTTTATTTTAGTGCTCTTGGCCCAACAACAATCGACTTTAAGGCCAAAATAAAAAGGCATTCGAGAAATTAATTAGGTGATAATGCAAGTTCAATTCTTTATTTTAGTGCTCTTGGCTCAACAACAATCGACTTTAAGGCCGAAATAGAAAGGCTTTTGAGAATTCAATTAGGTGATGATGCAAGTTCCATTTTAATCTTTATGTTTTTAGGTGATAGCTTGAAAGTAAAGGTGCATAGCAAGAATGTAAATATAAATGCAAGCATAAAATAAATTATGCAAGTTCATTTTATCTTTCTAGAGCTCTTAACAAGACTTTAAAGGAACTTAAACCTCAACCCAAACTCATCAAACCAAGATCAAGTAAAGTCTAGAGTCCTTAGAACTCAACATAACATTTTTAGAAAATCAAAACATTTGGCATGTAAAAGAAAAGGAAGAGGCCGAAACTTCAAGAAGGAAAAGGAACATTTTAAAACTCTATGGTCCATGATCTTGATGATATATTAACACCAACATCATGAGTCCTCATCATTAAGTCCTTAGAACCATTTTGAAACATCACCAAAGATAGAGTTCTCAAGAGTTCAAGAAAGGAAGAACTAGAAACATTTTTGCTCAAGACCAAAGATCAAGCTCTAGAGTTTGTTTCAAGTGGTGAACATCATCATGAAACTCTCATCATCAAGCTCTCATTTCTCTACTCTCAAGGGCTCATGGCCGAAACAAGAAAGAAAAAAGAATAGAGAAGAAGTTCTAAAAAGAAAACAAGAGAAACCATAAACATCAAGCTTTAAAGAAGAACATTCATGAAAAGAAATCCCTACTTGGTGTGATGATCTTGAAGATGGAAGAAGAAGATGAAGAAGATGAAGAACTTGAAGAACTTTGAAGAGCTTGAAGAACACTAGAACTTTGAGAGAAAAAGAAAAGCTTTGGAGAGAATTAAACTTTGCAAATGATTTAAAAGTGGTGCAAGCTCCTCAAGGCATTCTATTTATAGAGAAATGAAGCAAATGGAAGGTGCATGGAGGGGGAGGGAGTTAGGCCATCAGATTGGAGGGAACCCATGAGTTCCATGCGGTGAGATAATGTGGTCTTGAGGCATGGTGAGGTATAATTCAAAGTATGGTGAGGTATGGTTCAAGGTATGGCCTCAAGCATGGTTCTTTGAGTGAGAAAACAAATCAACATGTGGTCAAATGGGGGAGGAGGTGGCCGAAACTTCATCAGCCATGGGGGAAGGGTTTCTTGCATTTTAATTGTGGTTTAGAGTTGTATTTAGGTGTATCTTTGTTTAGGATTAAGATTAGGACTTTGTAAGAAAGTGTTTAGGTGAGAAAATGAGTAATTAA
The DNA here is from genome assembly GCA_031216125.1 of Dalbergia cochinchinensis. Lineage (NCBI taxonomy): Eukaryota > Viridiplantae > Streptophyta > Magnoliopsida > Fabales > Fabaceae > Dalbergia > Dalbergia cochinchinensis. Next base: position 49,469,124 of record CM062375.1, read on the forward strand.
GGTTGTCAAGACATAATTAAAGAGTGTTCTTGCATCATTAGTGAGTTATAAATCCATTTTAGTGTATAAACAATTCTAGACACAATTCCTTGATTTAAGGAATTGGAGAGAGAAAATACTATTCAAGATTCCAAGAGTGAAATCTTGAGTTTTAGAAAAGAGATTTAAATCTAATCTAAGCAATCTTAGGTTCTAATTAATTTTAATTTGACTCTAGATTAATTATGGAAATTAATTAATCTTCGTTTGGAGCCTAATATTGCTTAGGTTTGCTTAATTACATCATTAAGCTCAAAAACACTATTCTAGGGGCAAAATCGTAATTTCGCACTAAAACTGCCCGGGACCACCGGGACTTAAACAGATATTTTGAAACATGTAAAAACATGGTTTTAAACCTCTGGGGAAAGTTCCGGGCTCAAACGGTACCTTTACCCGCGTAAAACGCTATAGGGATATTTTGGTCATTTTGACCTGAAACTGCAGAAAATGAGACTTTCGCCTCCGGAACCACTCAAGGGTCATTCACTCCCCTTCAAACATTGAGTTGGCCCTTCGAGGACTGCCGGGTTGGCCATCCTCAAATTCTGGGCCGAAAATGACCTCAGGGGCATTTCGGTCATTTTCCACTCAGACAGAAAATCGGGGCGTTACATTACTCCCCTCCTTAAAAAGAATTTCGTCCTCGAAATTCGTACCTTAGAAGAGCTCTGGATACTTGGTCTTCATCTTCGACTCTAATTCCCACGTGAATTCTTCGGTCTTGTCCCGTCCCCATGCCACTTTCACCAAAGGAATGGACTTATTCCTCAACTGCTTGACTTCGCGATCCACGATCCTCGTTGGTGGCAGATTGAAAGTTAGGTCCTCCCTTAACTGTACATGCTCTGGCTCTAGGACATGGCTAGGGTCGGACTCGTATTTTCTTAACTGGGAGACGTGAAAGACGTCATGGAGATTGGAAAGATTTGGGGGTAAGGCTATTCTGTAGGCTACTGGCCCTACTTTTTGAATGATTTCGAATGGACCAAGGAATCGGGGGCTCAACTTTTTAACTCTCATGGCTCTTCCTATGCCTGTAGTGGGGATGATCCTAAGGAACACATGTTCTCCCTCGTTAAAATCTAACGGCTTATGCCGCCTATCCGCATAGTTTTTCTGCCTACTTTGAGCGGTAAGCATCCTATCCCGTATCCTTTTGATTTGCTCCGTTGTTTCCCTTACTATATCGGGCCCTAACATGGTTTGTTCTCCGGGCTCATACCAGCATAGAGGGGACTGGCATTTTCGTCCATATAGGGCTTCGTAGGGTGCCATGCCGATACTCGCATAATAACTGTTGTTATATGCAAACTCGATTAGTGGCAGGTACTTGTCCCAACTTCCCTTTTGATCCAGAACACAGGCTCTCAACATGTCCTCCAAGGTCTGGATCGTTCTTTCTGATTGTCTGTCTGTTTGTGGGTGGTAGGCTGTGCTCAAACACAACTTCGAACCAAACGCCTTTTGGAAGGCTTCCCAAAAACGTGACGTAAATCGCGGATCCCTATCCAAGATTATCGTCGACGGTACTCCATGTAATCTCACGATCTCTTGGATGTATAGCTGAGCCAATTTGTCCAAAGAGTATGTCACTCTAATAGGCAGAAAGTGAGCTGACTTGGTTAGTCGATCCACTATCACCCATATGGCATCATGGCCAGCTTAGGTCTTAGGCAATCCTGTCACGAAATCCATTGATATGCACTCCCATTTCCATTCGGGGATTGACAGGGGTTGTAACAAACCTGATGGCTTTTGGTGCTCGATCTTCACCTTTTGACACACCAAGCACTTACTAACCCAGGCGACCATATCCTTTTTCAATCCGGGCCACCAGAACATCCTTTTCAAATCTTGGTACATCTTGGTAATACTAGGATGGATGGTGAAATGGCTTTTATGGGCCTCCTCCAAGATCTTCTCTCGGAGGTCACCATCCTGTGGTACACAGATTCTTCCTTCAAACCTCCATACCCAATCGGAACCTTGTTCGAATCCCTTGAGTTTTCCTGCCTTAACCGCCTCTATGAGCTCCCTAAATTCCTCACTTTCCCTTTGTGCTAGCATAACTCTTTGTTTAAACCCACTTGTTACGGTAAGATAGCACATTTTCATACCCTCATTGGTCACAGACATCCCCAAATTCATATCTCTAAACTTATCTATTAACTCAACTTCCTTGACCATCATGTGAGATAGGTGCAATGACTTTCGGCTTAAGGCGTCGGCGACTATATTAGCCTTGCCGGGGTGGTAACTTAAACCGAAGTCATAGTCTTTAAGGAACTCCATCCACCTCCTCTGCCTCATGTTTAGCTCCTTTTGATCAAAGAGGTACTTGAGACTCTTGTGATCGGAGAAAACTTCAAACTTTACACCATATAAATGGTGTCTCCACATCTTCAAGGCAAATACTACAGCTGCTAATTCTAGGTCATGGGTGGGGTAGTTTGCCTCGTGCGGCTTGAGTTGTCTTGATGCATAGGCTACCACTTGCCTATTTTGCATCAATACACAGCCTAAACCCTTACCTAAGGCATCGCAATATACCTCAAAGGGTACATCGGGGCTTGGTAAAACTAGAACTGGGGTTGTGGTTAGCTTCTCCTTAAGCTCTTGGAAACTCTTCTCACACTCGGGATTCCACACGAAAGGTGCATTCTTCCTAGTTAGCTTGGTCAGGGGTAGGGTAATTTGGGAGAATCCTTTGATAAACCTACGGTAGTAGCCTGCTAAACCCAAAAAGCTCCGTATTTCCATTACAGTGGTTGGTCTATCCCAATTCATTACGGCTTCTACCTTACTAGGATCAACGGTTATTCCTCCTTTTGACACAACGTGCCCTAAAAACTTGACCTCCTCCAACCAAAATTCACACTTAGAAAGTTTTGCATACAGCTTTTTCTCCTTCAAAATCTCCAAAACTATCCTCAAATGACGCTCATGCTCCTCGTGGGTCTTCGAATTGATGAGTATATCATCTATGAAAACGACCACGAACTGATCTAAATAGGGTCTAAAGATCCTATTCATGTAATCCATAAACACTGCAGAAGCATTTGTCAACCCAAAAGACATCACCGTGAACTCAAAGTATCCATACCGAGTTCTAAAGGCGGTCTTTGGTATATCTTGATCTTTTACCCTAATTTGGTGGTATCCTGACCTTAGATCGATCTTGGAAAATGCTACTGCTCCTCTCAACTGGTCCATAAGATCATCAATCCTAGGCAAAGGTACTTATTTTTCACTGTCGCACGATTCAATTGCCTATAATCTATGCACAACCTCATGCTTCCGTCCTTTTTCTTGACAAACAGGACTGGAGCTCCCCAAGGTGAGGCACTAGGTCTAATAAAACTCTTTCCCAAAAGCTCCTCAAGTTGGGTTTTTAATTCGGCTAACTCTAAGGGTGACATCCTATAGGGGGTGGTGGAGATTGGTCCCACTCCAGGAACCAACTCAATGGAGAACTCCACTTCTTTCTTGGGGGAAACTCGGGTATCTCTTCCGAAAATACCTGGGGATAGTCTCTCACTACCGGTATATTCTCTAAATTCTACTCAAAGTGTACTTCGCTAGCGGCTAGGAAAACATATCCCTTAATCTTCTGCCCACTACAGTTGACCTCTACGGCATTGAGGTAAAGTTTCAAAGTTTGACTAGTTTCACTAGGGGGAGAAGAGAAGACAACTGTTTTGGTGTTACAATCTAACATTACACGGTTGGCGTGAAGCCAATCCATGCCAAGGACTACACCTATACCTTTCATGGGTAAGCAAATTAAATCTATGACAAAGGATCTATTTTCTACAGTAAGGTGGCAATTCAAACAACAAAAACAAGTATTTACAGGGTGATTTGTGGGGGTAGAAACAATGAGATCAAAAGGAAGTTTGGAAGTCTTTAAATTAAGAGACTCGACACTAGCATATGAAATGAAAGAGTGTGTAGCGCCAGAGTCATAAAGTACAGTTAAAGGCTTGCTATTTATTTCGCACATACCTTCGATGAGGTCATTGGATCTTTCCGCTTCGTCCGCGTTGAGGGTGAAGACCCTCCCTTGGTGTTGCGGCCTAGGGTTCTGATTCGCTGGCCCTCCGTTGTTGCATCTGTTGGCGTAGTGGTCGGGCATCCCGCACTTGAAGCACACGTTTTGTCCAGCTAGGCAGGGACGGTTGCCATGATCCTTCCCGCACTGGGGACATATTATCACCGATATAGGCCTAGCAAAGGTGGCAGGGGCTCCTTGGGGCGTCTTGTTCTTGGTCCCACTGGACCCTCCTTGTTGCGCATTGTTCCAAAGGCCTCCCGACATTCCTTGCCGGTTATTGTTGTTGTTGTTGTTGTTGTTGTTGTTGTTGTTGTTGTTTCGGTGGTTGTTGTTCTGGAAGGGTGGTCTGTAAGGTTGCTTGGGTTGTTGATGGAAGGGGGTTCTTTGTTGTTGTTGATGTGGCTTGAATTGGTTGGTGTGGTAGGGGTTGTAATGGTTTCGGGGTTGGTTTTGGTGTTGTGGTTTGAACATTGGGGCTTGAGGTCCTAGCCCCTTAGCTTTTTCCGCCCTTGCAGCTTGGAGCTTACCTTGTCCTTCCTCCAAAATGCGGCACTTGTTGACCGGGGTGGGGAAGTCCCTGATCTCTATATGTGCTACAGCATAATTCAGCTCTTCGTACTTCACACATTTCCATATCTCGTCAGGGTTCCCTTGGAACACCCGCGAGAACTTAATCAGTTCTTCAAATCTCGCCGTGTACTGGGCGACAGACCTTCCTCCTTGAGTTAACTGCATGAACTTGATATCCTTCGCGTTCCTCGACTCGGGAAGTACTTCGTGAGAAGTAAGTCTTGAGCGACTCGATTGGCAATGACACGAAGCTTCTAGCAGTCTTCGGGTGCCGGTCCACCAAAACTCGGCGTCCGACTCCATCATATAGGCAGCGAACGTGACCTTTTGCTCCTCCGAGCAAGCGACCACGGAATAGATCTTCTCCAAATTCTTGATCCACTCATCAGCTTTGTCGGGATTCATGGCTCCTCTAAAGGCCGCTGGGTTCGCCTTGTGAAACTCACCAAACCTCGCTTGCTCGACCATTTCAGCAATAGGGGGAGCACGTCCCGTGTCCCCTTGTTGGTTCATCCTTTCGAACATCCACTCCATGGCTCTTGCCATGTCACGGACAGCAGTGGCAGTTGCATCTTCTTGGTTACCCTCGGTCGTGGTCCTATTCTGTCGTCTAGGTGCCATTGGTTCCTAAACACATAAGACAATAACCACTAAGTTGATCAGGCTCAACGTTTCATGTGAAATGAGCTAGTTACCATGGCACTTGCAAACAAACAGGGGTTATGCATTTCTAACCTATAGCTTGTCTCTAGCAAGCTCTACACATGACATGTCTACCGCATTATGCTCTAAAAGCATAGTCAGTCCAATCCTCAGGCTCCATGAGAATTGAACTGCTCTGATACTATAATGTAACATCCTAATTTTTAACCCAATACTCTAGAACATAATTAGGTTAATCACTAGTCCGTTACGTCATAGCTTCTTTATTACTTTAAAATACTTAGCGGAAATACTGGTAAAATTTTTTTTTTGAATTATAAAAGCAAAGTGAGAGCCGCGCGACACGTTAATTGATAATGCACGAAAGGTAATAAAGCAAGCGTCGCATAGCAACATGACATAAGCACATAAAAGCACATCATAATAACATGGAACTGCATATTTATATAATATGCCCACTTAGGTAGAGTGGGACTTAGTTTAGTACAACACAAGTAATACAACTAAAAAGGAAATACAAGAGAAAGTGCAACGGAAACTATAAAAGCAACTCCCCTACCCAAGTGCAACTAACGGGATGACCTCTAAAACAAAAGAAGGTTCATCTCCATCTAAGTGGTGTGTGCTCTACCCGGGTACTCCATCGGTCGATCGTCACCTCCTACTGACGTCCATCTCGTGAACGAGGCAAATATCCGGGAAACTGGGCGAGCTCCTCGGGTGTGAAGAGGCGGAACAGGGATCGAGAGTGACCCCCGTGGTGTGGCCGCATCTCCAGTCGTCGTGCAAGCCGTGGCTGAGTCACGGTATCCTCATTGCCCTCCCTCATCAGTGGGGAAGAGGGGACGGAGCTCTCGCTATATGGATGGGTAGGCGGGTCCTCGGACGGGTCAGTCTCCGAGAAGTAGGTCCAGGGAACGTAATCGGGATAGTCTCGCATGGCTGAGGCGGCGATGTGCATGCGGAGCGCTCTCTCGTTATGCGTACGCCCGCGCTCAAAAACCCGCTCGTCGTCGCCATAGGGTGCAGTCGAGGAGAAGCGATGGGTGTGCACGGGCTGAGCGAAGGGGCGTCCTACGAACATGAAAACCCGCACCGTGCACTGTCCCTCAAAATGGTATGACCCGTGAGCCGGGTCATAGTGCACCTCCCATGTCGGGGTGTCCACGAATACCACGAACGTCGCCATTTGAAGACGTGACAGACAGAAAGAGATAGAGGGAGTGAGAATCTTGCTAAAGAATCTCAGTAGGGCCTCCTACTACCTAGGTGTCATCATCTACGTCCTCAGGAACCTTGGGTTTAGTTATACAAAATGAGTGAGCATGCATTAAGTCCATTTTTAGGTTCTAAAGCATAGTTTAGCCAAGGTCCGTTCATTTTAGCATGATTCTTAATGACATGGATGCAAGCATGTTAAAGAATGTATGCATGGCGCTACTTAAATGGAAGAATAATCATCATACACATAGAACATCATAATATTAGTGGCATAAAGTGGCAAATAAATTCTCTTTGTGACATAATCATCATAACTTCCTCATGGGCCACCCTAAAAGACAAGCGCTCTAGGGGTGCTCGGCCGAACCGGTGTCACCCAGAACGTGTCACATCTCTAGGTTATGAGCTCATACCTTAACTAGTCGTCACTAGTTCTTACTCACCACTTAACGATAAGCGTATCATAAATCATAAATCTCGACTATCTAAGTACGGGTTAGGGGGCAATTCTCCTAGGGGTGCTTGGCCGAACCAGTGTCACCTAAGAGTATAAATTGGTACCGATGTCACATGAGTTCTATGGAGGTGCTCGGCCGAACCGGTGTCATCCTAGAACCCATCTTAGTACCTTAATTTTCAAAATCTCTTTAAGTCCCCAAATTTGTCGGAAATTCGGCTGCACGATGCCATTACGCCGAATTCCTTCCAAATTTGCTTTATGCCACATAAACATATATCCTCATGAATTCCTCATATGAAGAACATTATCATCCTTCACATAACACATGCATCATCATAGAACATTCAAATGCTTACTCTTACGGTAGCTTATGCTTTGACCCTTACGGGTCTTAATCTTGATATATAGTTTTCTAACATCCGTCGTTCATATGTTATGCACCTAAGGGCTCATAATTAATCATCATTCCTAATCCTCATGTTCATACTCAAATCTGAAAAGCATAGGGCAGAATTTCTAACTTGTCGTTATGGGGTTCTAGAACTTACGTTTTAGACCCTTTCTCGGTTCCGTCTTCGCCTAAGGCGCTATAAATTAAATCTAAATCAATTATGAGACATTCCTATGCTTAAGAACTAATTATGAATCACATTTATCATGTTGTAACGTTGCTTGACAGAATCCAGAAAACTAAATGTTCTAAGAGTTCTACATTTGCATTTTTACGGTTTTCTAGTTACTAGTTTCCCTATAGGTGCTAAAATTCAATTCTAATCCAAATGTTACGAAGTTTTTCATGTCTAAACAATCCTAATCTGATTATGTTCCCATTAAAATAGTTTGGATAAGTTCCAAAAATAAATGGGTCTAAACTATGTTAAATTCTAGCTTTACGGTATTTCTAGTTAGCTAGTTTCTTACCTATCATGCATAGAATTGTTTCTACATCATCATGTGATATTTTCACACATTCTAACACATAAAAACATCATCATACAGCCACAAGCTCATCATGACAGTATCGAAAACATCTAACTTCAATAAGAGAACTAAATTGACATCTCTAGGTACATAAGTTAACTAGTTTCTCTTGGAATCAATTTAGAATCTCTAAAACTCTTTGCAAATCATTTTAATTTGTTAGGAGGCTAAGAGAAGCCTTAGGTCAGTGACCAAAATATATTTCATCTTCAAAAAGGGAATAAAATTATAACTCATGATAACATAACCTTATAAAGATTTGTAAAGCTTCAGGAAAAACTTAGGACCTAGATTATCGGCCCTTGTAGCTAGATGAAAACTCATTGCAAGTCCATCGTCACTACTTGGCTGAAACATGCATTCAAAGAATGCATTCACATTAAACTTTAACTTGAAATGAAATGGGCAAGTCTTTGAGCTCTAGGTTCTTAAGTTTTGACATAAAATAAACGTGCTCATGCTTTTCATTTTTAATCTTGCTTACAAAACAAAGTGATGACTTAATTTAAATATGCAAGGCATAAACTTAAACGTGCAAGCTTGAAAGTAAATATGCAAGGTTCAATTCTTTATTTTAGTGCTCTTGGCCCAACAACAATCGACTTTAAGGCCGAAATAGAAAGGCATTCGAGAAATTAATTAGGTGATAATGCAAGTTCAATTCTTTATTTTAGTGCTCCTGGCTCAACAACAATCGACTTTAAGGCCGAAATAGAAAGGCTTTTGAGAATTCAATTAGGTGATGATGCAAGTTCCATTTTAATCTTTATGTTTTTAGGTGATAGCTTGAAAGTAAAGGTGCATAGCAAGAATGTAAATATAAATGCAAGCATAAAATAAATTATGCAAGTTCATTTTATCTTTCTAGAGCTCTTAACAAGACTTTAAAGGAACTTAAACCTCAACCCAAACTCATCAAACCAAGATCAAGTAAAGTCTAGAGTCCTTAGAACTCAACATAACATTTTTAGAAAATCAAAACATTTGGCATGTAAAAGAAAAGGAAGAGGCCGAAGCTTCAAGAAGGAAAAGGAACATTTTAAAACTCTATGGTCCATGATCTTGATGATATATTAACACCAACATCATGAGTCCTCATCATTAAGTCCTTAGAACCATTTTGAAACATCACCAAAGATAGAGTTCTCAAGAGTTCAAGAAAGGAAGAACTAGAAACATTTTTGCTCAAGACCAAAGATCAAGCTCTAGAGTTTGTTTCAAGTGGTGAACATCATCATGAAACTCTCATCATCAAGCTCTCATTTCTCTACTCTCAAGGGCTCATGGCCGAAACAAGAAAGAAAAAAGAATAGAGAAGAAGTTCTAAAAAGAAAACAAGAGAAACCATAAACATCAAGCTTTAAAGAAGAACATTCATGAAAAGAAATCCCTACTTGGTGTGATGATCTTGAAGATGGAAGAAGAAGATGAAGAAGATGAAGAACTTGAAGAACTTTGAAGAGCTTGAAGAACACTAGATCTTTGAGAGAAAAAGAAAAGCTTTGGAGAGAACTAAACTTTGCAAATTATCTAAAAGTGGTGCAAGCTCCACAAGGCATTCTATTTATAGAGAAATGAAGTAAATGGAAGGTGCATGGAAGGGGAGGGAGTTCGGCCATCAGATTGGAGGGAACCCATGAGTTCCATGAGGTGAGATAATGTGGTCTTGAGGCATGGTGAGGTATGATTCAAAGTATGGTGAGGTATGATTCAAAGTATGGTGAGGTATGGTTCAAGGTATGGCCTCAAGCATGGTTCTTTGAGTGAGAAAACAAATCAACATGTGGTCAAATGGGGGAGGAGGTGGCCGAAACTTCATCAGCCATGGGGGAAGGATTTCTTGCATTTTAATTGTGGTTTAGAGTTGTGTTTAGGTGTATCTTTGTTTAGGATTAAGATTAGGACTTTGTAAGAAAGTGTTTAGGTGAGAAAATGGGTAATTAAGGTTGTCAAAACATAATTAAAGAGTGTTCTTGCATCATTAGTGAGTTATAAATCCATTTTAGTGTATAAACAATTCTAGACACAATTCCTTGATTTAAGGAATTGGAGAGAGAAAACACTATTCAAGATTCTAAGAGTGAAATCTTGAGTTTTAGAAAAGAGATTTAAATCTAATCTAAGCAATCTTAGGTTCTAATTAATTTTAATTTGACTCTAGATTAATTATGGAAATTAATTAATTTTTGTTTAGAACCTAATATTGCTTAGGTTTGCTTAATTACATCATTAAGCTCACAAACACTATTTTAGGGGCAAAATCATAATTTCGCACTAAAACTGCCCGGGACCACCGAGACTTAAACAGATGTTTTGAAACATGTAAAAACATGGTTTTAAACCTCTGGGGAAAGTTCCAGGCTCAAACAGCACCTTTACCTGTGTAAAACGCTACAGGGGTATTTTGGTCATTTTGACCCGAAACTGCAGAAAATGAGACTTTCGCCTCCGGAACCACTCAAGGGTCATTCACTCCCCTTCAAACATTGAGTTGGCCCTTCGAGGACTGCCGGGTCGGCCATCCTCGAATTCCGAACTGAAAATGACCTCAGGGGCATTTTGGTTATTTTCCACTCAGACAGAAAATCGGGGCGTTACAAGCTCCATAACCATTCAAAAAGCTCTACATGTTGTGTTTTGAGTGACAACAAAGCAAATTTTATTAAAATGCTTTGAAGAAAAAACTAACGTTTCAATTGAGCTTCTGTAGTCTTTATTAGGACCATTCATTACTAAAAAAATGCTACTTAACAACTGTTTTCTTAACCGCCACTAAATATTTGTTTTTCTGATGGTTTGTGCGTACCGCTGCAAATTAAGGTGCATCATGGCAATTCACTATTGGAGTAGTAACGGTTAGCCTATTCTTGCAGTTTAGACAAAATGAACTGCTGGTAAATCAAAAAAAGGTTTTAGAAAACCTAAACTATTCATTTTCAAATTTGAAACTTCACTCCTTTGCACCAATAAAAGAACCCTCTTGCCGCTCTGCCGTCCTTCCAGATAAGCCACCACCGCTTCGCGGACACCCACTAAGGGCTCCCGGAGTTTCAACACCTCAAGCGACCGTCTCCACCTCTTCCTACCATCTATGAGGAACAAAGTCAATTCTAAAAGCTTTTGTCGATTGAGAGCTTGCGTTCAACATGAAGAAGGACATCGAGTACTCCACCTCCATCGCAGCATCCGTCGCCGGAGTCGATTTTGAGCTCGCGTTCAACATGAAGAAGGACATCACTCAGATCGAATCTCTCTATGTCGAGATGGACCTCTGTCGCCACCAAACCTCAGTGTGATCTTTGGAAAAAGGTGAATGAATCAGCCTTTACTTATTTTTTTTTATTTTCACACTATTCTCATTTTCTGTGTTGGTTCAGATCCTTGTTTTGTTGAATTGGTCATTTCCAAAGGTTCCTAATGCTACAATGTTGGTTTGCTCCTGATAAAACTACTTCATTTTACTTCGGCATTTATATGTGTATGGTTCTTTGCTATGGTTTATGTATTATAGAGTGCCTAGATCGAGTTTTAAAATGTGTTTCAGCTAGGGAAAGTTATGGACTTGCTGATACAAGATTTGAATGGCAGAAGAACATTGATTATGCAGAAATGCTAAATTTGGACAAAGTTTCATTTTTTAAGTAACCAAGGGAATGATTTCCAATTTGTTATAAGCAGAAGGCTTGCATAGAGCTGTTATGAATACAATTTGTTTATGTTTAGTACCATAACTCGAGAGGTTGCATCAAGGATGAAAACTTTTGGTGTATTTTGAGTGAATTTTGCTATATAACATTGTAGACTTGCAGTTGCTTTATATCAGTGACTAATTTAAGTAAAAATGTGCAATTTCAAAGTCTGAAACATATAAAGTGAAGGAGTTTCAAGAAAATTTATTTGATGCTGCTTTGTTTATGTTTTTTAAGTGTTATTTTACCAATATCTTTTTTTGTTTTTCTATTTCTTTTATAGATTCTGATTGTGGATTTTAGAGAAATTTCTAGCATATTAGATACATGTTATTGTGATACTTATATGTTAGTATATCATAGTTCTCCCATCAGTGTATATAAATTTAGATATTGCAATGCTACCTGAGATGAATATTCTCATACCTCTATTTGGAGTTTTTAGTACAGAAATTTAGATATTGCATATGCTACCACATGCAATAATTCTTTATTGTTCCTTTCTATTTTTCTATTGTGGTTTCATCATCTAATCTAATTTTTCATAACAGGGAAGAGCCTTGAGCTTCAGTTGACACTCTAAACCACCATTTTTATTTTGCCTCAGTTGAACCCTAAGCCTTCTCTTCCTGCAGGGACAACGCCATGAGAACTAGAAGGGCAACACTTTGTAGAGATCAGATTTGTGTCACATATGAGGTATCGCTTTATTTCCCCTTTGAGATTTCAGCTTCTTTGGTCTTTGATTTTTAAGGTAACGGGCCCTCCTAGCACATTTGCACATTACTGTAGACTGCTCAAGATATATATAAGCTAGAACACATGTTTTAATAGCCAATATCTTTATTCCTTGATAGAAAAATAGATTTAAATTTAAAGGTTAAATTATTATCGTGGAAAGGGTCTATGATTAAGCAATAGAAGGAAATGGATAAATTGAGAAATGACAAGAAAGAATTCACCCAAGGGGACAACGTGTTAAGTTACAATGCCACAATGCTAGTAGTTAGAGACCTAACAATGCCCAAGGTAAAAAAAAAATCCTACATTGCTTGTCTTCACCAAGATTTTTTTACATAAATATAATTCAAACACAATATTGTATGAGAAAGGTTGTTATTTGGATTTTGCAACTCAACATAGAAAATGGTAAACCATATATGCATTTAGCAGATTGCTATCAAAAGGAACTAGTTGCAACTTTGAAGGTTAAGACTTGAATCATGCTTAGATTAGATAAAAAGAAATTTAGATGACCTTGCTTTTTGGCTGATTATGTTTTCTGTGTTGTTTGTGAATTATCTTTCATGTAGTTTCAGGTTCTTGTATGCCTTAGTTAGTGTTCTTTTTGACTCCCCATTCTAGCGTGCCTTTAATTTTATTATCTTCTTTGGTCAAACTGCATGTTCAAATGCACCTATTGATCATAGATTCCAAATAGATATGAATGAAATGAAGTTTGAATTAGAAGCTTCTCGATTGAAGGTACAGAATCTAGAATCAATGATTAAAGCAGAAAGATTAAGAAAACAAGCAGTTGAGGAGCTGTTAAATACATGTTGCAAATGCGAGGAAGCAATTTGTCACTTGAATTGGCTGCTTTGATTAATATGATGGTGTCACAACCCAACTTGGATCGTGACTGGCATGTGAGGAATCCCATCCACACATAAACCTTGTGATCTCTGAGTCTCTCTATATGCATAAAATATATAACATTATACTTAAAATATGACCTTTCTTCTAAATTATTATCGTTTTCTCTAATTAAAACATAATATTTACATTCATAAAAATTGAGGTATTTGGAATACATAATTCTGAAAGCGTCCTGATCAAATCTGTTATTCGTAAAATGGTAAAGTTCCCCGCCTTTTAATCATGATCATAAACTGAAAATCGATTTAAATTCCTGAAAGCTAAAACACTAATACATTTTCGGTTCACTGCATAAATCCCTAGGCATAATCTACATTTCAAAATACATACTTGAACCTTGAAAACATATAGGGAAATACATAATCTCTAAAATAAATACAGTATCTCAAAATAAATGCATGACTTGGATCCTGCCTGCACATCTACTGGAGCCCTCTAAATCTAACAGAAGCCTAAACTGGGCCTTACAACAATGTAAAGCTCACCAAGGGATCACTGCGACTACTAGACCGATGAAGAAACTGGATCTGCACCTACAACTATGAGAGAAAGGTAGAGGATGAATCAATGGACTTAGTGAGTGAGCTCTCAACCATCACCGACATCGGACAACCAAAGAATATACATATAATACCATGCATGCAACAATCATAATCATTTGATATTTAAATACATAGCTATATAAGAAAACATTTCTCATTCCATAAATTCATGAATAAACAATTGTAAACTCACAAACAACATGAAATCATTTTAACTAAGGTATGGCAGAGCCTAGGGAAACAATATCTGCTAAGCTGAATAAATACTGCATCTATAATAACCAAAAGCTATAAAATCAAACATTCCCGTCAGACAAGCTGTGGGTACCTAACTAGGTCCCATTTTCTGTATCTACTGTAGGGCGATATTATCCTCTGACAGACAATTTGATACCAAGGTTAATGATTTTCTACAACCATTAACTAATTGTTTGTTTCCTGATCTCTACCGTCTAAATTAGTTTGCCAAAACCCATAGCTGAAAAATGGGTACTCTGTCCTTGGTAGAAGCAGAGCCCCTAAATTCTTAATACACTAGGAGTTGTAAATTCATATAACTCTAATAACTTGACTTTAGCATAATTGTGGCTGTGAGAATTGTGTCCAAGGGATAACCCATTTGTAGGCAATCCGATTTCAAGCTCACTGAATATGTATCTGGCAGTTGCTAAGGGTCATGCTAAATTCCATACCTCTTGGTACCACAAAACTGAAGTTCTAAGTTCAAATCTTAAGCTAACATAACTTTCTATATACTTGATATATCTAAAATCATAAATTTAAACACTGGGGTTCATAATCGTAATAGCTAAATTTCTTTTCTCTAAAACTCTATTTCATACTTTACTCTAGGCCCAAAACTCTTTCATATAAATTTTATACTACTCTGAAAATTATGATAACATTTGTATTTAAAAGTTAAAGAATACTATACTCTATATATTTTTATAAGAAATCAACTTAACATTCTAAAAGCTTTCTGAAATCCAAATTCTAGAGTATATGCATTATAATATCATAACTCTTAAAACATATTTGTTAGAATAACAATTAGATAAAATCATATATTCTTCCAACAATCATTTCATTAGCATATAAAACATTTTCCATAATGCATAACATAGCAGTCACGTCCCATTATTTTCTAAAACACATAATTCATGTTCTTTGCAAATCATAATCTTATAACTCGTAAAATTGTAGTCCATACATTATCTCATCTCCAGTTTCATATGTATAACAAACATAATGCATAAAACATAGCTATAATGATTAAACTAAGGTCATGAGTTTGAGCCCACTCACTTGGAGAGGGAAAACAAGAGGGGACAACTCTAGCAAAGCTTCAGGGAGTAAGGATGGTGCCAGAGTCTACCATTAGAACATAAGACTCATTAATGATCTATGAGTACCTTTAGATTACCTTAACACAATTCTAACAACATTGGGGGAGCACCTCCACTTGATAACAATGAGAGAATAACAATAATCCATAACATGGGGAGGAAGAACATGGAAGAAACTAGCAAAAACCCTTATGTTTGATCTTGGAAGGAGAAAGATAGATTGAGAGAGAAAGGGTTGGAGGAGGGTTTGGACGGGGAAGATTTTGGGTTTATACTTCTGGAAAGGAAGAAGCCTGAGTTGGGGTATATATATGGCTCATTAAATGAAATTGCATAGTTTTGCACTGTGTTGATATTAGATACGTTCACCGTAGCGAGCAAGGCTTGCAGTAGTGAACTTGGAGAAGTAGCAACTCGTTGCAGTGAACATATCTCACTGTAGCGAGCCTCCTAGCCTACCTACTCACTGTAGCGAGTACATTAAGACTATTCTGCAGAATTTTGCAGCAACAGCACTCAAACTTTATCTTTCTGTCATCATGGCATCTAGGTTGTCTCAACACTCACTTATTTATATGAAGTTAATATCCTCTTTAACACCCTAATATTTAACCCAACACGCCTAGTATACATTTAAGTTAATTATTAATTATTACTCTTTTGTTCCAGTTCTTAACTTATACTCTTGGAAATACTTAGTAAAAACACGGATAAATTTTTTTATTGAACTTTTAAAAACAAAACATGAGCCACGCATACTGAATAAATTACATCCTACCTCATGCGTATAAGAGAAAAAGATAATAATAAGACACAGGCACATATAAAGTACAACATCATAATTGATGGACATAATAATATCATCATATATATATATATATATATATCGTCAAATATTGACCGTTCCACCTTACACGCCCAAAATATACATATGTAAGTAACATCATGCCCACCAACAAAGGTTGGGGCAAGTACAGTCATCTCAAAATATACATGATCAATAAGTAGATGGAACTAAAAATAGAATAATAAAAACCTATCCTCCCACTACTCCTACTGGGGTGTGCTTAGAATAGATAACCTCTAATAATAAAAAATAAAAGAAGGTTATCCTCTCCACTAAAATGCATGAGTGCCCTAAGAGGTCCACCGCCGACTCCTACTGTTGTTGTTCCTCGGAAGGAGAAAGGTAACCAATCTAATGGGTTAGCTCGTCAGGTGTGGCAAGACAACCGATGAGTCAGACATAGGCACCTCAGCAAGGTCGAGTGGCTCCTCTACAGATAGACGTAGTTCCTCGCAATGGTTGCATGACAGTAGCCTCTTCTTCACTACCACCTCCCATCTCCATAGGAACAGTGAGCACAGAACCATCAGAAGAAAGCTGAGTGGGTTATTCCTCCAATGGGTCCGACTATGGCTTGATGGGGCGAGGTGGTGATTGTGGTACATTGATGGGAATGTTGCAGATGGATGATGCGACAGTGTTGGTGTGAAGGAACTGCTACATATGCGGGGGTGCGTGCTCGAAGGCAAATTCATCCGTGAAAGGAGTAGTAGTGGAAAATCAGCCACTATTAACAGGCTGTATGAAGGCATGGTCCAAAAACATGAACAGGTGGATGGCACAATGTCCCACGTGGTATGACCAGTTGATCAGGTCATAGTGCATCTCCCATGAGGGGGCGTCAATATAGATTACGAAGGTGGCCATCAACCACTGAAGACGTGATGGGAAAGAAAGAAAAGAGGGGAAAAAAACTTATACAAGAATCTTAGCAGGGCTTTCACCTCCTATCATGTGACATCATCTACGTCCTCAGGATCCTCAGGTTTCATTATGAAATAGTGTACTAAGATTCATTTATTAAGTTCCAAATACCATTAATCCGAGGTGCGTATATTTTAGCATGAATCTTAATGCATGAATGCAACATACTAAGACATGAATGCATATCATTGCTACAAGTAAGATATCATAAAAATCATATTAAATGGGTATAGCATAAAGATTGTAAATTCTTCTAACATGATCTTTCCTCATTATTCTTTTAGGTGACTTAAATTTCTTATTCCCTTTTTCCATGGGGGCCACCCTAATACTCTCTCCTCTTGAGAATTCTAGGTTATGAGCTCATACCTAACTAGTTGTCACTAGTCTACACTTATCCTCTTGTAAACTAATTCCTAACTCCCAGAATGCGGGATAGGAGGCATAGGATCACCTTTTATAACCTTTAATTCAACAAGTCTAAAGGATCACCTTATTGGATCACCTCTCCTAACCTTTAATTCAGGGAATATAGAGGCTTATTTCCATATGTTTTATATCACCTTAACCTTAGCATGTTATTTAGAGATGCAAATATATGAACATATCATAACTTACCATTTAACATTTTATTCTCATAAAACACTTAAGTTATGCCCCTCAATTATTCAAACATAATCATAACATGCCACAATTCATCATGTAATTGATCACATAAGCATGCATCACATTCTTTGCATATATCCATAAGCATGTCATCAATCAATATCTTATAACAGTAAACATGCTCCTACCTAATATGCCGGAATTCAAGGATCGAACTCAGCTAATGCATATGTCATGCTCAACAGGATATATACAACATACTAGAGATCATCATGTACATAATTCAAAGATCAAGCATCCATATTCATCAATTCATGTTATTTCGCATGGAAACACACTCATTTGCATATTTCTGGGTCTGGTAATCGATTATATGAGCTGGTATTTCAAAATAGACATGGTCAAGCTGCTAGTAATCAATTACATAGGCTGTGTAATCAATTATCAGTGTTAAAAACATATTTTGGGCACAAAGAAATATCTTGATAATCGATTACTAGAGTCAAAAACTCATTTCGGGCATCAAAAACATCCTGGTAATCGATTACAGCATACTAGTAATTGATTACCAGAAACTCCAGAGATTGAAAAACTAAAGTTTTAACCACTTTAAGCTGCTCTTTTCATTCAAGAACCATTTTGAAACATCATTCTAACATTTCCTTTGAAATCATACTCACATTTATACAACCCGAAACAAGTTCTTCATTAAAAACAATTACATCCTTTCAAATCAAATTTTCTTTATACATCATAGAAACATGATTCAAGCTTCAAAGTAAAATAAAACTAACTTTCAAACCCAAATCCTCATATGGTCGAAATTTATATATATCAAGAGGTATCCATGATCAAAATTTCCATTTGAGATGAAAGAGGCAAGTCTTGAGCTTGAGAGATTTAGGTGATGACTAGTGTAACACCTCAAAAATTATTTAAAAAAATTAATTTGAGCTTTATTAGATATAATTTCAAAAATCTAATAGTTTCAATAATGATGAGGACAGTCTAACAGTTTTGCAAAAAAATAAAAGTGAATAGTAACTGTGGGCCCCATAGGCCCATTAGGACAGCCAAACCCTGGAAGTGGGGTTCGGAAATGCCCAAAATTGAGGAATTATAGGATTGAAATTAGAAATGAAAAGGAATGAGAATTTTATACCTAGAATTAATTTTTGAGCAATGTTTAATTACCCGGATACGGTGTTTTACCCGTTCGGTAAAATTTCGGTGTGTGATTTTTAACATCAAAAGATAGTTAAATCTTTATAAAAGGATAATGTCTATCCTTTAGAGCGAAGTGTAAAGATAGGATTTAATCTTGAATTATATGATCAAGAATTATAAGATCAAATCCTAGTCATTCATCTTGTTTTCTTTTAGAAAAAATATAGACTTACGTTAAAAATTCTTACAACCTAATTTAATATCATTAAAAGCTACCAAAACTTACCTTTGAAGACACATATGCTCGGCCATGACTAAGAGCAAATAGCCGCCATTGTTGTCTTTTTCATAAGCTCAAGTTTCAATTTCAAATCACCAAAACATTGGCCCAAAGTTCCTAAAACTACAAACTCCCTTTACAAAACTTATTCTACTCATCAGTACCTACAAAAGTAATCGATTAGAATTTGAATCCATCACTCTTTTCCACCTTGAGAGATCATCCTTTGCTGATTAACGAAGGGATTAGTGTTGATTTGGTGGCCTTCAAGTGAGCAAAATCCATCTTGGAGCATCCTTTGGAGCCAAGATCCTTAAAGCCACCAAAGTAGGGTTTTCTTTGGCTTTTTCTTTCAAAATTTATTCTAAATGTTTCTGATTGGTTTTAGTCCAAAATTTTTAGTTGTATTGGCTGATGATATATTGATATTAATGTATTAATTTTTGTGGAGTATTTGGATGATGTTAGGAAACCCATTTTTGGCAGAATAAGTTTTAAATCATATGCTGGAATTCTCAGATTTGTACTGGCAGGTTATGAATCACGAAATTTTCTGAGGTATTTGTAAATTTTTTCATGAGCTATAAAACTTATATATTGAAAATAATATCCTAAAGCAACTCCATGATTTTTCTTGGTCTTAAAAATGGCTTTTACTATTTTATAAAAATTAGAAACCGAGACTATTGTTGAGTTGTTTGGCAACCAATTCTGAAGCTCTGAGATTGTCTAAATTTGTTACTATATCAAATGATTGAATCATCACTTGAAATTTTTTCAGGGTGTTGAGGATACATTTAAGTCTAACTGTGAATTTTTTTATGATTTGATATGATCATTTGATACGATAATAAAATTGGGAACTATGGCTGTTGGCTGTAAATAGGGGTTTCTGACCTCTGAATTTATCTAATTTTGTTAACATAATTAGAGAACTCTTTTTGCTCTGAAATTTTTATGGAACCTTGTGGACACATTGAAGTGTCTTAGATAATTTTCATAGCCTCTGAATTGATTGTTTGATGCATAATTTAATTGGTGCTACACAGGTGTGATACCTGCCCATGTGCTGTATTTATGCTAAGGCATTATTAATTGTGACATAATGACATTTGGTTTAAGAAGTTGTATATGAGTGCATGCTAGTGACTTTAAGGATTAGTCTGATGCATGATTGGAATCATATTGTGAATGAATGTGTATATATGCCTTATGCATGCATTTGGAAAAATAAAAGTGAATAATACATATTTATGGCAAAAGAGAACATGTGAACTTTAATCGTGCATGTTCTAACATGTGGAGAGAACAGAAACAAGATTTAAGTTGAATGAAGGGAAAGTAAAAAGAGAAACTTTTCTAGCGTGCATTTTTTGACATATGGAGAAAACAGAAACAAGACTTAGATTGAATTAAGGGGAAAGCAAAAAGAGAAACTTCCCCTAAGATATTATGAGTCGGTAGACGTATCAGCTAGGAATAAATCTGTGTGTGATTTGGAAAAGGAAAAAATGAAGTCCGATGACCACGTATAGGATTAAGCTTAATCTTGATAAGCAATCTTTTTCCCTTGTATGGTGTAATCCCCTATAAATACCATTTGATATAAACTATCTATTGTGGAGTTGTCCACGACAGATACCCATTGGATATAAACTAAGTCTTTCCTATGTCGATGAAAAGAGAAAAATGCACTGAATTGAGTTTTGCGATATGATATAAACTAAATCTTTCCTGTGTCGATAAAAAGAGAAAAATGCACTGAATTAAGTTCTATAGCCACAAGAGAAAACTAGAGAATTCCCTTTGATATATCCAGAATAAGTGGAGATGGTTTCATTAAAGATTTCGGTATTTATTATATACATACGTATATTAATTTAAATTGTCTGCCTAGGATGATTTACCAGGTGTTTGAACATGGGGCAGTTATGTATTAAGTGATTGATTACTAAAAGCTACCTACTTTGGAAAGATTGATTTTGAACTTTAAAAAAGAACCTTTGACAAATGTTGTATGATCACATTTTCTTAATAAACTGAAGTGGCTGGGACGATGACGATGATGATGACATTATTATTAAGTTTTTGGAGAGTTACCCTACTGAGAATTGTATAATTCTCACCCCCTATGTGTTTTGTGTTCCCTTATCGTCTCCAGGTTGATCCAGAAAATGATGTGCTGCTACGTGAAAGAACTTGGGAATATAGTAGTTTAATAGTTGATGTTTTTACTTTACTGTACTTAGTTGGAGTTATATATATGTAAATGTAATAGAAAACGTATATGTATTAAAACTCTTAGAAGAGCTTCCTTTTGTACTTACCTATGTATTCAATAAATATTATGTTTCTTTGTTATATATTTTAATAGAATTATGCCTAGTTATTACATGCATTAATCAAGATTGCTATAGATATCTAAGAATGGTCCGCTAATCTATAAGTAACAACTCTCAAGTCCGATGTCATGGCTTAAGTCTAATGTTGTACTTGAGAGTTGCTACAACTAGAATCATAAACATGCTATGCAAGTCTCATTTTAATCTTTCCCATTATGTAACACCCTGATTTTCTTTAAGCGTAAAAATGACCAAAATGCCCCTGAGGTCATTTTTACCTGAAAATCGAGGACGACCGACCTCGGCCATCCTCATAGGGCTATTGTAATGTTTGAAGGGGATTATATGTGATGGCGTGTTTAATAGAGCAGAAGAATCTCATTTTTGAGGTTTCTGCGTGTAAATGACCAAAATATCCTTACAGTAATTTAAGGCAGTTTTAAGTTCTGTGGACTATGTTTGTTTAAGGTTTGTTTAAGTCCCGGTGGTCCCGGGCAGTTTTTGAGTAAAATTACGATTTTGCCCATGCTTAGTGTATTTTAGGCTTAATGAGTTATCTAACTCAGAACCTAGGCAATATTAGGCTCTAATTAAAGGTTAATTAATTTCCATAATTAATCTAGAGCCAAAATCATTATTTAAAACTAATTGGAACCTAGAATTGCTTAAGGAAATTCAAACTTAATTCTAGTCTCTTCCTTTAAAGAGAGAAAGTATCTATGAATAGTATTTTCACTATTCACGCTCCCATTTCCAAGAAAGGTTGTCACACTCACATCACTAGTCATAGAGGTTTTGACTCCATTAAACCTACAAGACCACTTCTAACCTAAGGAATTATAGCTTTAATTAACTAATTAGTTTACTTAAAGTACCTACTTAACAACCCTTAATCCTAAGTTTAATCCATAATACACCTAAACACACCTTTAAACCATGATTAGCGGAGATGAATTTTGCCCCCATGGCTGCCCAAAAATGGCGCCACTTTTCCCTCCACTTTGCATCACATGTTGTTTGAATGTGTGGCACACAAATGGCCATGTCTCCAAGACAACTTCTCATTCATTCTCCTCCACACACTTCCCTCATTCTAGAAGAAAACCACATGGCCTCTTCCTCTCCACTCATTCATGACTCAAGGCTCTATATATAGCTTGCCTTGTGAACATTTTGCTACTTTAGTTCATTTGCAAAGTTTAAACTTCCAAGAGCAAGTTCTAGTCTCTCTAAGTTCTCTCAAATTTTCCTTTCTTCCTCCTTGTCCAAGCCAAAACCGCCACCTTCTCCACTTCCAATCTTCATCTCTTTTTCTTCTAAACACACATCCAAGTCCAAACACAAGCCAACAACACATCCTTCCTCCATTTCCTTGTTTGGTTGAAAACACATACCCAAGTTCAAAGGAGATTTCTTCTTCTTGTTTTTCAAGATCAAACCTTTCTCCATCTTCAAGAGCACAAGTACTAGGTAGGGAGTTTTTCTAAAAATGCTTTCCTTGTTCTCTATGTCTTGATCTTGTTGGAAAAATGTTGTTTGGATGAACATCCATGAAGTTTTATTTTCGGTTTCATCCTTTTCCTTTTCTTTTATTTTCGGCCTCAAGGCCAAGATGATGATGGCTTGATGATGAGTGCTCTCCAAGATGTAACTATGAGTTCATCTCAACATGAGGCCTCTAAAGCTTGAATCTTTTTGAAGAAAAGCCTCACTTTTTTTCAAGTTTTAGTCAAGTATGAGCTATGTTTCTCTTGAATCTCTTGGAACCTCACTTTCTTTTCCTTGAATGTTTCGGCCATGTAGGCCTTGGATACTTGGAAAAATGGAAGCTTGATGATGAGGGTTTCATGTTGATGCTTGTCACATGAACAACCTCTAAAGCTTGAGTTTTTAAAAAGAAAAGTTTCATCTTTTTCAAGATTTATTCAAGAATGGGTTATGTTTCCTTTGAACCCTTAAAAACCTCATTTCTTTCTCTCAAGGTTTCGACCATGAAGGCCTTTGAAACTTGGAAAAATGTAAGCTTGATGATGAGGGTTTCATGATGGTGCTTAGCACTTGAACAACCTCTAGAGCTTGATCTATGTTTCAAACAAACATGGTTTTCGATTTTCTCCTTTCCTTAACTTGTCATGAACTTTGTTTTGATGATAGTTTAGAATGATGTTAAGTACTCAATGATGAGGACTCATGATGTTGGTGTTAACACATCACCAAGATCTTGGTCCCTAGAGTTTAAAAATGGTTCATTATTCCTTGCTAGGATTCGACCATTTCCATTCTTTTGAGGTTACCACCTCTATGAGTTCATTCTCTTTATGTTTTGCTTAACTCACCATGGTTTTATCCAAGAAAAAAAAAAAAGAAATTAATAAGGTTTTCAAAAAGTCCATAACCTACCCTTGTCAACCTTAAAGTTGGCCGGCACGTTCTAGAGTTCTCTCTAGATAAGGGTTATTGGGCATTAATAAAGAATATGACATAGGTCCCTTTATGTTTATATCTTTAAGGCTTAGTAAAGCTTCTTATCTTTTCTTGTGAGGATGAGTTTTGGGTTGGAACTTAGTTCTTTTTAAAGTCTTAAAAGAGCTCTAGTCAAGATGTAAAAGTAACTTGCATTCATGTTTACTTCACGCTTTGCATAGCACGTTTATTTTCTGTGTCATCACTAAGACCCAAGATAAAGAATGAACTTGCATTATGCACGTTTAAATTTCAAGCTTTGCATCTCATTTTATATTTCAAGTCCTCACTAAACTCAAAGAATGAAAATGAATATGCACTTCATATTTACTTTGAGCTATCACTTTACTTTCTAAAGGACTCTAAAATGAAATGCATAGCACTTTTATTTTATGTCATCACCTAAGATATTAGAGCTCAAAGACTTGCCCATTTCATCTTGAGAAAAGATCTATCAAGGAGGTATTTCTTGGATATGCATTCGGCCATGTGATGATAATGGCTCAAGCATGAGTTTCATTTAGTTACAAGGGCCTATAACCTATGTTTTAGGATTTTCTTAAGCATAGGTAGTCTTGAAGAATGCTTCAAGCATGTTTTTATGATTTAAATCCTAACCATGAAAGAAAATAGATAGGTACTGCCCTATGTCTTTTGTAAAGGTTTTTGACAAGATAAATTGATTTCCAAAGAGTTTTAGAAGTTTCAAAAGTGTTCCAAGAGAAACTAGCAAACTATGTGAACTAGAAATGTTTTATTTTGAGCATTTACATGCCTTCAAGTTTCGATTCTGCCCTTTTATTTTCCAGCACCTTAAATTCTATTTTGGGTGGTCTATATGTGTTTAAATACCTTGCCTTATGTATGATAAAGGTTCTAGGCATCTTAGGCATGCCTAGTAACTTGAAATGCTTGAAAATGTGAATTCTAGAACACTTAGAATCAAAAGTAAAACTGTTTCTGTCCAGAAACCCTTAGGTGCAGAAATCATGTTTTATAATTAGTTTATATGTATAGGAATCCCTTACAATTGGTTTAGGGATGATTTATAGTGCCTTAGGCGAAGACAGAACTTAAAAAGGGTCTGAAACGTAGTTTCTAGAACCCCTGCGGAACTGAACTTATACATTCTGTTCCAGCCTTGTTTAAGTGTATAGAATCACATTATATGATGTCTAGATGAGTGAGAGTGACTCATAATTGGCTTAGGTATTAATTCTTGCATCATAGGAAAAGTCGGTAAAGAGAAAGGATCTAAAACGCAACTTCTAGAACACCGTAATCCATCAAAACTATGCTTACTGCCTATGCTGCCCAGCCATAATAAATTGGGTTCTAGGACTTAATAAATTATGGTAATGAGATTAATCAATCCTTTAGAGGCATAAGGAAATAATTTGGAAGTTTGAGGTTACTCGATTTAGGGGTTTATTCTTAAGGGAATGATTTATATGTTCTATGTGAATGATGATAGATTATTGTGTTGTCTCATGACCACTATGATGCTATGCGAGTTATTGCTCTTAAATGATGATTGTATCATTTTCATGTTATGGTTCCCTTTAGAACTTTAAAGATGCCTATGTTAGAATTACACGATATATGTGACATGCATGAAATATGTAGCATCTTGCTATGACTAAACTATGAGAAAATGATCCTTTGGAACCATCAAACCATAGGTGGGAATGAGGTGATTCATATGTAACATGCATGAACTATGGGGCATCTTGTCATAACATGCTAAGACTTAAGGTGACATTAAACTATGAGAAAATGATCCTTTGGAACCATCAAACTATAGGTGGGGATGAGGTGATTCTATGCCCCCTAGACCCATACTTTAAGTCGGGATTTTTAACTTATCACAATGTGATAAGTCCAGATGCTAGTGACGACTAGCTGGGTATGAGGTCATAACCTAGAGATTTCTCAAAAAGGAGAAATATTAGGGTGGCCCCCAGGAAGAAAAGAATAATATGTCAATGTCACCTAAGTAACCAAGTTAAGCTACCATGCACCATGTTTTAAGTACCAAGTTCTACGATCCACGATTTATGTTTTATGTACCATGTACTATGTATCAAGTTCCATGTTCTATGTTTTATGATCTATGTTTTTATGACCACCCATGTATCATGTACTATGTCTATGAATGCTATACTTGCTAAAAAGCTAGTACTGTTTGCATATGGTATTGACATGCATTCATTCAATATCTATTGCATTCATATCATTAAGACTCATGTTAAAAGACACCCACTTTGGATAAATAGATTTAAGAAGTTTAAAATCGATCCTTATGTATGCACACCCTTTTTATAATGAAAACCGGAGTGGCTGGGGACGATGACGATGACATTTGTGTTAGAGTCGAAAATCCCTACTGAGAATCTTGAATAAGTTTCTCATCCCTCTCTTTTCTTCCGTGTCGTCTCCAGACAAGGATAGTAACGAGGTTCGTGACTTCTTACGAGGTTAGGTGCTTAAAGGTCACTTCAGCAAACGGATGCCGAGGGTCATTGCGGAAGAATAGATAGGATAGTCTCTAGGTTGTTACTTATCCAACCTCGTAGGTGGATAAGAAGTATTTCATATATATATGCATGTTTTGGTGTGAACACTGATGCTAGTACTATGTAACTATAATGATGTGGTTATGATATGTGGTTAATATAATCTTGTATTTCATGTTTATATGTGATTTCTTTTCCTTGTAAGTTATGTTTATGACGAACGAAAGGTTTTATATTAATGTGAGGCTCACGTTTTTGTTTTCAAGTTCAAAAAGAAAAATTTATTCGTAACTTTCGCTAAGTAATTTAAAGAAAAGATGAAACTAAGAAATAATAGACTAATGGTTAACCTAAATACATTCTAGGAGTATTGGGTTAAAAATTAGGATGTTACACATTATAAGGTGAAAACTTGTAAATATAAATATGACGTGCAAAACTTGAAATATAAATGTGAGAATGCAAGTTCATTTTAAGTCTTTAAGGTTTAGGTGATTACTTGAAAAATAGACATGCAAGGCTTGAAATATAAACATGCAAATGCAAGTCCATTTTCTTATCTTTAAGATTTAAGGTGATAACTTGAAATATAAACATGATATGTAAGACTTGGAATCTAAACATGAAATGCAAGAACTTGACACATAAACATGAATGCAATCCTTTTTTTATATCTTATTAAGCTCCAAACTTAAGATTTTTTAACGAATGAAACTCTTTAACCCCAATCAATTTTACAAAATGGAAATGAGCTTTAGAGTCTATCAATACCATGGTTCCAAGAACCTCATTTCTTGGACTTACCATCAAGCTCAAAAGAAAACAACCAAAGAAAGCCAACAACATTCCATTTCTTATATTCTTTTGAAACCAAAAATCAAGCCTTGAACTCTAGAGGTCAAATATATGATGGCAACACAACCATTATCAAGACCCTATCATTAAGCTATGGTCTTGAACATTCATCCAACAACAAAACTGAAAATGTAAGAAAAGAAAAAACGAGGAACTTGACCATTGATCTAACATCAAAATCGAAAAGGAAACAAGGAAAAAGAAGAAAAACTCAAAGTAAAAATCCCTACCAACTGTGTTTTTTTTTGTGCAAGAGGAAGCTTAATCTTTTGCAAGGAAGTGAAAAGAACAAATCTTCTCTTGGAGCAAAATGGGGTTTTAGCTAAGACAAGATGGAATACAGGGAGGATTTTTCTTGAGCTTTTGTGTCTTGGAATGGAAAGGTTATGTTTCTTGGAGATGATCTATGGTAGAGGTATGGTGGTTTAAGGTTGAGAGGAGGTTGAAGTGGAGGTTTCTTGAAGGAAGAAGAGGAAAAAGAAGAGAATTTTGAGTTAGAGAGAAAAGGGAGTTTTTTTACAACAAGACTTGAACAAAAATGCAAATGATGAAATGAGAGTTCTTTATGTTAGAAAAAAAATAAATATGAAGGTGAAAAATGAGGAGGGATGGCCGCGGCCTTCGTTGGTCATTTGGGGGGATATATTCTCATTTTCATGTAGGTTAAGACTTGGATTAGAGATATGTTTGATTAGGCAATGGGTTAGGAATTGGTAATTAGGTGTTTGGGCTAGTAACCAAGTGTTTAAGGTTTTTCAAGAGATAATTAAGGAGTGGTCTTAGCATTTAGTAAATTTAAACTCAATTAGTTTAAAATTCAAACTCCAACATGTTTTCTAATTTTAGGGAAAAAGATAGAGAAAATACTATTTGCCTATGACATGACATAATGTCTTAGATGCTACTCTAATTAAGAAAGGAATTTGAACTTCTCTAAACAATCATTGGCCTTAATTAACCTCAAGTAATTATTTTAACTACAGATTACTAGATAAAATTAATTTATCTTTAATTAGAATCTAATATTGCCTATGTTTCTTTAGTCACTTAATTAAGCTGATTTAGCACTAACTAGGGCAAAAAGGTAATTTCATACAAAACATAGACCACCCGGACTTTTGTAGATATCATGCAACACTTGTAATTAACATTTCAAACTCCCAGGTAATGACCGGGCCCAGTCGTCACTTAATCCCGCTTTAAATTATCTCAGGGGTACTTTGATAATTTCATGCATGGGAAAAACCAGGAATTGAGGTTTTCACCTCTAATATCATCCAAAACACATCTAATCCCCTTCAAGCATTAGACTAACCCCTTGAGAATAGCCTGGACCAGCCGTCCTTGAGTCCCGGGCAGAAATAACCTCAGGGACATTTTGGTCATTTTGCACACAGGAAAAATCGGGGCATTACATCCTCATTTCTTTTACTCTCAATTAACTTTAAAATGTAAATATAAATAAGGAAATACCCCCCCATTTGGATTCAAATAAAATATCATAAAAATCAAAATCCCAACAAATCAAAATCCAAATTTTGGGTTTTAGTTCAAATCCAGGAATCTTCAAGATTTTCCAAACTTGTGGACTAAAAACGAAACATTTAAGGGCTTTATAAAATTCATCAAAAATCACCCTTTATCTTATTTTCCTATTGGGAACAATTATCGAGACTTTTGATCCCAAGAATGTTGCTCTATCATATAGCCCTCCAAGAAAGTGTAAGATCCAGACTTAGTGAAATTTAGGACCCGCCAACCTGGGTGGGTCCTAGGGAACCCTGAGGCCGTACCAAAGTTGTATACTGACACGTGTACACTAGGTATTACATACTTCCCCCTTAAAAAGATTTGGTCCCCAAATCTAAACTGATATAACTGGAAGATCAAGGAGATGGAATACTTAACCTTCACGGGTTTCAAGGATGGGCCTAGATGCCCGTGATACTCTAACGCATGAGCTGATACTCTGGGAGATAGTGCCATTACTAAAGGCCACTATACTCTAGCTGAGGATGCCAATTGTCTCGCCCAGGGTGGCTCCGCCTCAAAGGGTAGCCCTTTCCCATCAAGGCAACAAAGGCTCCTAGCATGGCACTTACACCGGGCGGCTCCACCTTCAAGGGTAGCCCTTTTCACTATGCAAGTCCCTGATGAGCACCTATGCTCCATTGTCTCACACACATGTAAGCTCTTGAAGATAGGGGCTAAACGTCACTTGCATCCTTACTCTAGTTCTCTTTCTCTTGCGTCTGATACCAGCTGATGCTACAGGGACTCCCAGTCCTCGATTTCTAAACTCCTTGATTCTTTACATAGGTGTCATGCTAAGCATTATCATGCCTATACTTATAGCATGCATACATGCAATACATCAATCATACTCATCACATAGATCAATCAAACAAACAAAAATTGCTCTATGATCTCATAAAACCTCCTGTCATGACAATAAAGGCAATCTAGCTCTCATGAACTACTCTCCTTGTTCTAAAACTCCTTAATCCTTAACCAAACACCTTCAAACATGAAAACGTGTAATCAAAACATCCAATCATGTTCATACATCATACAAATTCATGCAATATAGACAAACAACGTGCTCCTTGCTTATTAACTTCTCACTATCATGTTACCAAGCGATAACTTAAACATGATAAATTTCATTTAAGTCTCTTTTATCCAACTTACATGCATGGGTTAGGGGAAGAAAACAAGCATTCTACACATACGAGCTTCTCACGTTACTCTAATCATGTTTCTACAATGCCAACTCAAGTAAAACTATCATGCATGCATATAGAAAACTATCATGCATGCATATAGTATTCTAATTCATGTTGCATAAGCTTAAATTAACAACAATTTTGCACACATAGCCTAAAAGGATACATTCCCCAAACATAACATAACTTGTTAAAACATTCAATCTTGAATCTAATCATTTTCTATGAGCATGAAACAAAACTTTTTAAGATGCTTGTATTTGAATATCTTAAATCATACACTAACAAAACATGTTTCTAAATCCCTCAATTCCATTTTAAGAACTAATCATGGTAGTGTGATAGTAGTAAAACTTATTTGAGAAAAACCTTTCATCCAGAATCTTGCGAAACGTTTACCAAAAGGAAAAACTTAAGTATACATAAAACTACTTTTGCAAATGTACAACACCAGCACCTAATCACATGTCAAGCTTATAAACATAGCAACATAACAACGCTTTAGAGAATCTCGATGCTCATCAGCATGGGCTTCTAAGGTTATAGATGTATCAAGGGATGTATCTTTCATGCACTTTAATTCATGCATATGATTTAAAGAGAATTCACAAGCAGCGGCCAAAGTAATCGATGCAACTAATAAGCATAATGATTCAGGTAAATGTCCAAAACTAAACTAGCATTTCATACCATGTTATTCACATACTAGGCATGCATATAATACTCATATCATGCAATGTCGCAAAAGACATTCAAACTAGTCTAGCCGTTCACGTTATGCCTACTAACATATTCTTCGTGCATACTACATTCATATCAAGCTAAAAACATGACTCTAAACATAAATCATGAATAATGCACCCTTAAAACAAATCATGCATGAGATTAACGGCATCAAGTCACTTAAAACAATCCAACATGCCACAATCAATCATCATTCCTACTAGATGTCTACATGCATGATTCGCAGTTTATCGTGATTCTACTTGCTAGCTCTGAGTCACTCACATGAGAACCTCTATCAATTGGGCGGCTGCATTACCCCTAATTGCAGGATAAAGAGGCTATACTGGGGTGCCAGACTACTTTCACCTCTGACTAGCTATCCCCTGAAGCAGTGGGCAATTCTTCTTCATGTGCCCCTCCTGACCGCATCCGTAGCATACGGATGAGCCCCTTAAGCACTAGCCCTAATGCGTTTTCTACATGTTTGGCAAGATGGGGGTGGCCAATTGGCCCGCGCTGAACTCTGCCTTCCTGATTAGTCATTTCCTTGACTCCTAGGTCGGGTGCTAACAAGGCTCATTGGAGAGGCACTAAGGAGGTGGCC
Organism: Dalbergia cochinchinensis; assembly: GCA_031216125.1. Taxonomy (NCBI): domain Eukaryota; kingdom Viridiplantae; phylum Streptophyta; class Magnoliopsida; order Fabales; family Fabaceae; genus Dalbergia; species Dalbergia cochinchinensis. The sequence continues at coordinate 49,500,407 of CM062375.1, forward strand.
CCGATCAACTGTGCCTGCTACTGACCCCTAGCTAGGCTGGTTATGCCCAATTGTATCCCCGGCTGATGCACTCCAGCTCTGAGATGCTCACTAACCACTTTTGCTTGGCCTAAAATAGCTAACTTGAGGTGCTAGATGTAATGAGCGTTAGCTGACATAAGGCTACTGTAGTGACAATGGCGATGACGGTTCACAGGTGGCATAGCTTACCTGAGATGGAGGGAAAACATAGGATCGAATCAAGAGTTCCAAAGAATGACAGAGACTATTAACTGGACCTAGACATGATTGACTCTTCCTATAGGCCTCAAATAATATCACATTAGTGCAAATGGTCGTGGTTCCATTCACATAAATGTTATGCTACTTGTGGACATGTGCTTTAGTACCGTGCAAGGAAACCTATTGCAGTGATACCACTCTGTCATGACTTAACTTGGATCGTGATCGGCACGTAAGGAATCTCATCTCCACGTAAGCCTCGTGATCTCTGAGTCTCTCTATATGCATAAAATATACAACATTATACTTAAAATATAATCTTTCTTCTAAATTATTATAATTTTCTCTAATTAAAACATAATATTTAAATTCATAAAATTTGAGGTATTTGGAATACATAATTTTGAAAGCGTCTTGATCAAATCTATTATTTATAAAAGGATAAACTATTTCGCCTTTTAATTATGGTCATAAACTGAAAATTGATTTAAATTCCTGAAAGCTGAAGCACTAATACATTTTCGATTTTCTACATAAATCCTTAAGCATAATCTACATTTCAAAATACATACTTGAACTTTGAAAAAAAATATAGAGAAATACATAATCTCTGAAAATAAATACAGTATCTCAAAATAAATGCATGACTCGTACCCTGCCTGCACATCTACTGGAGCCCTCTAAAACTAACAAAAGCATAAACTAATCCATACAACAATATAAAGCTCACCAAGGGATCACTGCAGCTATTGGACCGATGAAGAAACTAGATCTGCACTTGCACCTATGAGAGGAAGGGATAAGGGTGAGTCAATGAACTCAGTAAATGAGTTCTCAACTATCACCCACATCGAACAACCAAGGAATATACATATAATACCATGCATGCAACAATCATAATCATTTGATAGTTAAATACATAGCTATATAAGAAAACATTTCTCATTCCATAAATTCATGAACAAACAATTGTAAACTCACAAGCAACATGAAATCATTTTAACTAAGGTGGGGCAGAGCCTAGGAAAACAGCATCTGCTGAGCTGAATAAATACTGCATATATAATAATCGAAAGCTATAAAATCAAACAGTCCTTGTCGGACAAATTGTGGGTACCTAACTAGGTCCCATTTTCTATATCTGTTGTAGGGTGATATTGTCCTCTGATGGACAATTTGGTACCAAGGTTAACGATCTCGTACAGCCGTTAACTAACTGTCCATTTCCTAATCTCTATTATCTAAACTAGTTTGCCAAAACCGATAGCTGAAAAATGGGTACTCTGTCCTTGGCGGAAGCAGAGCCCCTAAATTCTTAGTACACTGGGAGTTGTTGATCTATATAACTCTAGCAATCTAACTTTAGCATAATTGTGGCTATGAGAATAATGTCTAGGGGATCACCCATTTGTAAGCAACAAGATCTAAATCCCATAGAATATGTATCTGGCAGTTACTAAGAATCATGATGAATTTCATACCTCTTGGTACCATAAAACTGAAGTTCTAAATTCAAATCTTAAGCTAACATAACTTTCTATATACTTGATATATCTAAAATCATAAATTTAAACAATAGGGTTCATAATCGTAATAGCTGAATTTCTTTTCTCTAAAACTCTGTTTCATACTTTACTCTAGGCTCAAAACTTTTTCATGTAAATTTTATACTACTCTGAAAATCATGATAATATTTGTATTTAAAAGCTAAAGCATACTCTACTATATATATTTTTATAAGAAATCAACTTAACATTCTAAAAGCTTTCTAAAATCTAAAGTTTGGAGTATATACATTATAATATCATAACTCCTAGAACATATTTGTTAGAATAGCAATTAGATAAAATCATATATTTTTCCAACAATCATTTCATTAGCATATAAAACATTTTCCATATCGCGTAACATAGCAATCATGGTCCCATGGTTTTCTAAAACACATAATTCATGCTCTTTGAAAATCGCAATCTTATAACTCATAAAATTGTAGTCCATACATAATGCATAAAACATAGTTATAATGATGAAACTAAAGTCATGAGTTTGAATCCACTCACCTCTAGAGGAAGAACAAGAAGGGATAACTCCGGCAAAGCTCCGAGAACTAAGGGTAGTGCTAGAGTTTACCATTATAACCATAAGACTCATTAATGATCTATGAGTACTTCTAGATTACCCTAACACAACTCTAACAGTATTGGGGGAGCACCCCGACTTGACAACAATGAAAGAATAACAATAACCCATAATATGAGGAAGGAAGAACATGGAAGAAACTAGTAAAAACCTTTACCCTTGATCTTGGAAAGAAAAGGATTAGGGTTAGATTGACTAAGAAAGAGTTGGAGGAGGGTTTGGAAGGGGAGGATTTCGGGTTTCTGCTTCTAGAAAGGAAGAAGCCCGAGTTGGGGTATATATATGACTCATTAAACGAAACTGTGTCATTTTACACTATGCTGACATCAGATACATTCATTGCAGCGAACTTGGAGAAGCAGCAACTCGTTGCAGCGAGCTTCTTGGCCTGCCTACTCGCTGCAATAACTGTAGAATTTGTCAACAACAGCACCCAAACTTTATCTTTCTATCATCATGACATCTGAGTTGTCTCAACACTCACTTATTTACATTTAAGTTAATGTCCTCATTTCTTTTACTCTGTATTAACTTTAAAATATAAATATAAATAAGAAAATACCCCTCATTTGGATTCAAATAAATATCATAATAATCAAAATCCCAACGAATCAAAATCCAAATTTTGGGTTTTAGTCCAAATCCGAGAATTTTCAAGATTTTCTAAACTTGTGAGCTAAAAACGAAACGTTTAAAGGCTTTATAAAATTCATTAAAAATCACTCTTTAACTTATTTTCTTATTGGGAATAATTACCAGGACTTTTGATCTCAAGAATGTTGCCCTATCATATAGCCTTCCAATGAGGTGTAGGATCCAAACTTGGTGAAATTTTAGACCCGGTAACTTGGGTGGGTCCTAGGGGACCATGAGGCCCTACAAAACTTCTATACTGACACGTGTACACCGGGTATTATAGATAGTATGTATATTAGAACTTTTAAAATTAATTAAACTGCTTTTGGTATTTTGTGTTGTATAAAACTATGTACATGATGGTAATGAAAAAATTGTTACAATTTATCTTCTATTCATAATTTCAGATTCCTAGTTGAAGGGAGTCGACCAATTTCACCGAGTGTAAGATCATCTTCCTTAGCTAGTCATGATGCTCAACACCATGATGATTGTTGAAAATGAATGCATCATAGCTCAAGGCTATTTTTTTAGCTTTCACTTGAGACACTTTTTTTTTGTTATGCTTTTTAAGTTTTCTCTTTATGTTGTGTTGTATTTGTTTCATTATTGTTCGGCATTATGTTATGACATTTGATACACATTTTCTTTGTTTAAAAATTTAAGAATTTTCTAGCAACATTCCTTTTTGTTCATAATTATTGATTAAATAATGTTGTATAGGATATCAACTAGTGTTTTTGACTTGTATGTTTCAAAATCAAATATTAAAAAGCAGGAAAAAAATGACAAAAAAGGCAGTCAACTTTGAGCATTTTGCGACAGTTCCAAACTACCAGTAAAAAAGGATGAAAAAATAGATAGAACCATTTTGTCACGGTTCAAAACCACCAGTAAATATTATAATTTGGCACCAACAATCCATTTCGCAATGGTTTTAAACCACCGCAATATTGCAAAAATCACTGCAAAAAAATCTTGTACTGCAACCATTAAAAAGGTTTTGCGGCGGTTTTAAACCCCCGCTATAGATTTGTGGAACCACCATATAAACTGCCGCGATGACCACTAGAAAACGTTCTTTGGCGATTGTCATTCCAATGGTTGCTGCAACCACCGCTAAATAGTTTAATGATGTCGTTATCTATGGTGGTTTTCTGAATTGCCACAAATCCAAAATAAAACCGCCGCTAAAAACCATTTTTCTAGTAGTGATTCTCATAACATGTAAGTTCAATTAATAACATATTTTTCACAATATCATGGTTTCACATGATTTAAATCTCATTCAAAGCGATTCAAAGTTTTAAAGATGTGAATTGAAAGCCCTTTCTATGTTGAGTGTGCAAGTATTCCCTATTTTTGGTGTTTTGTAGGTGCTTGGGATGTATTTGAGATGGTTGATAATTGTTCCAACTTTAACTCTACTAGTTCTAATGAGTTTAAGGCTTCTCATAAGCCAACAGTGTTGCTTAAGGTGATTTCTGTTAGAAATTTAGTTCTTTATAATCCCAAGATTATCCATGTTAAATCATCAAGAAAATTGAAAGACTAGATGCAGAAGCGTACTTGAACATCCATAGGAGCTGACTGATATTTGGACATGTGGTCATTGATCTTCCAAGTTGAAACACATCCTTCAGAGACGGTGGCTCTTTCTTTTCTGATGATGGGATGTTAGGAAAAGAGGCATGCATATAACTTGGGGACCATAACCTTTTATAACTCTGTAAACCCTAGTTTCTAATTCAGTCCATTATAAAATTAGTAACTGGGTAACATGGTATCTACACATAATAAGTCCATACTTAACGAAATGATTTAGGCCCATTAACTTAACCTTATCAGATCACTTTAATTTAGGCCAAACTTTATAATAGCATACAATATATAATGATACATACAAGTTCACATATAGATTCTTACAATCTCCCATTTGGACATATGTATATATACATAAATTGTATATTAAACTGTAACTTTATGAGCTCTAAATTTGCTATCATGATCAAAATATCTCCCAACAATCTCGTCCATCAATTATGTTAATATACGATCAAAGCGACTTTCATTACACATATCGTAACTAAATCTATCAATGGTCACATATATCAACACAATCAAATGACATACTTCAAGTATGGATGTGTAGCATGGAAATTGTATGTAATGTGATCTAACATGTCTATTTCCAACTGGTCCAACCTTATTCCTTATGAGATCCTATATAGCATAAGTCAAAGTGAAAAAAAAAAACAAAAAAGCCAAATACTTTATTTCTGCAGAAAATATCCATAAACTTAAAGTTTGTCTCAAATATGAGCATCCAAATGCGTACTCCCACTAACATAACATACCATATAAAATGATATCACACCCATATGAGCAATATGCTCATGAAAGGCCTTGGGTGTCAGTCCCTTAGTAAGTGGATTTGCAACTATGGAGTTTATACTAATATGCTCTATAGACACTTTTATCACTCTGTACTCCTCTTAATATATATGGCTACTAACATATTGTCAAATATAACTTAAATGGTCTTTTAATTTCATCTATAATTTGCAGCCCTGTGACAAAATTTCAATGCCATATTGTATGATTGGATGCCTCATAATAACCTTTAAACACAATTACTTTATTGGAAAAGCAACAATTGTCTATTTAATACTCTTTCAAAAATTGCTCTTCTAACAAGTATATAATTATTGCTTAAACTGGATCTATAATTGCCTTTGCATCCAGCAAAGTCGAAGCCTGAATATCAAATGATCTCTAATCTTATTCGACTTTTCATATGTGAACATGTGATGTTTTGTTATTTGAAGATGACACAAATTCTATTTGGCTACTATCCAATGATCTATTACCACATTATCAAAATATCTGCCTAACCTCCTAATAGTGTACATAATATCCAAACATGTACAAAATTGAGTATACATTATAATTCTGAATACGGAAGCATATGAATTCTTTTGTATTTCTTTAATTTCAAAAAATGCTTTAAGGGCATTAATTAAGACTAAACATGCCTCCCTTAGTAACAGGGGTGTATCCTAATTTGCAATCTTGCATGCTAATTTTCTTAACTAACTCCTCAATATAACTCTTTTATGATGATCGAAGAATACATCAAAAGCAATCTTGATGCATCTAAATCTGTAATACAAAAGAGATGACCCCTAGTTTTTTATTTCAAATTGTTTTGATATAAATTTCTTATGTAAACAAAACCATAATTGGCAAGTAGTATGCAACTGACACATAAAACTAAATAATGTATGTACTCCCACTAAACTTTTGCATATACAATAATCAACCTCATCTATCTCAAAACCAAACGAGATAACAATTGGATGAAATTTGTAATACCGTTGATAAGAACTTATTAGTTAAGCTCATAGATGAATTACTTTAATTGGCACACCAAATTCTTTGCATTTCTCAATACAAAGTCTTCGTATAGCACCATAAAAAATTGTCTCATCAATGTTACCATTGAGAAACACAATCTTAATATCTATCTAATGTAACTTGGATCAAAATAATTCACAAATGTCATTATTGTCTTAAGAGAGTTTTCCTATAAAATCAAAGAGAAAATATCTTGTTAATTCATGCCTTCCTTTTGAGTGAAATCTTTTACAACAAGATATGCCTTATATCTTTCCACATTTTCCTCGAATCTCTATTGATTTTAAATATTCATTTTGTAACCAATGAGACTCAAATCTTCAGGTAATGAGATGATTTCACAAATGTCATTGTCTTTCATGAGCTTAAGTTATTCACTCCTGGCATCAATCCACAATCAAGAGTTGATACTTTTCATGGTATGATGAAAGTTGATTGGATTATCTTCCAACAATCCATCATCTTCCTTATGCTCATGAAGAAGTATGATACAATTATCAGAAACCACACTTCTCTTTTCTCTATTGGATTTCCTTAGTGGCATTTGTTCTTGAGGTTAGTGAGTTTGTTTACAAGAATACCTCGCTGATCTTTATTGAAAAAATTTTCAACATTATTTCTGATCTTATTTCTCCCCCAAACTCAATATGCTCAAAGAACTAACATTCCTATCTCAAAAACTGATCTAATTGTGGGATCATAAAGCTTATACCTTTCAGACCATATAAACTATCCAAACTAAGTAGTCACTCACCATTTCCTGAGTCCAGTTTCTTTTCAATTGCCCTATACGGCCTTGCCTCAATTGGATGATTCCAAATGTGTAAGTTCTTTATATTGGAAAATTTTTGAATCCACAATTCGTAAGGAGTTTTGGTCACTACTTTGATTGGAACTCTATTAAGGATATTGGTTGCAACTTTTAATACCTCTTCCCATAGTGATATTGGTAGGATAGTTTGACTAATCATACTTCTTACATATCTTGTAATGTTCTGCTTCATCTCTAACCAACACTATTTATGCTAAAATAGCATCCAACATGTCATACTATAAGATGACATTATATTCCTCCAAGGATTTGGCAAATGGTTCTAGACATTGTTCACATGATCCATCATATCTACTATAGTATTAACTACTGTGTAAGATTTGATAGCCAAAATATTTTTACCTTAATTTTCAATATAATCCTTAAATTCCTTAAACATGTCTAATGATTCAAACTTTTTGCAAATGAGATAAAGGTATCTATGACTTAAAGATTGACTATGAACAACCAAAAAAAAAATTATTGATCATTCTAGGAAACTATATGGAATGATACACAAATGACCATATAAGTTCCAAGGCATTTGAAGATCTGTCGATACCGAATCTCTTTGTAATTGTTTCTTTTTCTTTAATAAACACTTATCTGGATAGTAAAACCATAATTTATCCATCAAATGTGTTAAAATTAACCTTAAAACAAACAGAAATGAGAAGTATGTATTTCTTTAAATGCCAAAAGTTATATCTGGCACAATTATTCTTTGTAAGTCCACTCATCCAATAGAAGTTACAACTAAATTTCTTATTTATTCCTGTTGCTATTTCTTCCAAGGTGAACTTTGTACAGCTTCATCATTTTCCTTGCATGCTTTTGTCCTTAAAGGTATTTGTCAATTGATACTTTTAGTCTTTTCTTACTTTTACACATATCTTCTTTTGGGACACAATAAAAAAAAGGAAACATGACCCATTAAGAGACTATTCATCTTTTTGACTATTTTAACTAACCAAATACTAACTAAATTATGCCAAAAACAAAATGCATGAGCATATTACAAGATAGCTCCAACTTTAATACCTTTAGTTTTGAAACAAGATGAGACATCTCCATGATATACTCCCATAGATTTTATCTAATTTTTTTTATACTTTTAAAAAAGGGTTCAATAAAATCATATTTGTTCCAATCTTATTGCTATTAACAATACCTCCCTTTATAAAAAAAACATGGTAAAAATAAAATAAAATAATTCCTTAAGAAATTTGTTGGCACTGAATACTTTTTTGAACATATTGCCCTTGAATGTTTCTGGAACTCTATGTTACATGGTCACAAGACTTGTGCAATTTGAGCGGTCCCACTTCTCAAAATCATTTTTTTTTCAAATCCTTATTGTAACTTTTATCAATAAAAGCAACGGGGTTATTCAATTCTTAGTACACAGTCTAAATCCAAGTAGTTAAGATTCTCTTTCCATTCCTTAAAATTGGTTCTATTTAATATAGAAATAGACTAATATTGGCAGATATAACATAAGCAGATATAATATTAAAATCAGAATAAAACAACTTACTCACATAAATTCAAATAAACTCAAATAATGGTAGGGTCCATCACAAGATACCTAGCACAACATTAATATTTAGTCATTGGACAGAAATATTAACTTGTAAGTGGTACTCTCAATATAGTCACGGGTATTAATAGTAAATCCTGTCAAACAACAAGTTTATCTTTGGACTAACTTATTGCCTACATGGAATCTAGTAACCATCACATACACATGACCACAACTGTAAATATAATTATCCTAGATATAGACCTTCCTTTGGGCTGGTCAACATCTGCATGAATTATCTATATGGTAATCAAATATTGATAATAAATCTTGTCAAACAATAAGCTTATCGTTGGACCGACTTATCATTCACATGGAACTTGACAATCACCATATATTGATTACCATAAGTGTGCATGTACTTCGGCCAAATACTAATTTTTCTTTGGGCCAATCAATATTCGCAGGAACCACATGCTCACAATCATCTTTATGCTCCAAAATAAATTGATTTAGACAAGAGAGACTATTTTGATAGCATGTTGCTTCAATCAATTTATTTCAAAACCCTTAGAATTATTACCAGAATTCCCTACGTAACAAAACTGAAATATACGTATGTTATCGATACAATTATAATAAACAAAAAAATGTACTCTATAAAAAAGTATACATATGTTGTACTCCAAATATCAACAGGACAAATCCTTATTTGTAAATGAACAAATAATTGAATCTTTTACTTTGCGTATTAACATGCTAGAAAACCAAACAAGAGTGACAACTCACATGCCAAACAAAAATTATTCAGCTTCTAGTTTTAAGCCTATGTTGAATCCGAATATCAACGAAAGAGAAATCATTTATTTCTTAATGATTCAATCATGGACCGCTCTGATACCACTTATTAGAAATTTAGTTCTTTATAATTCCAAGATCATCCATATTAAATCATCAAGAAAATTGGAAAACTAGATGCGGAAGCATACCTGAATATCCATAGGAACTGACTGGTATTTGGACATGTGGTCATTGATCTTTCAAATTGATACACATCCTTCAGAGACGGCAGCTCTCCCTTCTCTAATAATGGGATGCCAGGAAAAGAGGCATGTGTATAACTTGGGGACTATAATCTTTTATAACTCTGTAAACCCTAGTTTCTAATTCAGCCCATTATAAAATTAATAACTAGGTAACATAGTATCTACACATAATAAGCTCATACTTAATAAAATGATTTAGGCCCATTAACTTGAAATTATCAAATTACTTTAATTTAAACCAAATTTTATAATAGCACATAATATATAATGATATATACAAGTCCACGTACATATTCTTACAATCTTCTCTTCTATTCGAATAACAGATAACATGTTTGATGGGAGGCACTATGCTGAGTGGCGTAAGACTATCTGTATGTTTCTTACAAGGGTTGAGAAAGAAGATCATTTAACTGATTATCTTCCCACATCCCGCACTGCTAAAGACATGTGGATGCTGGAGGACAACGGTTGTTTGGCAAGATTAATAAGACTTTGGATGCCTCCGTTTGGCATGTGGTTTCTCATTGTGATACAGTAAAGGAGTTATAGAAGTATATGAGTTTATTTATTTTGGGAGATCCAATCTCTCTTGTATGTATGAGGTGACCCATGACTTCCATCTCCTGGTCAGAAAGATATATATATATAACACAACTGGGTCGTTGATTCAAGTGTAACCGATCACATGACAGGTAACACAAGTATTCTTTCCTCGTTTTAGTCCTCTTCCTCCTCTTTGCTTACTCCCACTCTTGCTAATGGTTATATGTTGCTCCTGTAATAGGAAGCCCATCCATCACCTTCCCTTCCTTTTACACTCTGGTTTGTGTCTGCCTCAGTTTCCTTTTAACCTTTTGTCTGTTAGTACAATTACAAGGATCATGAATTGTAGTGCTGACTTCTTTCCCTCTTATTTCCTTTTTTTTTTCGGATCTTGAAACGAAGAAGGTGATTGGTAAGGGACATGATCTAATAGACTATATATTCTGGAGTCAAGAGTTCCAACGCCATAGCTGATTACTTGTTCGGCTTCTACAAATCCATTTCAGCTTCATTATCGTCTTGGGCATCTTCCCTTGAAGATTTTGAAGAAGTTGCGTCCAAATTTACAGTCTTCTATTGTTTTGGATTGCGAGTCTTGTCAGTTGCTAAACACCATAGAAGGACTTGTCCTCCTAGAATCAATAAGCGGGTTGCATCCCCTTTCACTCAGATATTTGGGGTCCTTATGCCATTAAGTTTAACTCTAGATTGCATTATTTTGTTTCTTTTATTGATGATTTTTCTCGTGTTACATGGATTTATTTTATGGAAAATCATTCAGAGGTTGTTAATATATTTCATGCTTTTGGTGGTGAAATTCATTCAAACCCAATTTCAATTTACTATTTGCACTTTTCTCAGTGATAATGCTAAAGAATATGTGCCCACTCCTTTTAAGATATTTATGCAAGAGCATGGCATCCTTCATGAAACTTCATGTGTTATAACCCCTCAACAAAATGGGGTGGCCAAACAGAAAAATAGACATTTACTTGAGATTGCTCGTGCTCTCATATGTTTGAAATGAAGGTTTCTAAAATTTTTTGGGCTGATGGTGTTTCTACTATATGCTCCCTTTGTTTTAGATGGTCAAGTTCAATACTCTCTTATACTCCCATCTCAATCTCTATTTGCTCTTCCTCCGCACATTTTTGGCTGCACTTGCTTTGTCCAAGATGTTCACTCCTTTCTTGTCAGCGTCCTCTCTCCTCTTACTCCTTCGTGTGTTGATGATGACTTCCTGATGTCTTCCTCTTCAACACCTGCTTCTTCGTCTTCCCCTCTTCCTATTGTCTTCACTAGTCTTGTGTCTTCATGGCCTCGTCTCCTTCCTATATCTTCTTTGCCCCATCACTATGTTTGGCGGTCCAAACAATTGACTGAGCCATGTACTGCTGCAACAACATCTCCTGATTCACTTCCTCCAGCAGTCCCTTCTTCATCTTTGGATCCTGAATTGCCTACGTCTTCCACTAATATTCTACTTGCTCTTCGGGAAGGTAAACGCAATTGTACTTAAGCCTATTTCTTCCTTTGTCTCATGCTGGTTTAGGGTGCATTTGGATAGGCTTTTGAAAAAAAAAAAACTTTTTTCACTATTTTTAGTAGAGTTTTGCTTTTAGAAAATATTATTTCAAGTTTGGATAGGCAATTTTATAAGCACTTTTAATTATTAAAAATATTTATAAATGTGTTTGAATAAAAAAGAATAAAGCATTTTTTTTAGCCCAAATTACATTAAAACGGGTAAGAATAGAAAATCAACAACAAGAACAACATGCATTCGGTGTGGTAACTGATCCTATTTGGCCTTTTGTGGCACATACATAAAGAAAAACTTCGCTTTTAGCTGGAATTTTTTTCTTTTGAATTTTGATTTAGGTATGCTTAAGCATTCTGCTAGGGGAAAAAATGTTGTTGTGCATCACTTAGACCTCAACGGCGTTGACACAGAGCAAGGATCAGTGAATGGTTTCTTTTTTTGAGTTAATCAATTTTTTTTTTGGTCGCCGGGAAAGGAGAATCGGAAGAGACTCTGCTGATGTAGTTAATCGAGTGTTTTTAAGAGTAAAAGTTAACTTTGATCCCAAAAATTCTATGGGTGATTCACTTTAAAAGCATTATTTTATTGCCTGATATTTTAAAAAGTGATTCAACTTAATTTTTTTGGTAATTTAAGTTAATCTTCAGGAATAGTAGTAAAAAGGCTAATTTGAATCGTTTTTTAAAATTTCAAGTAGTAAAGTGATATTTTCTTAATTTTAGGGATTAAAGTGAATCACGCGTATAATTTCAAGGATTAAAATGTACATTTACTCATTTTATTATATTAAGTGGTGGGCCCCTAATATTTATTTTATAGAAACAACAAAATTCGAAAAAGGTTAACTATGTTTGATTTTTGAGTAAATAACTCATATAGTCCCTAAAAGAAATTTTTCTATTTAGTCTCTTAAAAACTGAAATTAAACCCGCAATTCCTCAAGATTTTAATAATAGGACAGATTAGTACCTCTGTATGTATTTAATTCTTTAAACACTAAGAGAATTGCACATTGACTTACTAACATAATGTTAAGTGATGTATATGTCATTTGAAGTGAAATACAGTTTAAAATAACTCATTTTTATGGTTAAAAATCACAAAATAAGTTATTTAAATCTCTATTATAAGTCATAAAGTAATTTATTTTATGCAATTTTAGATATTAAAATGGGAATTTGTTCCAAAATAACTTTATTTAGCTTGCTTCTAATATTTTGATGACATGTTATCATAATATTGTGTCACATGTGTAAGTCTACTAATAACAAACTAATAGAGGAACTAATGTTTCTATCATGTTCAATCTTGAAGGATCACAAGATTAATTTCTTTTTTAGAAGGATGAAACAGTCCAATATAAAAATTTTGAGGGATCAAATAGAATATTCACTCTTGATTTTTTTAATAGTTAGGTGATAGGCCCATTACTAGATGGCATAATTTGTTGGAAGTGACTATAATACTATGTGATGGTTTAGGACTAGACAAGAATTTCTTTTGTGAGAGAGGATTGGGTGAGAATGAGGTATTTTTGATAATTTTTTCCAAAAATTGTTAAGTTAGGGAAAATTACTATAGGTCGAACAAGCAAAAAAGAATGTACGTTGAATTTTAACAAATTTTCAGAGAGTGTAATTTATCCAAAATATTTTGGTCAATAACATGTACAAATTTATGTCATAAAATAAACAATTCAACACATTTTAAAACATATAATGCCAATAAACTAATTATGAAATTACATCAGAATTCACGACCACGAGGCTCGTGAACTGCAGTGTACGGCTAAAAGATTTTCTAGTTGAAGGCCCACCCTTAATCGTCATGGACTACTCCTTGTATTAATACTTTCCTCACCGCGAAAGGAGAAAAAAAAAAAAAGGAAAGATAGTAAATATCTGATATTAACTAGATAAGAGAGACTAGCCGGAGGCAATGTTGCTCAAATCAGTAAGATTATTAAAGTGACAAAATTTTCCCTTCTAAAATTTAATACAGAAGTATACTGAGACTCAAATCCAAAACCTTTAATTAAGATAGAACAGCCATTGTCAATAATAGATGTGAGAGACTTTTCTTTGCGCATTGTACCTAATAAAATATTAATATTGCTAGTACATTTCAAAATAATTGTCATTAAAAAATTCACATAGTCGTATTATTTATGTCAATTTTATTCTTATCTTCGTTTATTGGGAATCTTTTTCCTTATTATATTTTTAGTTAGTCAATCATAATTTTTATTTTTAATTAATATAACTTAGTTAATATGACTATTCAATAAGTCAAACAGCATTTTAAGATTATTACACTATTTGAGATGAGAATTGTTAAACTATTAGCCTTTTTGAAAAATCAAGAATATTAAATTATTTAAAATTAAATTCAATACATTACAAGTGTAAAATATTCTATATTATTAACTAATCATGTTGTGTCATACGTATGACTTTTGAAATATTTTTTTGTAAAAGAAATACTTCATTTAATGTTTCTAGAAAAATAATTTCTACTGCTAGAGCATTAAAATTAAGAACTTAATTTTAATGTATTAATAGTGTAAGACTTTTAAGGTAGTAGATGATTGAGTTAAAGACTTTTGTTAATATTTCAATATATGGTTGGATATCTATATAAAATTCTTCAAACTAACAATATATATATAAATTAACTCCTAAAATTAAATCAAAACTGTTTTCTTGAATCATTATTTTAATCGCCCTTCATTTTGAAATGAATAAAATATATATTTTAAGATTAATTTTGATATATTGTATAAATGTGATTTCTATATATTGATAATATAAGTTTTTTATACAATCATTTAATCACATATTACCACATAAATCATAATATTTAACTTTCACATAATTTGACATTAAACAGGTTTAAATTATTGATGTATTAAAATTAAACTCATTATATTACAAAGAGATTTATATTGATATATTCAATGATATATTATCACGTGACTTTTGAGAAAGGAATGGTGACAACCACATATATATTTTTTAACTATAAATAGCTATAAAAAAAGTAGTTACAATTAAATTACAGTCTTACTCTAACATTTAATTTATATTTTTCCCAGGAATATCTTTATGTCAATTCTTTGGTATAGTTGCATACCTATGTATTTGAATCAATTTGCTTGGCAAGAAAAAATGCAATACTTTTTAGAAATATATCATTTTACCACTTGGATTATGGGTCATTTGTATTTTAGATCCTAAATTTAAAAAATGCATAGTTGGATTTCCTGACCTTTGTTGAATGTATAAATTGATCCTTCTATTAATTTTTTATCAATTTCTAACAATAATATTAGAAATTTAAGAACTTTTAAAGTATTAAATTGCATATATAGAAAAATTGAGGTCAATTTACACACGTTTCACATTTTAACAAATATAATACACTTATTTTAGCTAAAATAAATATATATAAAAATTTAGAGAATTAATTCTCATATTTTTAAAACTTTAGGAGTTAAGATGCACATGAATTATAATTTAGAGGATAAAGTGATTTTTTTTTGTTTTTCTTTAGAGGTAAGAGTAAATTCTATTCAGCTGTATTTTTGTAAGTTTTTTTGTTGGTAAAAATATTTTTGTAAGATTTATTACAGTAAATATTTGAACATAAAAATTGCACGAAAGTATAAGAAATTATTGAATATGAGAAATTATGGGATGATTACACTCGTCCAACAGTGTATTTGTTGAAACGTTATTTGTTATTGAATATGAAATATATTTACTGACTCTGCGAATGCAAGTGTAATAATCTCTCCCAAAGAATAATGCATTATGTTTGTTTTTATATAGTAAGGTCCCATACGGTAGGGTCTTGTTTGGTGGGTCCTGCTGCCGTAGCCGAAAATCACAAAATTAGTCATGTCCGACAAAGGGGGCATATATCGATCCAACTTTCCTATTTTAACATCGGCTTTTTTAAATATTTAAATGCTCTATTTATAAAATACATAAATTTTGTCATTTTTTTTAATTTATATTTTTTTTATCATTTTTCTCACATTTATATAAGATTTATATAGATATCTATATTCATATAGATGTTAAAATAAAACTAATCTCGTATTGGTCCAAGCCTTTATTTTCTTTCTATTTTTCCTTCCAGACGAGGAAACTGGTAGGAAAGGGATAAGGTTGAATGCAGAGGAAGGAAAAATCATCAAATTGGTCATGATGCACGTAGTTAGTTGTGATTGGTCATAAATATGAAGGCGGGCGGCCTCAACTTTTTCCCCAGGACGGCCTTCAGACGTCAATCATCAACGAAACATTTCATCGGTCCCAATAGGCAACTCATCCATCACCAGCGAACCATTAAAATGTTCTCCATCATCAATAGCCATGAATATTTATGTACTTTAAGATAATTTTATATTTTAATAAAATATTAATTTTATTCTTTTAATATTATTTTCAATTAATTTTATATTTTTAAAATATTCTATTTAATATTAATCTTAAATATTGGACTAAATTAATTCATTTCTAAGAATATATTAATCTATTCACTTTATTTTACTTTATTATCAATATTATTTATTATTTTTCTTAATACCTATGTTTAGTCAAAATTAATAGATATTTCAAAAAAAGAGAGGTATAATACTTTCATATAGTTCAATGAATGCAATTGGATATTTATTCTCGTTAAATAAGACCTTAAATTTGTATCTCCAAAATGGCATGGCAAATATTTAGAGAGTTTTACTCTACAGTGGAAAGATCTAACTTCAACCATAAAATTGAACAGACAAAAAAATTAACAATAATCATATTTTTAAATATTTAAACTTTAATTTTTTTTAAAAGTATATCTGTGACTTTGAATTTTGAAAAAAAAAGGACAACGAAAAACTTGTATGGAAAAAATTTAAAATCTTACACTACAAACCTTTCATTCCTCTCCCCTCGTCTCTAAAATCCAATCAAAGGTTTGTATAGGATATCTTTATGAGTTTAAATTTTGAAGGAAATAAATATCCTAAAAGCGTTACTCACTTACTACTTTCAATTCCTATTAAACCGAATTCTTATGAGTGTTGTTATTGGAAGCACCACTTCAACGCTTATGGTGCGATGCATACAGTGGAAAGGTGAGATGGTTAATAAGCACTCACCTTCCATTAACATCTGTTAAACCACCATTAATTAAGTAGTGATATGTCACCGTTAAGAGACATGCTGGCATGGATTAAATAATACATCACTAGACTTCAAAGCATATTTACAACGACCGAGGTCCCATGGCAGAGTTCCTACGTGGTTCCTTGGCCGAGTTACATCACCCTTGGCCAAGTTATTCAAATTCTACGCTAAGCTCCTGCAACTCTTCCCGGTCAAGCTCCTACACAAGGGCCGAGCTTATGTGCTGCATCTTGGCCGAGCTTTGCCTCTTTCTGACTGAGCTCAAATGCCATATATGGTTAACCTCATCACCTTTGATTGAGCTCTGTTGCCATCTCTGGTTCATCTTTATCACATGGCAGCCAGCCTACCACTTGTTGGCAGAGCTACACCTCATCACTTCCTAGCCAAGCTCAATTGCCATTGATTGACCTCCATCACATGTCAGTCGGTCTCCACTATCTGTCAACCGAGCTTCGAATCTTGCCAACCCAACTCTGTCTACTCCTGGCCGAGCTCCGTCAATGAGAAAGAAGCAGAAGCAGCACCCAAGCGAGACAAAGGTTGGACAGAGGAAGGGAAAATTTAAAAAGGGAAATTTTTTTTCATGGTTTCCTTGTTTTCATTTTTCACATTTTTCTTTATTATTTTTTTCTAATGATTCCTTCCCCATTGTAGGCTTTAAATGTGTAACCATAATAATACCAACCCTTCTTCCATATGTATGCGTCTCGTATGTGTCCCGTTTTCAGTGCATTAAAATAACATTTCTCAATTTTTATAGGTCTTCCACTCGTCTGTATGCTACACTAATTCAATGAGAAGGGACAAAATAGACAAATATAGAATTAAGAAACTTTCATAGTCCGAGAAAAATAATAACAGTACATTATTTTAAAAAGGAATACATTTATTAAAATTCTGCTATACAAAATTAAAAATATACTATTTGATTTTATTGACCGTATAGTGAAAACCCTGTTAGCCTAATGAACCGTAGAGCTAGAAGCTAGCATTCTCTGTCACACTCATTAAAGATAGTAGCATCTCAGATTAGCCGCCCTTTTTTTTTTTCCTGCTTTTTTTTCAGCATGAAAGTAGAAGTACCCGATCCTAGCTATCTCTGGATACTTTTCTCAGCACGTGCCACCTGTTGTAAAAGTCAAGCATTTTGATTTGTGTCTGCCTTCTGCATGCTTATACATTTGCAATTTGCCCTTTTTTCACTTAGAGTCTGCAAGTATTGGAAGAAATTCAGTGCAAGCATGAACAAATCTGTAAAAATTACATGGTGATAAGGGTGGCAATCTTAATCAAATTCTATCCTTATGCACCTTGAATTGTTTTTGAAGATCTTTAATGTATTCAACAGCCAAGTCCAACATGTCGGCTGTGTTGGTTTGCTGCCAAGAACATGAAGAATGTTAACTTTCTAAATAAGTACAACACGCCATTATGCCAAAATAATACACACACACACACACACACACATATTTCAAGGTCAACAAGCACTTGATGTGTCCTTCCTTACCTTGTCCATGTTTGGGACCAGCTCTTGTAGTTTTCTCATTCGCTCACTGATCCGAGTTCTTCTGACCTAAAAACAAATTCTTCTTAGACTTGTCTTTTGTATATCAGTTTCTGAATTCAATACAGTCAAAATATTGTGTCGGAGGAACAAGAATTTTCTTCATCCCGTTATAGTTAGTCCATTGTTGCCTATTCTAAGCCATACACATAGACAAGTCATTTAAATCGAAGTCATTCTTAATGATTTCATTGAACATAATAAGATGCTTTAAAAATAAATATTGGACATTGCAATGTAGACAAAATCCCACCCTTTCAGCAATGCTTCGAGGATGAGTAGCACAGCCTCGCTTTGCTCTGATTTTACAAGGTACAGAATCTGGGAACTGAAGCAACTTCTCCATACCAATCATCTCTGATGAAGATTTTGGCAAACTCGAGTGATGTGATAGTACACGAACTTGATTTCCTAGCTCTCCATTCTGAGTTGAACAATTTATTTGAATTAAGAACAAGAACTCGAACCGAAACAACAAAATCAGAAAAGTGAGCAGCCAATATTATATATATGCATACCTGAACATCAGAAAATGATTTTTCGTTAGTATTTCGCCCTCTTTTCAAGCCAGCGAGATTTTCAGAGAGTTGTGGAGTATCATTCCAAGACACATAGGGGAATCCAGGGCCATAATGTGGAGTATCACCATTGCTACCTCCCTGCCTCCCATCATCAGGGCTAGTTGCCCCAGTGTCTTCACTCCCTATTTCAGAGATCTGCGACAACATTCCCAGGGAAGAACCACTTCTCGATGAGAAGCTGATCTGATTCTTCAATCTGTTAATTGATGGACTAAGTTCACCATTACTGCCATTAGCTGCACCATAGTTTCCAACACCTTTCATGGTGCCAAACCCTGAAATTTACAAAATATATAAATCCGTCTCAGTCGCCATAATAAAGGATGGATAAATTTGTCTTAATAAGAAACATGGTTGGATATCATTATCATATCAATGATGCCATAATGTTCTAGATTCTTCAATTGGAAAATAATACAAATGTACATAAAACATAAGCCAAATTTCCAATCTTGGGTGTCAAACTACACCAAGTGACAACAGAAAATGTTAAGCCATTAGAGAGTATAGCTGAATACTACAAATTCAGCTAGCTAAATTAATTTCACTCTCTTTTAAGCATTCGTCATGAACCAATTTTCCTAAAAACTTAAGAAGGAGCACAGGGTGCGAATAGTGAACCATAGTGATCAGGCTCACCATACCTTGTGCAAAAGTTTAACCTTTTTATTATTTAGAAGAAGGAGCGTGGCAAGATTTGAACTTGACATGAATTTCTGATAGTGATACTATGTCATGAACTAATTTCAGCCAAAAACTTGAGTAATTGTATGAAAAAATCATGGATGAATTTTTATATCTAACAAAATTGAGACGCTTCATCAACATCCCACGTATTAAGGTAAGGACATTTTTTGATCGTCATATTCAAAATAACTATAAATTGGATAAAAATGTCCCAACCAGAATAACTGATTTTCTAGTTTTCGAATACTAGAATTCCTAGGCTTGTAATTTCTGTTTAGCTCAGTCCAGCCAGCAACCATCCAATACTCATTAGATTAGATTGGATTAGTACTCCAAAGTCCAAAAAAATGCAGTGATTCAGATAATAAATTCTCCGTTTTATTAATCATAAATATAAACATAAAATTTCCCGGAAAAAAAAAATAGCCTACAAAAAGGAAATCATCAAAAAAAAGAAAAGAAGGAGCAGAACATAACAAAGCACAATACCATTTTGAAAGGAAATGTTGTTGGAGAAAATGCCAGCAGGGGAGCTACTCTGTCTGAGAAGAATGGAAGAAGAAGAAGAAGAAGAACGAAATCCCTTGTGCTTCTCCATTCCCATTGAACCACCCACCAACCCATACGAGCCATCATCCAAAGCAGAAGAACCATGCCTCGGGTAGTGAGGTGGCAGCCCAACACCATAGCCTTGCTGGTGAGAATTCATAAGACTCACACCCTTGGAACTGCAACCCTTGTTGTTGTTGATGTTTTCTTCGAATTCTCGGAAGCTAGGTGAAACGCTGTCGTTGCTGCTGCTGCTATTGTTATTATTATTATCAGTGCCGTAACTCACAAATCTCGAAACCAACCCATCGGATTCGCCACAAGGTGGTGGTGGTGGTGGTGTGAGATTCGCGAGAAGTGAACTCGGCGCTGAGCGAAAACGTAGCAACCCTGAATTGTGTTGATGGTGCTGCTGTTGTAGATGATAACCGTGAAGTGTATTTGAATCCATTATTGCTGTGCCGTTATTTATTTATATATATTTCACTATGTCACTGTAAAAAGATTAAAATGAAAAAAAAAAGAGTACTAGTCACAGGAATGTTGGGAGCTGGGGAATCATTATGGAAAAGACTGGTGGCTTTATCATTATCCCAGAGAAAAATTCTAAGAATTTTTTTTTTTCTGT
Source organism: Dalbergia cochinchinensis (assembly GCA_031216125.1). Classification (NCBI taxonomy): domain Eukaryota; kingdom Viridiplantae; phylum Streptophyta; class Magnoliopsida; order Fabales; family Fabaceae; genus Dalbergia; species Dalbergia cochinchinensis. The sequence goes on from CM062375.1 coordinate 49,521,484, forward strand.
TGGGGCTTTTTCAGCTTAGGAACAAAGCTGGGGTGGGATAAGATCTTGTAGGAGAAGCAACAACAGTTGCCACAGTAGAGAAAATTAAGTGATTCGTACTTAAATTGGTAGCCTGCACACAATTCAAAGAGGAAAGAAGAAAAAGGAGGGATATGGTTTATGAAAGGGTGCGGTATTTTGTGTTGTGTGCAGAAGAAGGCGCAGAAGGGGATAGATACAGAGATGCAGTGAAAGGGACAGGGAGGTGCGTGTGTGTAGTTGATGGATAGGGATAAATAAAGAAAAGAAATGGGCGAACTAGTGCAGCTTCAGATTTGCTTTTGAAAGCAGCGAAAGCAAGGAAGATCTTTATCAGAGAGAGATGTAGAGAGAGAGAGAGAGAGTGGAAGGTAATATTTATCTTGGATGTGGAGGCTACGTTGAGCCAATCAGAAAGTACAGAAAGCCATCAATCGGTGTCCCGACCGAGCGAGCGCGCACGCACGCACGCACCTACTTTGCTGTTTCTTTCTAGAGCCGAACCTTTGGCGGAAAAAAAAAATGGAGAAGTGTTCGAAGTGCCTCTCATTTACGATACCTATCCCGTTTTACATAACTTTATATTTTAAAATATTTATTTATTTATTTAAAGACAATTTCATATTTTCATATTATAATATTTATTTTTTAAATACTATTTTTAAGTAATTTTATTCATTAACTACTAATTTTCAAATAGTATTTCAGGAATATATTAGATCTTTCACTATATTTTATTCCATTGTCAATATATTTATCATCTTCTTGAATACTCATGCTTGGAGTGTTTGGTTTCAGTTTTTCACTCTTTCATAATTTTATGAAGAAAATACTAAAAATAAAATTAAAAAATAAATTTTTATAAGGTTAGTAGTTAGCAAAGCTCATATATAATATATATATATAAGCAAATTATACTCATCTCTTTTGAGGTTTATAGAAATTCAATTCATCTCCTCTCTAATTGTCCAATATACACCCACCTCTGCTTATATAGGTTTAGCAAGAAAAATAGGATCAATAGGAAAAACAATAGACTTGGCATAATAATTAAGTAAAACATGATTTGTGAATAACCAATCCATGCCAAGAATCCCACCAATGCAAGGCTCAATATAGGCAAATATATAACTGTTAGCTCCATAACCCTTTAGAAAGCTTCAGTGCTTAATATTTTGAGTGATAACATAACCAATTTTATGAAAATATTTTGTAGAAGAACTAATCTTTTTCTTAAGTTTCTTGAAGCAACAAACAGGTCTTTTTACATTAGCACACTCGTTTCTAAAACGAGACTATTTTCATAATAACATGTGCAAACATGATTAATCTCATTTAAAGTGATTGGGACTTAATGAAAGTGCAAAATATATCATGATATGAATGTTTCTATATATGCTCTGTGAATAAAAGAAAATTCTCAATCACAAGAAACCAAGTCTCAAATCTTCAGAAAGTGCAATTCAAGTGAAGATTTCAATCCAACTCTGAAGCAAAATGTGATTATCATCTTCAATCATCATGATCATAATCGTGTCATTCACAACAGGATCTGATTGGAGAATGGAAGATCAAAGAGAAGTCTAAAAACTGTGACGTCACTTTAAAAAGCACGTTTCACTGTAAATGGTGTACTTTATGGGAACGGGAGGGAGATTTGAAATTCAAATTTAAAGTCAAACCTAGTCAAGGATTGACGTGGCATCTTTTCTGTCAACTTGGTTCAACTGCCCCAGCTTCTATAAGGAAAAGTTCAAAAACCTCATTTAAAAAGTAAAAAGTAGTTTCTGAAGATGGATTTAGAAAGTTGTATTACACAACGGCTTCTGCAACTACTCTGACATGCCGAACTACTCATCTAGACTTCATTCCCAAAATATAAAAAGAAGATCAACACGTGTCACTAGGAAAATAGATCAAGGGCAACATTCATAAATGTAACTCAAGTATAAAAGGAGATGTTGTGCTTACAACGAAGAGATTTTTGTTGCTCATCAACTATGCTGAAATACTGAAGAAATTTTCTCTCATTCTCTGTAAAACCATTACAACTTGTAATCAGTTTCATCTTTATGAAAAGTCTTCTTTCTACATTCTTATTAGCTAACATCATTCTTCCTAGGAAGAATAAATAGAAAGAAGTCATTCAAGTTTTCTAGCTCTGATATTGTTTATCCTACAAAAACTTGAGTGTTTATTAGTTTAAGTGAAACAATCCAAACATAATCCTTTTAACCCGATCCGGTAGTGGTCGTTGTGAGTTAATTTGAAGAGGCTAAGCAAAGACTACATGTAAGTGATAGTGAAGTAAACTATTGGTCACAGAGTTAGCTTAAAAAGGTTAAGTAAAGACTACTTGTAAATGACAGTAGAGTGAGCTATTAGTCACAAAGTTAACTTGGAGAGGCTAGTCAAATATTACTTGGGTGTGACAGTAGAGTCGGCTACTGGTCACTTGAGAAGGCTACTGTAATGACTATCTAACTTTCTTGAGTTGAGAAAGGTTTTAGTGAAACTCAACAGTCGTTGAGAACTAGATATAGGTAGGTAGGCTGAACTAGTATAAAAATCCTTGTGCAGTATCTTCTTCTTCCTTAATTTTCCTTGGTTTACTGCTTAGTGCCTAGAATATTGTGTTTTCTGGAAAACATTTTTTAACAAGTTTTTCATATCTCTGTTATAGTTTAGAAAGTTACTTTATGATGCATACTAATATTATTTCCGCTACACTTCAAGTTTGCACTTGATAATATAAGTTTAAATTTTTCATAAACCAAAAGGTGAAAAAATGTTCAAGCATGATTCAACCCCTCTTCTTGTGCACTTTTTAACCTACAATAAGATCAGAGACAAAGGATCAACCGTCAATACTGAAATGATAATTTAAACAGCAAATATATATTTTATAGGCTTAGTAGTAGGAGTAGAGACAATCAAGTCAAATGGAAGATCAGACACAGGTAGATGCAAAGATTTACCATGATCATGTGAAATGAAAGAATGTATGGCACCATAGTCAAAAAGTACAACTAAGTAGCTACCATTTACCTCACACTTACCTTGTATGAGATCACTAGAACAAGAAGCATCCTCGGCCCTAACCGTGAAGACCATACCCTAATACTGGGGCCTAGTGGGAGAAAATGTTAGCTATAGAAGCCTTCTAAAAGCTTTAACGTAATATATTTTGAATGACAACAAAGCCAATTTAAGGAAAATATTTTGAAGAATGACTAATGTCTATCATGAGTTTCTTGAAGTAGCAAACAGGTTCTTTCATTAGCTTAACATGGCTCATTTAAACGAGATTAATTTCATAACTTTACATGTGCAAACATGTTTTATATCATATTAAGAGATGGAAACTAAATGGAAATGATAATTATCATAAATTGAGCATAAATATGTCTAACAGATTGAAGAAATACAATCAGTTCAAGAAACCAAGACTCGAAACTTCAGAAAGTAGAACTGGACTTTAGAAAGTATACTTGGAATAAAGATATCAATCAAACTCTGAAACCAATGTGTTCTACAATCTTTAATCATCACATTCACTATGTTTTTATCATCAGCAAGCTCTAATTGAAGACTAGAAGGCTGAAGTTCATCAAGGAAATGATATCGCAATTCAAAAAGCTCACTTAACTATTAAACAATGTGCTTTACAAGAACATGAGAGAAATTTGAAATTTAAATTTCAAAAGTCAAAACTAGTGACAGATTGACATATCATCTCTTTTGCAACTTGGTTAATCACCCCAGCTTCTAGAAGAAAAAGTTTAGAAACCATGTTCAAAAAGTAAAAGTAGTTTCTGAAGGGACGTCAGAAACCTCAACTTTACAACGGCACAGATAGGCTACTCTTTTAGATTACTTTTCCAAGAGACAAACAGATGATCAACATGTGTCACTTGAAGAACTGATTAAGGGCAACGGGCATAAGTGAAGACCATCTATAAATAAAGATACCATGCTTTCAAAGATAAGATATATACGCTGCACAAGAGCAAAAACGCTATGAAAATTTCTCCTCATCCTCTTATAAAGTTTCATTACATCTTGTAATCAGTTTTCTTGCTTATAAAAATATTTTTTCTACGTTCCTTCATTGTTTATACATTCTTTCAAGGAAGAATAGTTAGAAAAAAGTCATTTAAGTTATCCTAGGTCATTCATAGTATATCTTAAGGAAACTTAAGTGTAGGTTAATTTGAGTTGCAAACCTAAACAAAATTTTTTATATCCTCAATCCAGTAGCAATCGGTATGAGTTTAGTTTGGAGAGGCTAATCAAAGCCCACTTGCAATGCTACAATAAAAGTGTTTTATTGGTCACAATTTAGCTTGGAGAAGCTAGTTAAAGACTACCTAGTTTAGCTTAGAGAGGCTGGTCAAAGACTACTTGGTTCAACTTGAAGAGGCTGGTGAATAACTACTTGGTTTGTGACAACAGATGTTGTTTACTGGTCACAAGTTAGAGCTTAGGAAAATTATTGTAAAGACTATCCAGTTTCTTTCTCCGGTTGAGAAAGATTTTAGTGAAACTTAATGGTGGTTGAGAATTGAATGTAAGCAAGTTAGCTGAACTAGTATAAAAATCCCTGTGTAGTATCTTCTTCTCCCTTATCTCTTTTACATTTGCTATTCTGTGATTATTTGTTTATTTCTGCTTAAAGCTTTTTTTTTATCTGTTTTGTTACTAACACTGTACTTTAGAAAGTAACTTTCTGAAACATTTAATATTATTTCCACTGCACTTCAAGCTTAAAGCTTGACAGTATTTTATTTAAGTTTTTAGAAGTTAAAAAGATCAAGAAAAGCAAAACACGATTAAACCCCTCCTTCTCATGTGCTTTTCTACCTACAAGTAGCATTAGAGCTTGGCCTCTAAGGAGTTGAGCATTCTAATGATTGTAGACAACAAAGATCCGAGGGGCAAATGGCACAGAATATCCATATAGCAGAAGGATACTCTATCAATTTACCGCCATTCTTTGATGGTAGGGATTATACCTACTAGAGAGACTGAATGAAGTTATTTATAAAATACATAAGTCTTGACTTGTGGGAGATCATACAAGAAGGAGATTATGTTCTAATGGAGGAAGTTCCAGGAACAAATGATGTGCCCTCAACATCAAGAGAAGTCCACCTACTTGTAACATAGCGAAGAAAATGAGGGACATATTGCCCCTGCTGGACAAAGGCACTGATCAAGTAAAAAAAATAAAGATCAATATGTTGGATCATCAATATAAGATGTTCAAAATAATAGATCATGAAAATATTGATGAAATGACCACAAGGTTCATGCATATCATAAACCAACTAAAGGGATTAGACAAAAGATATTCAAACTATGATATGGTTAGAAAGATCCTAAGAAGCCTTCTTGCCAAATGGCTGCCTAAAGCCATAGTACTGAAGCGAAAGACCTTCAAACTCTTGGCCTGGATGCACTCATTAGGTCACTTAAAACCCATGAGATAGTGCTCTTTGAAATGCATGGTGAATTCACCAAGAAAAGCAAGTCTATGGCCTTGAAGTCGTCTAATTAGAAGCTGAATAAAGCTAATGCAATGAAAGTTGCTGAAACCTCTAATGAAGAGGAAGAATCTGATGATGAGACAAAAGAAGAAGGGACATCAGTATTAGGAAGGACAGAAAAGGCAAGGTAAAGCCAGATAGTATCACCTGCTATAACTATGGAGAGAAGAGACATATCAAACCATAATGTCCTAAACTCAAGGGTCCACAGAAGAAGTCAGTACCCAAGAAGAAAAGTATGCTAGCCACCTGGAGTGAATCAGAAGAAGAAAAGGAAAGATTAGAAGATCAAGAAAAGCTAGATGTTGCAAACCTATGCTTTATTACAGGCTATTCATTAGAGAGTAAACTTAAGGTAAATAATTCTGATTTTGATCTTTCCTATGATGATATTTAAGGTTTATATGAAGAGTTGATTGAAGATTTTTAAACTCTTTCCTCTCACTATTTTAACTAGAAAAGGAAACATCAAAATGTTGTTTTAGAACTTGAAATGGCCAAAACAGAAGCTGAGAATCTAAGGCTTGAAAAAGAAAAATTAAAAGGAGAAAACAAAGTTTTAAATGAAAAATCTAATGCCTTAGAATCTGAAGTCTCAAGTATAGATGAAAACACTCAGAAAGTCATTTATGAGCTAGAGAGAATGTCAAGGCTTCTTAAATCCGACCTTGAAAAAATAGTAAATGGATCAAAAGATTCTTGATCTAATGCTTGGAGATCAGAAGCCATATTTTTAAAAGTCTGAGTTGGGATATGAAGAGGAATTAGATGAGAAAGGAAAACCAACTTTATTTAAGAAAGTAAAGAACAAGGCTTCTTGTCCTTTCTGTTTTAAGACGAGACATCCACCTAACTTGTGCTTCATGAGAAAGAAGTGTATCAAAAAGGTTGGAAAACCTCTTTTTCAAAAGACTAACATAAGAGGACCCAAGAAAGTCTAGGTACCTAAATTAAAAACTATGTAGGTTTGCCAGAGAATACACGTGGAACCTGACAACAAGTGGTACATGGACAGTGGCTGCTCTAGACACGTGTCCGGATCCAGAAGGTGGTTCAGGAATCTGTGGCCCAGAAACTCTAGATTAGTAAAATTTGCTGATAGAGGTAAGGCCAAGGTCACAGAAAAAGGAAATATTGGTAAGGATGATTCTTGGCAAATTTCTAATGTCTTATTTGTTGATAGTCTAGCTCCCAACTTATTAAGCATCAACCAGCTCTGTGACCAAGGCTTTAATGTTATTTTTAATGCTCATGCATGCAAAATAGTTAGTCCTACTTCAGGACAAGTTATTTTGTTTGGTAAGAGGCATGATAACACTTATGTGTTATTCTTGGATGATCTAAGAAATCAAGATATAAAATATCTCACATCCTTCATGGATGAAAAGTGGTTATGGCATAAGAAGCTTGGGCATACTCATATAAAGCTTATTTATGAGCTTTCTCAGAAAGAGCTAGTTAAAGGCCTGCCAAGGATTAGCGTTGATAAGGACTCAACTTGTGACTTCTATGAGAAAGGTAGCAAACAAAAGCTGTTTTCCATAATAAACATGTGGTTTCATCCACTAGACCATTTAAGCTTTTGCACATGGATCTCTTTGAACCAACCAAGATTGCAAGTCTTGCTGGAAAAAGATGTTGTCTTGTCATAGTGGATGACCACTCAAGATTTACATGGATTATATTCTTAGCCTCTAAGCATGAGGTGGTTGAAAGATTCAAAACTTTTGCAAAACATATTTAGAGAGAAAAAGATTCCCAATTCATCTCTATCATATGTGATCATGGAGGACAATTTGAGAATCATATTTTTAAAGAGTTTTGTGCAAATCATGGCATCCTTCATGAGTTTTCTGCACCTAGAACTCCCCAACAAAATGGGGTTACTGAAAGAAAAAATAGAAGCTTACAGGAAATGGTCAGGACAATGCTTTTAGAAAGTGATTTATCAATAAGTTTTTGGGCAGAGGCTATGAACACGTTATACTATATACAAAATAGAATCTTTCTAAGGCCAATCCTCAAAAAGACCCCCTATGAGCTATTGAAGGGTAGAAAATCGAACATTTCATATTTCTATATCTTTGGCTCATTATGTTTTATCCTTAACACCAGGGACAAACTCACAAAGTTTGATCCTAAGTCTAATGATGATATTTTCCTAGGCTACTCTTCAATCTCTAGAGCTTACAAAGTGTACAATAAGAGAATGCTATGCATCAAAGATACTATTCATATCAGGTTCAAGGAGCTCAAGAAGGACTTTACTGATGATCTCGAAGAATAGAAGAAAGCATTGAGAAAGTAAGTCTTAAGGAAACTTCTGATGGCAAGCAGGTGAAAACTAAGCCTTTAGAAAGTAAACTCTAGAACATAAGCACTTTAGAAAGCTTTCTCAGAACTCTAAACCAATTAGAAAGTAGCATTTTTGAACACAAAGAAGAGCAATCTGAAGATGAAGGAGAAGCTGAAGAACCTCATAGCTATAGAAACTACAAAAGAGTTTCTGATTTAAAGGCAGTTTCTCATAATAGAGTTCTTGGAGACATTTCCAAGGGAATGAGAACCATATCACCTTTAGAAATATGTCAAATTGTGCTTTCACCTCTACCATCGAACCTGAATGCTTATAAAAGCTAGGTGGATGCTTATAAAAAAAACTGGACCAGCTCAGGAAAAATAAAATTTGGATGCTTATTGAAAAACCAAAAGGAAAGACTATTATCAATACAAAGTGGGTGTTTAGCTATAAGCTCAATGAAGCTGGAAAAGTCATCAGGAAAAAAACAAGATTGGTTACACAGGGTTACAATCAATAAGAAGGAATTGATTATGAAGAAACCTTTGTACCAGTAACTATGCTTGAAGCCATCAAAATACTACTTGCTTTTGCTGCTTTCAAGGGAATCATGGAATCATTGGTTCACTACTGTATCTTGTAACTAGTAGACTAGACAATCAGTTAAGTGTGAGAATTTGTGCTAGATTCCAATCTAACGCAAAGTAATCATACTTAAATGTTGTTAAGAGAATTTTAGATATTTATCAAGTACTACTGATCTCAATTTGTGGTATGAGAAAGGTACATTTTGTGAGATTGTAGGTTACTGTGATGCTGACTTTGTTGGAAATAGAGTAGAGAGCAAAAACACTAGTGGTTGCTGTTGTTTCTTTGGAAAAAGCTTGATCACTTGGTCGTGCAAAAAGCAGAATACAATTACCCTATCTACTGTCGAGGTTGAATATGTAGCTATTGTGAATTGCTGTACCCAGATACTATGGATAAGGAACCAGCTAGAGGATTATCACTTGAAATATTCCAAAATTCCTATATTTTGTGATAATACAAGTGCTATTAATCTTGCTAAAAATCCTATCCAGCACTCTAGATCCAAGTACATTGATGTTAAACATCATTTTATCCATGATCATGTTCAAAAAAGACATGCTGAGTTAATGTTTGTGAATATTGAGGACTAAGTGTCATATATATTTACAAAGCCATTAGCTAAAGATTATTTTTATGTTTTGAAAAAGATTCTAAACTTAATGGTTTTCAAATCTACATAAGCATTCATGCACAAACATTTCAAGGCACTCTCTCTCTTCATAACTCTGAGTTGAAGCCCAAAAGAAGAATTTAGTTTGCAAGACCACGAATCAAATTGAAGATCAAAGTTTCAGTTTGCAAGCTCAGAAAGAAGATGGGATAATCAGAAAAAAGAGTTGAGGATCAGAAAATGGAGAATATATGGCCTTATAATATTCAGTATATGAAGGTGAGTTTGTGTTAAAAACATAGTGAGACTCCGATGGGTCAAAAAGTGAATAGTGAAGCTCAAAAAGTAATCTCAAGAGTCAGAAACCATTTTTTCAGAAAAAAGATGGAAAATGCAAGATAATTCTCACTCTTTTGAGTTTTTCTCTTCCACATCGCTTCACCTTTGGTTATGTCTTGTCCCATCACTTAAATAACCCCCACTACTCACACTTCACACGTTACCTTCATCTTCAATCTACAAACATGCATCCTCGACCGTTTCATCTCATCTCAAAACCTCTTCCTTGTAACTGCAACCATCTCCTCTTAAACCCTTATTCCTGTAACCAAAGTCACTCGCTTTCTCTCACAAACCTTAACCTTTAATCCTCTCAAGCTGAAAACCTTTTTTTTACTCTACCCTCATATCCAACAATGGCTAAAGGAAAACACCATGCTAGTCGCATCGCTAACATAGGAATGTACTTTTCATATTTGATGAACTTTATCACCAGAAGTACTACGCTAACAACTTTTCTTAGTGGCCAGTAGCTCCTGGGAAGAAGCTGTGACAAGAGCTAATAGCTCGGGTTCTCATTCTACTAGAAGTCATCTCCTTCCAGGGATGGGAAGGATTTCTCAGCCTCAATGATCAGGTATTCATGGCAATGGTCACTGCCTTCTATTCCTAGCCGGTGCAAGTGTCAGAGTCTATACTAACTTCTTACATTAGAGGCACTAACTTAGAGCTAAGCATAGTAGACATCTCAAACATCATTCATGCTCTTGATGAAGGGCTTATATGCTCATCAGATGAACATTGGTTTACAACTCTTAGAGTCTCAGCAAAGGAGGTTTCCAGATGTCTCATGGATTCTCCCAAACACTATCCTGGGGAGATTACTATAGCTATGTTGAACTTCAAGGCAAGGTAGGTCTTCACTATCATCTAGTTCTCTGCTCTCGAGGCTAGGAAGCATGCATTTACTGGTGGGGATGGACTACATGTTGCTTTTCTGTCCACTGACAAAAAGAATAGTAAACTTGCCCAGATTGGTATTTAACAAAATGTTGAGTGCCATATCTCCAAAGAAGAAAAGAAATGCTATAGTTCCTTATAGGATTATGTTAAGCAAGATTTTTGAACATTTGCATTACTTTTTGGTAAACGAATGGTATAAGTATATGAAGGTACTATGTACTCTTTCAATTCTTTCGGGATGCTAAGGAAACCTACAAGTGCTACCACATCTGGGGTCAGGAGACAAAGCCTGAGAATAAGAGATATAGCCATTGAAAAATCTGCTGAAGAAGCTAAGGGAAGAGGAAGGAAAAGAAAAGTAGTCATTCTTTAAGACAGCTCTGAGGACATCCAAAGGCCAAAAATGATTATCAGATATGGAGCATCTATCTCTCAGTCATCCACATTCTTAGAATCTGAGGAAGAATCAAGCTTAGAAATGCTGAAGGGAAAAGAATCTTCCTCTTTATCTGAGACATCAGATTCTAAAGATGTATCCTCAAAGGAGGTGCAAGGCAAAGAAAATCCTAATATAGGCTTGTCTCAGGCTCCTGTCTCTGTTGAAGACCCTTTTCCTCTTCTCGCTCCATCTATATCAAAACTTCCTCCAGCTCAAAATATAGATCCCTCACTGAGCCAACCTACACCAACAGCACAGCCTAGCTATACAAAAGTTCAACTATTACTGCATGGGAAACACCTCATTAACATGAAGCTTTTCTTTTGGAGATCCTTTGAGAAGTTAGGTACAAGGGCTAATGATGGTGTTACTGGTTTTCAGCACACCTCCTTTTTGCTGATGTCAAAATGGGGAGAAGAAAATCTTGTGCTGAGAAAGTTAGGAAGAGTAAGCAGAGGGGGAGACACTTAGAATTTTTTCTAGCATTTGCATTATTTTTCAGACATTATTTTTTGTTTTTGTTTTTTCAAATGTACAATTCAAGTTTTTATTTCAATTGCTCCTATATATCTTTTCTGCTTTATTTCTTTTGGCTCTATTTTTCACCCTAATACAATTGCTTTTTCTTGCCTTGTGATATATATCTTGCTTAAGCTAATCAAGCATACTATGCTGATGAATGAGTGATCCTTGTCTCATTAGATCAATGTTTCTTTCTATATGCTCAAACTATGGAACATATTATGATTAATGCTCTGATATATGTCATGGTGTGTTCTGTTTTTCATGCTCTAATATCTATGTGAAGAGTTTCGTAACTCATAATGCAAGCTCAAAATTGCTTTGGTTCTGATTTAATTGGGATTGATCCCTGTTGATCTTCAAAAACCTTAAGTAGTATATGCTGTTAAGCTTTATTTTAAGGTTTCTTTGAGTATCAGAAACTATGAATGTATCAGTCTGGTTGTTTTCTCTGCTACCATGCTCTGATACATCTTTCCCATACAAACATGAGCATATGTTTCGAAAATGAGTTTGTTTGGATAAAGATATGATGAATAAGAAAAGTAATCAAGATGAAATCACAAGCATTAGTTGTCTTCTATTCAAGCACCTGTATTTTCAAAAAAAAATTTGTTTAGATGACTAAAAATCAAGCTATTTTGGTAAAAAGAGCTTAAACGATGATATCTTATTTTATACTGCCCCAATACCTCTTAGAAAGCATGCTAAGATATTTAAAAATCTTCATGAACAATCAAAACAGCTATGATTTAAGTCACTTAAGGCTATAAAATTCTTTTGATTTTATCCATATCATGCCTTAAGAAAAGGACTTCTTGAAAATCATATTCTGTGATAAGTTGAAAGAATATTATTTTTCACGCTACATTTTCTATAATATTTCTTTTAATATCTCTTCAAAAGATTTTCTTCAAATTGGTTTGTCATCATCAAAAATAGGGAGATTGTTAGCTCCAGAATCTTTCTGAAAGCTTTAATGTACTATGTTTTGAATGATGACAAAGCCAACTTAAGGAGAATATTTTGAAGAATGACTAATGTCTATCATAAGTCTTTTGAAGTAGCAAACAGGTTCTTTAGTTAGCATAGTATGGCTCCTTTAAGCGAGATTAATTTTATTCTACATGTACAAACATATTTTAGCTTGTATTAAGAGATGGGGACTAAATGGAAGTAATAATTATATTGTAAGTCAAGCATAAATATGTCTAATAGATTGAAGAAATACAATCAGTTCAAGTAACCAAGACTTGGGACTTCAAAATCTAGCACTAGACTTCAAAAATTACACTTTGAATGAAGATATCAATCAAACTCTAAAGCCAATGTGTTCTACAATCTTCAATCATCACATTCGCAATGTTTTTATTATCAACAAGCTCTGATTGAAGATTAGAAAACTAAAGTTTCTTCAAGAAACTGGTACTGCACTTCAGAAAGCTCACTTAACAATGAAATAGTACACTTTACAAGAAAATAAGGGAAATTTGAAATTAAAATCTCAAAAGTCAAAACCAGTGATAAACTGGCATATCATCTCTTTTACCAACTTGGTCAACTACCTCATCTTCTAGAACAAAAAGTTTAGAAACCATGTTCAGAAAGTAAATGTAGTTTCTGAAGGGACATCAGAAACCTTAACTTTACAATGGTTTCTGTAACAGCTCTAACAAACAAACAGGCTACTCTTCTAGACTCCTTTTACAATACACAAACAAATGATCAACACGTATCACTTGGAGAACTGATCAATGGCAATGGTCATAACTGAAGACCATCTATAAATAGAGATATTGTGCTTTCAAAGACAAGATATAGATGCTGCGCAAGAGCGAAAATGCTATAAAAATTTCTCCTCATCCTCTTATAAAGTTTATTACATCTTGTAATCAGTTTCCTTGTTTGTAAAAATCTTCTTTTTACATTCTTTCATTGTTTATACGTTCTTCCAAGGAAGAATAGCTAGAAAGAAGTCCTTTAAGTTATCCTAGGTCATTGATAGTATATCTTAAGGAAACTTGAGTGTAGGTTAGTTTGAGTTACAAACCCAAACAAAAACCTTTGTATCCTCAATCCAATATCGATCGGTGTGAGTTTAGCTTGGAAAGGCTGGTCATAGACTACTTGTAACGCGGCAATAAAAGTGTTCTACTGGTCACGATTTAACTTGGAGAGACTAGTTAAAGACTACTTGGTTTAGCTTGGGAAGGCTGGTTAAAGACTACTCGGTTCAGCTTGAAGAAGCTAGTGAATAACAACTTGGTTTATGACAATAGGGGTTATCTACTGGTCACATGTTAGAGCTGGGGAAGACTATTATAAAGACTATCCGGTTTCTTTATCGGGTTAAGAAAGGTTTTAGTGAAATTCAACTGGATATAGGCAAGTCGGTCGATCCAGTATAAAAATACCTATGTAGTATCTTCTTCTCCCTTAGCTTTTTTACATTCGTTGTTCTGTGATTATTTATTTATTTTTGCTTAAAGCTTTTCTTTTGAGTTGTTCTGTTACTGACGTTGTACCTTAGAAAGTAGCTTTCTGAAACCTCTAATATTATTTCCGCTGCACTTCAAGCTTAAAGCTTGATAGTATTTTGTTTAGGGTTTTAGAAGTTAAAAGATCAAGAGAAGTGAAGCACGATTCAACCTCCCTTCTCATGCACTTTTCTACCTACAGAAGATACGTGTAGATGCCTCATGTTGCAGTCACAAGCCATGTGACCTAGCTTGCTACACTCAAAATTCTGATCATAAAGGCATGGGTGATCACCATGGTTCTTACCATACTTAGGACAAGAGGGAGAAGCTACTGCTACTAGTAGTGGTGGATTTGCAGGTGCACAAATTGCCCTCTAAGGATGCTTCCCCTTGAAATGAGGGGGGCCTCTCTAGAATGGCTATCTATGAGTTTATGGCTTGTGCTTTTGTCCTTGCGATGCCAACCTGATCCTACGCTCCTTTGATCGTGCTATGACAAGCTTTTTCTGGCATTTGTTTTCCAAAGTGGCAAACCCCCGAATCTCTAATGTGCAACTGCGCTATTGATTTCTGGCTTCAAACCATTCTCATACTTAATGCATTTCCACTTTTTATCAGGATTTCCTTGATACAAACAAGAGAACTTGTTCAGTTCCTCGAGCATAGAAGTGTACTCTAGCACCATCATCTTCTCCTGCTTCAACTTTAGAAACTCAATCTCTTTGGCATTCTTGGCTGGCTTTGGAACATATTTCCCATAGAACTTGGACTTGAACCTCTACCATGTAATGGGCATGTCGGTCGCCTCAAGTGCTCTCCTATTATCGTTCCACCAGAACTCTACATCCATCTCCAGCATGTAAATGGCATATGACACTTGCTGTTCCTCTATGCATAGAATAGTTGTGAAAATCTTCTTCATACTCTTAATCCACCCTTTCACGATGCTGGGGTCATAAGTGCCTAAGATTGCTAGAGGATTGATCCTCCTAAACTCAGAGAACCTTAACTTCTCCAAATTTTCCACCTTTTGCCACTCTACCCCTCTCTCACCCTGCTCATCCTAACGATCTATTCTATCCATAATTTACTACATTGTGCAGGCTATGTCCCATAAAGCATCCAACGTCATGTATGGATTTCCTAGGTTGCCTTTATCTTGTGTCCTAGGATGTCGAGTTGGAGCCATCAATCCCTAAGCACACCAAATAAATAACATTGAGGTGATCAGTCTCAATACTCATGCGTAGTGACCTCGTAACTATGGCACACAAGCATCTAGATCATGCGTTTATAACCCTACAGCCTATCATACAGATAAGATAGTTCACAGATGATATATCTACCATCCTATGCATCAAAAGCATAGTTAGACTAATCCTCAACCTCTATCAGGATTGACTTGCCCTGAAACCTAAATGTGACAACCTAATTATTAACCATTTATGCCATTTATACTTAGGACATAATCGGTCAATTATTAGTTTATTATGCTTTTGATTTTGTTTAAGACATAACATTTTAACATACTAATAGTGGAAAATAAGGTGCAACTATATTTTTTTTTAAACTTGAAAATGGTGAGAGCGTTGTGCATAACATATTTGCATAATCCATAACGTAACTCGTACACATAAAGCACATAACATAACAATTCATGTACATGGCATATACTCAACACATATCATTATCCCAATTGAAACCACATAGTCTAATCACAAAGCTCTATTGTAACACCCCGATTTCTCTGTCCGAGGGAAATGACCAAAATGCCCCTGAGGTCATTTCCTGACCCGAACTCGAGGGTAACCAACTTGGTCGTCCTCGAAAGGTCAACTCAATGTTTGAAGGGGATTAAATGGCCCTTGAATGCTTTCGGAAGCGAAAATTTCATTTTCCGCAGTTTCGGGTCAAAATGACCAAAATACCCCTATAGCGTTTTTACGCGGGTAAAGGTGCCGTTTGAGCCCGGAACTTTCCCCAGAGGTTTAAAAATATGTTTTCATGTGTCTAGAGGTCTCTGTTCAAGTCCCGGTGGTCCCGGGCAGTTTTAGTGCAAAATTACGATTTTGCCCCTAGAATAGTGCTTTTGAGCTTAATGACGTAATTAAGCAAACCTAAGCAATATTAGGCTCTAAACGAAGATTAATTTATCTAATTAATCTAGAGTCAAAATAATTTATTAAATTTAATTAGAACCTAAAATTGCTTAGATTAAACTTAAATCTCTTTTTAGAACTCAAGACTCCTAGTCTTGAAATCTTGAATAGTGTTTTCTCTCTCCAATTCTTTAAATCAAGGAAATGTGTCTAGAGTTGTTTAGACTCTAAATTGAGGATTTAACTCACTAATGGTGCAAGACCATTCCTTAATTATGTCTAGACCACCTTAATTACCCATTTACCTTACCTAAACACTTTCTTACAAATTCCTAATCTTAAGCATAATTAAAGATACACCTAAACACAACTCTAAACCACAATTAAAATGCAAAGAACCCTCCCCCATGGGCTGATGCATATTTGGCCATCTCTCTCCAATTACCACACATATTAAATTGTTTTCTCACTCAAAGAGCCATGCTTGAGCCATACCTTGAGCCATACCTCACCATGCTTTGAACCATACCTCACCATACCTCAAGAACACATTATCTCACCTCATGGAACTCATGGAATGCCTCCAATCTGCACCTCATGGCCAAAGCCATCATCCTCCATGAGCTCCCTCCATTTGTTTCATTTCTCTATAAATAGAATGCCTTGAGGAGCTTGCACCACTTTTAGATCATTTGCTAAGTTTAGGAAACACTCAAAGCTTTTCTTTTCTCTCAAAGTTCTAGTGTTCTTCAAGTTCTTCAAGCTCTTCAAAGTTCTTCATCATTTTCATCTTCTTCTTCCATCTTCAAGTTCATCACACCAAGTAGGGATTTTCTTTCAAGTATTCCTTTCTTTAAAGTTCTTGTTCTAAGCTTTATGTTTATAGTTTCTCTTGATTCTTTTTAGAACTTCTTTTCCTTTCCTTGTTCTTTCTCATTTTCGGCCATGGGCCTTGAAGTTCAAAGAAATGAGAGCTTGATGATGAGAGTTTCATGATGATGTTCATCACTTGAAACAAACTCTAGAGCTTGATCTTTATTCTTGAGCAAAAATGTTTCTAGTTCTTCCTTTCTTGAACTCTTGAGAACTTTAGTTTTGATGGTGTTTTAAAATGGTTCTAAGGACTCAATGATGAGGTCTCATGATGTTGGTGTTAATATATCACCAAGATCATGGACTCTAGAGTTTCAAATATTTATTTTCTTGCCTAGATATTTCGGCCATTTCCTTAAATTTATCTAAGCTTCATGGTTTGATTTCCTAAAAACATTATGTTGAGTTTTAAGAACTCTAAGCTTGACTTTACCTTGTTTGGATGGGTTTGGGTTATGGTTTAAATTCCTTTAAAGTCTTGTTAAGAGCTCTAGAAAGATAAAATGAACTTGCATAATTTATTTTATGCTTGCATTCATATTTACATTCTTGCTATGCATCTTTACTTTCTAGCTATCACTTAAGAACATAAAGATTAAAATGGAACTTGTATCATCACTTAATTTAATTCTCGAAGCCTTTCTATTTCGGCCTTAAAGTCGATTGTTGTTGGGTCGAGAGCACTAAAATAAAGAATTGAACTTGCATTATCACCTAATTAATTTCTCGAATGCCTATCTATTTCGGCCTTAAAGTCGATTGTTGTTGGGCCAAGAGCACTAAAATAAAGAATTGAACCATGCATATTTACCTTTAAGCTTGCACGTCTAAGTTTATGCCTCGCATATTTACTTTCAAGCTTGCACGTTTAAGTTTATGCCTTGCATATTTAAATTTAAGTCATCACTTTACTTTGTAAGCAAGATTTAAAATGAAAAGCATGAGCACGTTTAGTTTATGTCGTAACTTAAGAACCTAGAGCTCAAAGACTTGCCCATTTCATTCCAAGTTAAAGTTTAATGTGAATGCATTCCTTGAATGCATAATTTCGGCCAAGTAGTGATGATGGACTTGCAATGAGTTTTCATCTAGCTACTAGGACCAATAGTCTATGTTTTAAGTTTTCCTTAAAGCTTTACAAATCTTTATAAGGTTATGTCATCACAAAATGTGATTTTATTATCTTTAGGGGATGGAATATGTTTTGGTCAGTGACCTAAGGCTTCACTTATCCTCTTGATGAATTAAAATGTTTTGCAAAGAGTTTCAGAAGTTCTAGATCGATTCCGAGAGAAACTAGTTAACTTATGAACCTAGAAACGTCAATTTAACTTTCTCATTTAAGTTAAATGTTTTCGGTTCTGATGTGATGAGTGTGATGCTGTATGATGATGTTTTGATGTGTTGGAATGTGTGAAAATATCATGTAATGATGTAGAAGCGATCCTATGCATGATAGGTAAGAAACTAGCTAACTAGAAATACCGTAAAGCTAGAATTTAACATAGTTTTGACCCATTTGTTTATGGAACTAATCCAAACTGTTTTAATGGGAACATAATCAGATTTAGATTGTTTAGACATGACAAACTTGGTATCATTTGGATTAGAATCGAATTCTAGCACCTATAGGGAAACTAGTAACGAGAAAAACCGTAAAAATGCAAATGTAGAACTCCTAGAACATTACTTTTCTGGATTCTGTCCAGCACCCTTACAACATGATAAACATGATTAATAATTAGTCCTTAAGCATAGGAATGCCTCATAATTGATTTAGATTTAATTCATAGCGCCTTAGGCGATGACGGAACCAAGAAAGGGTCTAAAACGTAAGTTCTGGAACCCCGTGAACCCAAGTTAGAGGATTTGCCCTATGCTATTCAGATTTAAGTATGAACATGAGGATTAGAAATGATGATTAATTATGAGCCCTTAGGTGCATAAAAATATGAGCGACGGATGTTAGAGAATTATATCTCAAGATTAAGACCCGTAAGGGTCAAAGTATAAGCTACCGTAAGGGTAAGCGTTTGAATATTTTATGATGATGCATGAAGTATGCTAATGATGATGATGATGTTATTCATATGAGGAATTTATGAGGTTATATGTTATGTGGCATAAAGCAAATTTGGAAGGAAATTCGGTGTAATGACCGTTGTAGTAATTTCTGACAAATTTGGGGACTTAAAGAGATTTTGAAAATTAAGGTACTAAGATGGGTTCTAGGATGACACCGGTTCGGCTGATCACCTCCATAGAACTCATGTGACATCGGTACCATTTTACACTCTTAGGTGACACCGGTTCGGCCGAACACCCCTAAGAGAATTGCCCTCAACCCGCACTCGGATAGTCGGGATTTATGATTTATGATACGCTTATCGTTAAGTGGTAAGTAAGAACTAGTGACGACTAGTTAAGGTATGAGCTCATAACCTAGATGTATGACACGTTCTGGGTGACACCGGTTCGGCCGAGCACCCCCAGTTCGATTGTCTTTTAGGGTGGCCCATGAGGAAGAGAAGTTTCATGATTATGATTATGTCACTAAGTTTTGTCCCATATGAATGTTACTATTGCCACTTTATGCCACCAAGAATGATGATGCTTGATGTTATGTTTTATGTATGTGCATTAGGTAGTGCCATGCATACATTTTCTATCATGTTGCATCCATGACATTAAGATCATCCTAAAATGAATGGACCTTGGCTAAAATATATTTTAAAGTTTAAAATGAACCTAATACATGCTCAGTCATTTTGTATAAATAAACCCAAGGTTCCCGAGGACGTAGATGATGACACCTAGGTAGTAGGAGGCCCTACCGAGATTCTTTAGCAAGATTCTCACTCCTCTATCTCTTTCTTTCATCACGTCTTGAGATGGTGACGTCAGAGTGTTCGTGGACACCCGACATGGGAGGTGCACTATGACTGGCTCACGGGTCATACCATTTTGAGGGCAATGCGGTGCGGGTTTTCATGTTCGTAGGCGCCCTTCGCTCATCCGTGCACACCCATCGCTTCTCCCGATCGCACCCTATGGCGACGACGAGCGGGTTTTCGAGCTCACGCGTACGCATGACGAGAGTGCGCTTCGCATGCACACCGCCACCTCAGCCATGCGAGACTATCCCGACATGCGTGCCGGACCTACTTCTGAGACCGACCCGTCCGAGGACCCGCCTACCCATCCGTATAGCGAGAGCTCGCCTCTCCACCATTGATGAGGGAGGGCAGTGAGGATACCGTGACTCAGCCCCGGCTTGCACGACGACCGGAGATGCGGCCACACCGCGGGGGTCACTCTTGATCCTCGTTCTGCCTCTTTACGCCCGAGGAGCTCGCACAGTTTCCCGGATACTTGCCTCGTTCACGAGACGGACGTCAGTAGGAGGTGATGATCGACCGATGGAGTTCCCGGTTAGAGCACACACCACTAAGATGGGGATAAACCTTCTTTTGTTTAGAGGTTATCCCATTAGGTGCACTCGGGTAGGGGAGTAGATCACGTTTATGTTTGTGTTGTATTTCCTTTCCTGTACTTTCCTTGTACTAAACTAAGTCCCACACTTATAAGTGGGCAAATTATATATATATGAGATGATCTTCAATGTTACTCATGGTGTGCCTTATGTTATGATGTTGTGAGACATTTGTTTACCATACATGGTTTACCGCTTATCGCATCACGCGGCTCTCACTTTGTTTTTCAAAAAAAAATTACCCGTATTTTCCGCTAAGTAATTCAAAGATAAATGAGAACTATGAAGTAACAGACTAATGATTAACCTAAATATGTTCTAGAGTATTGGGTTAAAAATTAGGATGTTACATCTATAACATAAGAAGATACATATGTCTTAAATGGTATGGTCCCATAGAGAGCATCCACACCTAAATACATCCAATGCAATATAAATAGTCTAAACTAGTACTGGTAATATGACTCGGTCTTAGATATAGTCATCCATAAAATAAAATCTCAAGTCATAGAGCAAACTCAAAATAACATGATCAATAGTCTACATGCCAAAGGAGAATATAATACAAACATAAATCAATAAATAGAGCGACTAAAATCCTCTAACATGTGTTTTCACCGACTTGTGGCCCATGGAGCTTTTATATCATGGCCTGTTGTCTTCTCTTAAGATGACAAGGAAACAAAAGGGGTGAGTAACCAAATGGAAAATTAGGAGGGGTTAAGGAAGATTAGTTTATGTGTTGTCATCATTGTCTCCAGGTACTTTGGTTTAATTATAAAATAAGTGTGCATGCGTAGGTCCATTTAAGTAGTTCACAAACGTAATTCTTGAAGTGACACGTGTTTCAGATACAATGAAAACTTATAACTAGACAAATAAGTATGCATATGTGATGTGACAGGACAAGAAGTATTCACATGTATACACATAATCATGGCCATAACATGAAATTACACTCTAATGCATACAAAATCGTAATATATCACATGACATGAACTTTAAAAGTTTAACTCTTCACTTTAACTTAGCCACCCTTCCATGGGTCCTAATCCATCTGCATCACCTCTTTGGCAATATGAACATGGTCCAAAACTCTGAATCACCATTGTAGGCTGTGAGCTCATACCTAACTATCCTTTGCTATATTTAAAAGTGGGGTAGAAAGGTAACACCACTTCACTTTCTTTGTTTCTATCAAACATTTCAAATGAACAGACACACATATAAGACATCACAACTTCACATCAAAACAACATTTGGAATTCTTACATAATTACTCATGGGTTGAGCCCCTAGGCCCATGTAGCACAATCTAACCCCCCTGAGATGGTCCGATCCTTACTTCACATTAACATGGAGTAGACTATGCCACATAGTACATAGTCCCTGTGGCCTTTCCCGATCACTTAGCATCCTTTTTCAACAACCATAGGTTATTCAAGCATAATGCATCCACAATATGATATAATCAATATAGAGGCCTAAAGCAATTGCTGAAGTTCAAGGGATCTGTCTCAGTGTAATGTCTTAAGTATAGATGTCCCAAAAAGGACCCTTGAGTGACTTTTAATGTTGCCCTTAGGACCATATTCTAGTTCCCATATATGTTAGGTGAAAACCAGAATGTATGTTTTAAGATATAGCTTTGTTCTCATACTGTCAAGCATGACCTCTGTCAAGTATTATGGAAATATCTTAAGTTGCAAATATCTATTTTACATGATTCTTACATCGTTAGAAAGCTAATTCAATTCTCTATAAGTATTATTTCTAGTTATGAGGCCAAATCCCAAACACATTAAGAGTTGTTAGCGAATTAAACTCTAATTGTAGGTAAAAGAAGAAGCAACACCCCATTGTGTTCCAAATCTAGTCGCACTCCTACCCGATTTGATCACAATGGGCCGTGTGAGACACCCATAAACCCCTAAAAACATGCATTTGGCATTGTATCACCTAGGTTTTTGCCCTCGGTTTATAAATAAACATATTATAACACTCCTAAAAACACTCTATACACGAACCCTAGCTGCCCCCAAGTCTTTACTTAGCTCTATACATGAATTTCCAAGCTTCTCCAAGCTATTTTAAGTGATTCCAATCGGCTTTCACCAATTAAATCCTTCCAAAAAGTGTATTCTTCATATTCCTAACCCTATTCTTAAGTTTAGTTGTTATTAGAGCTTTCATGGTTTAGTCTTCTTTTCCCTAGGGTAGCGTTCAGTAACTGTCTCTAGACAGTGGAGACAGAGACAGTAGAGATAGTGGAGAATGAGACATAAAAAATATTTCCACTTAAAGGGTATTATTGGAAAAAAAATATTAAATTTCTATCTCCATATCCTTTTCCCACTTTTTGGAGGGACAAAAATACAGAAAATTTTTATCTTGAGGACAGAAAATTTTTCTGCCCTTTTACCCTGAAGAAGACATAATCTATCAGCAAGTACATACCTTAAAGCTTGGGGGAGGGAGATCTAAATGGTGTTGAGAGTGGAGGGAGTAGAAGAGAGGTTTGGAGAGAAGGGTTTCGGGTTCAATGGGTTTTCATGAAAGGGAAGGGTTTTATAGGGTAGGAGGTTCTGATAAGTAGAACGACGTCATTTAGCACTGTTCTTGCCCCGACAGCATTACTATAGCAGTCCAGAGGGGCAAAGCGCCTGCAGCTAGAAATGCTTGATTGCTATAGCAGTGGACAAAACCCAAAAGCTCCCAGTCCTTATACCCGTAACCACTATAGCAATCCTAGACCACTATAATGGTGACAGTAACCCTAACTTCTACATAAAAGGGTCACCTTGGGATCTGGGGCCTTTCTTGCATCACGAATGGGTCTCCGGGGACCCTAAGGTCGTATCGAACTTGTTTAGGGCCACGTGTGTGCAAGGTATTATATACATATTCTGTGGGTTTCTAAAATCACTATGTCTATAAGCTAGTGATATCTTAGAAATGATTTCAGAACCCTAGTTATTCTTGCTTGTTAAATTGTTAGAATTATATGAATTTAGAGCTTTCAAATCTGTTTAGTTTAATTGCAAGTTACTTTGATAGTAATCAGTAAGAAATAGACAATGAGTTAACAGCTATAAGATCATTAGCCTTGTTGCTCAGTTGTCCATCAAAGAATAATCTCGTCCTTTAGAGTATTCAAAGAATGGAGCCTAGTTATGTGACTACCTTATTGGACCTGGTTAGATGCCTTATCAAAGTTTAGAGTTTGTATTATTAGAATTCCCTGTTTCTCTATTGATTAGTGTGATATGATGTAAATAGCTATACTATCAACCTCTAGATTTCAGAGAATCATATTTTTACTGAAGTATGCATTTTTATGTGTAGACATGTTCACTGCTACGAGTTTTTTGTAATCATATAGTTTTTGAAAATTTTAAGTCGAATTGGGATTTAGAAATCAAGATCATGATGCATAGATTGGGTTTCTGGGCTCAAACTTGGTGTGATAAACTACCTTTTTACCCATATTTTTTCACTACAAATATTGAACAGATCTGCATTTTGAGGGGGTAACAACGATGCATGCTATTCAAGGGATGGGTACTACTAATACACTATGGAGGTGGGCTATGGTTGCGGGATTTGTGATACTAATACACTATTGAGGGAGTGGTTGTCTATCATGATAAGTGGGAGTCTTGTTACTATTTGTGCTGGAATATGAAGATTCACCCTGAATAGGGATTGTGCTTTCACCTTGCATGATTGTTGTTGGTTGATAGATTTAATTGGATAAACTATAAAAGATTTATATTATCAATAAATTTAAATTAAATTCATAAACTATTTCTCCTCCACCCCCCTCCCCCGGCACACACACACACAAATTTACTCTCCTAAATTTACCTGATTTTTCCCCTGAAAGCAACCAAAGCCTTGAAATTGAGACATGAGAAGACTGGCTTGCACTAGTCTTGGACCGTATCAAATTCTGATCCTCGAGTGCCTTGCTTATGCCTGGTCGTTTTCACTTCCTCCATGAAGATTGCATACACGAGCGTCGTCTTTCTCTTGAAACAAGGTTCTATATACACCCATATATTCTTCTCTTTTTTCTATTCTTCTTGTTTATCAACTTTGCCACAAGAATCACGTCAAAAGAAA
Source organism: Dalbergia cochinchinensis (assembly GCA_031216125.1). NCBI lineage: Eukaryota > Viridiplantae > Streptophyta > Magnoliopsida > Fabales > Fabaceae > Dalbergia > Dalbergia cochinchinensis. The sequence continues at coordinate 49,545,824 of CM062375.1, forward strand.
AAAAAAGAAAAAAAGACAACAACAACAACTTCGCCACAATAATCCATTATTCACTCATTTTGATTCTCATTAGTCATCACAATTTGTGAACCAATTCACTAACTCTTGTTGGTCGTAACATTTGTCCTTAATTATCCTATCATCATGAGATGTGTAGATGAATTTGGATTAAATTATTTAATTTCAGATAACTTATAATTTAAAAGTTCTTGAGATAAATTTTGAAAAAGAAATATTAAATAACTTATCTTACACTGTTAACTAATAACATTTTAATAAAGTATCAAATCATCCTAAATAATCACTCACTATGATAAATAGCGACCATAATTTGACATCTTAAATTTTTATTGGTTGATAGTGTGAAATAAGTTTACGTCATCAGTGTATAGAAATTAGACTATAAGTTATTACTAATTGCAGTTTGTCAATCGAAGTATACCTTGTACTATGGACAAGAATGCTTTAGATTTTAAACAAAAATAAAAGAGGCTAATGTTATCTAAAGGAAAGAGAAGACTCAAAAACAAAGTTAATGAATTAGTGTCGAAGGAGCCAAGTTGACCGAGTGTAGCAAAATAGTGTCTAATAGAGTTGGTAGTTAAATGGATCCCTTAAGAAGTTAGTCACGGGTTCAATTCTCATTGGTATATATAAAAATGATCTTGTGATCAAAATATCTATGAACTTTATGTCTCGAGTGAATTAGTCACTTGTTGCAGTGATAGATATCCTGGATCAAGAAGACAAAAAACGCTTATCATTTATTAAGCTGGTCATATCCAGAAAAAACCAAAAAAGTAACTAATTTTTAATAAAACTCTACTGAAAAATGAACTTATTGAATAATATATATCTAAATGCAACATAATTTCATTAATAAAGTAAAACTTTATCAAAAAAAGTTAAAAAATATATTTTTTAGAAGATTATCCGAACACATTCTTCGTTTATAACATGCATAAAAGGGTTTAATATTCTCGTAGTATTTCCTCGTTATATCCCTTAAAATTATTTTTCTCTGGTCTGACTCCATTTTAGATTCCAAACTAACCATATATTTGCTCCTTCCACAGCCAAATTAAATGGGCAAAAAAGACGCTCCTTTTGTTTTCCGTTAAAGCAAAGAAGAAAGAAAAGCAAAAGAATTCAACTTTCTCCAAGACAGAATCAGGACCGAGTGCTCTCGAAAGTATATCGAATTGAATCAAATAATACGCAAATGACTTTTTCTGCTCGATCGAATTTATATATAATGAATATTAAGTGAAATAACGGAGTTACATGTTAATGATGATTTTGTGATAAGAAAGGCATGATCGTTTTTTCACTGAAGAGCTATGGGGGACTGGGTGAGAGAAAGATTCTTGCTTGTTCGTAAGATCATTTTTTTCATACATTATTGTTTATTAACTCCTTTGTTCTCCTCGATATTAAATTGTATGAATATTTTGTCTGTTTATAGAGTAAATATAACTCTGTGGTAATGTCTTAATTTTTCGACAACTTAAATACTATTAATGATAAAGGGAGTGGATGCCACACCCAATTGTTTATAGCTACACTCCATTTAATGCACTTTTGATTAATTATCCTAAATAACTGTTTCTAAATGATTTGGACAAAAAATAATTGATTATTACTTTAATATTATTCAAACTCTTTGTTATTAATATTGCTAAATAAATCTTCTTTCTAATATAGCTGCGGTCTTTTTATTTTGTTAAAAATAGGTTTTATAATAATTTTAAATGATTTTTTACTAAATGACTATTAATTTAATTGAAAAATGTTTAATATTGATTATATTTTATATTTGAAACGACCATTAAACATTATAAGTATTTTTATTAAATTATTTGATATAATTCCTTCGATATAAATATTAATTTAATTTATCAAAAATTTATAATGTAATAATGAACTACATAATAAAATGACAGGTATATTAAATAAAAAATGAATAAAAGTTGAACAAATTAATTGTAAATACAGCATATATACTCAAGATTTTTTAAGTTTGAGTTTCTATAATTTAATTTAGTATTAAATAAATATATCATATCAACATTTTAAGTGTAGATCTCTCAATTTTTTTTCATATTTTTTGTTTTTATTATAAAAAGTTAAGGTAGTATAATACATTAAATTAGTTATATATTATTTACTTTATAACAATATATTCTGTCATGATAAAAATTTTATGCTAAAATTTGATAATATATTTTCACATCATTGAATGTATTTTAGTAATATATGAGATATTAAACTCATTAAATAAAATAAAAAAATATTATTTATTTATGTTACAATTTTTTTAACATTTATGTTGAAAATTGAATTTTAAAAATATTATTAAGATTCATTACTATTTAATTTTAACTTTGTTACTACTATTATATTTCAAATTTTTATACTCTTTTTATTATAATTAAAAATTTCAAAATTATTTATTACTACTATGATCGTGATATTTTATTTTAAATTATATTTTTAGAATATTAAAATAAAAATAATTAAAATATTATTATATTTAAATAAATTTATTTGAAATAAAAAACTTAATTCAATTTGAACCCTGTTTACGATAAGAAAATCAATTTTTTTTCGTGAATGTATAAAATTTTTATACTTCATGAGAAAAATAGTCAAATTGAAAATATTTTTATAAATTAAAATAAAAGATTACATAAACAAAAGGTTAGAACAAAAAGTATATTAATAGTATTAAATATGAATTAATCATGAAACAATAACATAATTATTAGTTTGATTGTGAAAGAAAGAGATGTGCCTTTTAGAACACTCTTAAACAATAACTCATTAAATAAAAAGGGACAACATACAATAGGATATGAAAACAACTATTCCAATGATAAATCAATATTAGTTAGTACTGACACGCCATATTTATATAATAATTCTTGACGCTTGGTATGCTATTTCTTAATATAGAGTCGATGGATATAAATTGATGAAAATAGGGAAATTGATTTCGGTCTAAAGACAATATTTGGAGATTGTTGATCTACTCAAAAAGATGTGAAGGTTAACATTATCACACGCACATATTATTTAATTTCTAAGTTATTTTTACACTACCATCTAATTATATATATTAGTAAAAGTAGTTGAATATCATATTTACTAATTGGAAAATCATGCAAATATAATAATTTGACTGAATAGTAGTGTAAAAAAGTTTTACTTTATCGGTGTAAAGAAATTGACTCATATATATTATATAGAAAATGACTTAAGTGAGAGAAGTGATTTATTATGAGAGTGAGATACTAGTAGTTGACCTATAAAACCATAACTTTCAATATTGATAATTAATATATAGTTATACGGCTCAAATTAATTTATTTCTCTTACTTTGAGATAAGCGGTTTATTATGAAAGAAGTAAATCTGGGTTATATAACTATACATAGATGATTAAAATTGAAAATTAATTAATATAGTTAATATTCATATGCTCTTTTAAAAAAGTCACATAATATTTTTAATTTTGATCAATATTCTCACTCTCACAATAAATCACTCCTCTCTCTCTCTCTATATTTATATACAGTACTAAAACCTAAATCTGTATGATAGAACCATGGTATAATTTATATCTCTTAAGCATCATTATCTGATGAAATGAAACTCGTTTTTTTGCATTGACTTAATCTTTCCTTTTGAATTGCACGTAGCTAGAACAATGTCAACGAGAACCTATGAGTATAACACAAGCCTCATTTAATTTGTGCTTTTAGAATGGTTTGAATCGAATAGCATTAGTGTTACTAAATATTTTGACATATATACGAAGATAAAATTGTTCCGACATATTTCTTATTGTGCAAGAGAAACAATCCCCCATTTTTTATTCCTTTTCTTTTCTTTTGGTGGCAACGAGCAAAACATTGCATAATGCATAGATTCAATTCAATCTCTATCTGGATTATCCTGATCTTGAATATTGACGATGACAGTAATACAAGTAGGGTCAATTATGGAACAAAATCAGTCTAAGAGTTCTAAGAATATTATAGAAAAGAATTATGCAGCATTACTCTGTGATTCCCAAATGACGCACAATTAATATCATTTGATCCGTAAAAGAAAGGGCTAAAAGAATTAAATGTTTAAATTATTTAATTTCAAATAAATTATAATTTAAAAGTACTTGAGATAAATTTTCAAAAAGAAATATAAAAAACTTATACTTATTTTACATTATCAACCAGTAAAATTTCAGGAAAGTATCAAATCATTCTAGATAACCATTCACTATGATAACTAGCAACCATAATTTAACATCTTCTTAAATTTTTATTAGTTGATAATGTGAATTTTGTATAGAAATTAGACTATAAGTTATTACTAATTGCAGTTTGTCAATCGAAGTATATCTTGTACTATGGACAAGAATGCTTTCATTTTAAACAAAAATAAAAGAGGACCATGTTATCTAAAGAGAAGACCCAGAAACAAAGTTAATGAATTAATACCCCAAGGAGCCAAGTTGACCGAGTGTAGCAAGATAATGTCTAGTAGAATTGATAATTAGATAGATTCCTTAAGAAGTTAGTCACAGGTTTTAATCCCTATCGGTATGTATAAAAATGATTTTGTGGTCAGAGATATCTATGAACTTTGTGTCTTGAGTGGATTACTTACTAGTTCCAGCGATAAATATACCCTGGGTTAGGAAGGGAAAAAAAAAAGCTTGCTAGTCATATCCGAGCAAAAACCAAAAAAGGAACTAATTTTTAGTAAAACTCTACTGAAAAATGTACTTATTGAATAATATATCTAAATGCAACATAATTTTACTACCAAAGTAAAACTCTATTAAACACAAGTTAAAAAATATATTTTTCAGAAGATTATCCGAACACATCCTTTTGTTTATAACATGCATAAAAGGGTTTAATATGGTTGTTGTGTTTCCTGGATATATCCCTTACAATTATTATTCTCTGGTCTGACTCCATTATTTTAGATTCCAAACTAACCATATATTTGCTCCTTCCATACCCAAATTAAATGGGCAAAAAAGAAGCTCCTTTTGTTTTCCGTTAAAGCAAAGAAGAAAGAAAAGGAAAAGAATTCGACTTTCGCCAAGACAGAATCAGCACCGAGTGCTCTCGAAAGTTTATCGAATTGAATCAAATAATACTCAAATAACTTTTTGTGCTCGATCGAATTTATATATAATGAATATTAAGTCAAATAATGGAGTTACATGGAAAAATTCTTAGGTCCCTTAGTGCAAAATAAAAAATTTATTTTGTTCTATTTAGCGATTAAAAAATTAACTATTACATTAAAAAATAAAGAAGATAAGAGATAATAATGGTCTGCAAAATTTATATATCAATTAATAAATATATCAGAATATATATTATCTGTTGCTCTCGATGTACCTAAGTACATTTCAGATACATCTTAATGATGATTTTGTGATAAGAAAGGCATCATCGTTTTTTCATTGAAGAGCTATCGGGGAGTGGGTGTTAGAAAGATTCTTCCTTGTTGGCAAAATCATTTTTTTCATGCATTATTGTTTATTAACTCCTTTGTTCACCTCGACATTAAATTGTATGAATATTTTGTCTCTTTATAGAGTAAATATAACTCTCTGGTAATGTCTTAATTTTTCGACAACTCAAATACTATTAATGATAAAGGGAGTGGATGCCACACCCAATTGTTTATTGCTATACTCCATTTAATGCACTTTGATTAATTATCCTGCATTACTGTTTCTAAAAGATTTGGAGAAAAAATAATTGATTACTTTAATATTATTCAAACTCTTTGTTATTAATATTGCTAAATAAACTTCTTTATAATATAGCTGCTGTCTTTTTATTTTGTTAAAAATAGTTTTTATAATAATTTTATATGATTTTTTACTAAATGATTATTAATTTAATTGTGAAATGTTTAATATTGATTATATTTTATATTTGAAACGACCATTAAACATTATAAGTATTTTTATTAAATTATTTGATATAATTTCTTTGATATAAATATTAATTTAATTTATCAAAAATTTATAATGTAATAATGAACTACATAATAAAATGACAGGTATATTAAATAAAAAATGAATAAAAGTTGAACAAATTAATTGTAAATACAGCATATATACTCCAGATTTTTTAAGTTTGAGTTTCTATAATTTAATTTAGTATTAAATAAATGTATCATATCAACATTTTAAGTGTCGATCTCTCAAATTTTTTACATATTTTTTATTTTTTATTTTATCATAAAAAGTTAAGATAGTATAATACATTAAATTAGTTATATATTATTTACTTTATAACTATGTATATATTCTGTCACGATAAAAATTTTATGCTAAAATTTGATAATATATTTTCACATCATTGAATGTGGTTTAGTAATATATGAGATGTTAAACTCTTTAAATAAAATGAAAAATATTATTTATTTATATTAAATTTTTTTTACATTCATGTTGAAAATTGAATTTTAAAACTATTATTAAGATTTATTATTATTTAATTTTAACTTTATTATGACTATTATATTTCAAATTTTTGTACTCTTTTTATTATAATTAAAAATTTTAAAATTATTTATTACTACTATGATCGTGATATTTTATTTTAAATTATATTTTTAGGATATTAAAATAAAAATAATAAAAATATTATTATATTTAAATAAATTTATTTGAAATAAAAACTTAATTCAATTTGAACCCTATTTATGATAAGAAAATCAATTTGTTTTCGTGAAAGTATAAAATTTTTATATTTCATGAGAAAAATAGTCAAATTGAAAAGATTTATAAATTAAAATAAAAGATTACATAAACAAAAGGTTAGAACAAAAAGTATATTAATAGTATTAAAGTATGAATTAATCATGAAACAATAACATATTATTAGTTTGATTGTGAAAGAAATAGATGTGCCTTTTAGAACGCTCTTAAACAATAATTCATTAAATAAAGAGTGACAACATACAAAAGGATATGACAACAACTATTCCAACGATAAATCAATATTAGTTAGTATTGACACGCCATATTTATATAATAATTCTTGATGTTTGGTATGCCATTTCTGAATATAGAGTCGATAGATATAAATTGATGAAAATAGGGAAATTGACTTTCAGTCTAAGACAATATGTGGAGATTGTTGATCTACTAAGAAGATGTGAAGGTTAACATTATCACAGATATGTATTATTTAATTTCTATGCACTGAAAATATAAATTTTTTTTATACTATCATCTAATTATATATATTAGTAAAAGTAGGTAGGTCTCATATTCACTAATTGAAAAGTCATGTAAATATGATAATTTGATTGAATAGTAGTGTAAAAAAGTTTTACTTTATTAGTGCAAAGAAATTAACTCATATATATTATATAAGAAATGACTCAAGTGAGAGAAGTGATTTATTATAAAAGTGAGATACTAGTAGTTGACTCATATGACCATAACTTTCAATTTTGACAATTAATGTATAGTTAGACGGTTCAAATTAATTTATTCATCTTACTCTATGATGAGTAGTTTATTATGAAAAAAATAAATCTGGGTCGTATAAAGATACATAGATGGTTAAAGTTGAAAATTAATTAATGTAATTAATATTCACATGTTGTTTAAAAAAAGTTACTTAATACTTTAATTTTGATCACTCATCTCGCTCTCACAATAAACCACTCCTTTCATTCTCACAATATATATACTAAAACCTAAATCTGCATGATAGAACCATAGTATAATTCATATCCCTTAAGCATCATTATCTGATGAAACTCGTTTTTTGCATTGACTTAATCTTTCCTTTTGAATTGCATGTAGCTAGAACAATGTCAACGAGAACCTATGAGTATAACACAAGCCTTATTTAATTTGTGCTTTTAGAATGGTTTGAATCGAATCGCATCAGTAGTAGCATCACAAAAATAAAAGGATTGGGCATTTTAATAACGTTATATCAATAGTATCATATTCTAAAGGTCCGACCAACTAAATATTTTGACATATATACGAAGATAAAATTGTTCGGACATATTTCTTATTGTGCAAGAGAAACAATGCCCCTTTTTATATTCCTTTTCTTTTCTTTTGATGGCAACGAGAAAACATTGCATAATGCATAGATTCAATTTCAATCTCTATCTGTATTATCCTGATCTTGAATATTGACGATGAATAACAATACAAGTAGGGTCAATTAAGGAACAAAATCGGTCTAAGAGTACTAAGAATATTATAGAAAAGAATTATGCAGCATTACTCTGTGATTCCCAAATGACGTACAATTAAGATCATTTGATCCGTAAAAGAAAGGGCTAAAAGGATTTCAATAGTATCGAATTGTCTCATTTTAGACCCTGAAAAGTAACTTTGGATGGAACCTAATCCCATCAAGCCTTTTAAATTTATATAAATTCTTTATATTTTATTACATCATCTTAAAATGTGAATGATTTCTTTAGTATATATACTTTGTGTAAGGAATGATATTCTTAAATAATTAATATGTCAGATGTATTATTAACATAAATATATTTCTCTAGCAAAAAAAAAACTTCAAATATATTTCATTCCTCTCTCTATGAGAGTATTGAGTAATTATTAATTATCAAAAAATATAAAATATATATTTAAAATTTGAATAAATCAAACATATATGCAGTTAAATTTTATTTATTAATTAATAAAAAATATCAATACCATTCTAAAAATAAAAGCACCAAAAATGTTCTTAAACCGTGATATCTTACGGCATATTAGTTTTTGCTGTTTTTCTCTTTCGGATTCATATATTCTTTCTTTGTAGCGGTAGTGCGTGACTCTGTTCGTAACGTTATCAATAATAAAAATTAGTGGTCCCATTTCCATAGTTCGTCCCGTGGTATCTGTGTTTGACGATAAAAGTTAAGAAGAAAAGCAAGCAAAGGGTAAAAAGGTCGAAAAAGCTTGACAACTGAGAGCCACAAGATGATGCATTGGCATTCAAAGCCTTTATTAAAAATTAAGTGAAAAAGGTGCTGTTTGTGTGGAACCAAACACGAACACGTGAGTCCGGATTGGCTTCCGGCATTAGCCCAGTTTTTAATAAGGATTTATAATTTAAATATATTGATATTATTGTTTAAATTAAATGTTTTTTGTGTACATCACATGGAGGAAGAGAAATTTTATGTGTCTAAGAAGCCAAATGGATGAGAGAGAAGATAAAGAAGCTAGATACTCTAGATTTTACGTTGTGGTATACTGGTAAAACAAAATCTAAAAATGGTGTTGATATAATTGTGGATAATTGTTGAAAGAAGGACGTTGTGGAGGTTAAAATAGTGGAAGACAGGATTATAGTACTAAAATTGGTAGTTGAAGGAGACTACTTTAATGTCATTAGTGCATATGCATCACAAGTCGAATTAGAAGAGCACCACAAAATAATTTTTTTGGAGGATTTAAAAGGTTTAATCCAAGGCATAATTTTAGGAGGATATCTAAATGGACATGTGGGTTAGGAAACTAGTAGATTTGAGCATTCACATGGAGAATATAGTTTTAGAGAACAAATGAAGACCATAAAACTACTTTGAACTTCTTGGTAGCTTTGAATTTTACTGTAGCTAACAATTATTTTCAAAAACAGAAAGATCACATTATAACCTTTAAGAGTTGTCAAGAATACTTTCAAATCGATTTCTTTTTTATAAGAAAATCAAATAGAAACTTTGCATGAATTGAAAGGTTATTCCAGGGGAAAGCCTAACTACTTAATATAGAATTATTGATAGATATACTATTTACAAGGAGAGAGAGAAGAAGGGACCAAAAGAAGACTCTAAAAATCAGGTGGTGGCATCTAAAAGATGAGAAACCAAAAACCTTTCAAAGAATGATTAAACAAGAATTAGGTTGGGAGACGCCACAAAGAAATAGATCTACACTTATTGAACAAAAATAAAAAATAAAAAATAAAAAATGACAAAGGCAAAGAACACAGCTTACTCCTCCCACGCTAGCTTTCAGTGATTTCAGTTGCAAAGTAATCTCAACCAGAATGCAAAGCTGAAAGAGACCCATCTTCTCACAAGTCATGACTGCTTCATCTTCCTCTTCCTTTCCCTTTGGCCGCCTGTCATGACCCGACCTGGGGAACGTGTCTGGCACGTGAGGAATTTCATCCCAACGTAAGCCTCGTGACCTCTGAGTCTCTCTCTATATGTATAAAAAAACATATTTTTCGTTTTGAAATCATAACTTCATTTAAAACTCTATTTAAAATTTATATCTAGAAATGTAAAATGAAATACATGATATGTGAAGCTCTGAAATTATCTTATCATACTCTGAAAGTCCATTCAGCATATGAACTGAATCATAAATACATCTCTGGTTTATTGTATAAACTTTAATCAAACTCTACAATTTCAAATCCATAATTATGAACTGAAATATACATAGCTGTTCAAATACTGAAATCAATTTCATAATTTGAAAGTGATGCATGGTTCAGATCCTGTCTACACATCTACTGGAGCACTCTAACTACACAAGTCTACTCTAAGCCTTACAACAATGTAAAGCTCACCAAAGGATAACTGCGGCTACTGGACCGGAGACTAAACAATGCTTGTACCTGCAACTGTAGAGAGGGAAGGAGAGGGGTGAGTCGACGGACTCAGTGAGTGAGCTCTCACCCATCACTCACATGAGACAACCAAGAATATGCCATAATGCAATATACATGCAACAATCACAAACCGTTTGATATTCATGTACATAATCTCATAGAAAATATATCTCTATATTCATAAATTCGTAAGAAAACATCTCTAAGCTCTTACTTCAACAAGAAAATCATTTCTCAAATTTATGATATCTCTTAAATCAAATATTCTCTGGAAAACATCAATGGTCTCTGAAAATATAATTAATAGTACTCTAATAAAGAAACAGGAATATTTGGTTATACCCAATTCATGTGACATAACAAATCTCTGGTTATTTACGTCAACCATGGCATAACAAAATCTCTGAACTTTGGGGCACCTAAGCAAGTCCCATTTCTGATTTCTCTGGCTCTGAGAGCGACTTGGTATACCAAGATTAACGGAGTAACTACCATTAACTCACAGTCTATTTCTCTATAGATACCATAGGTTTTTCTCAGTGATAAAATACTTGTTTCTCTAAAACTCTCTCATATACTGTGCTCTACTCTGGAAATCATCATAATATTTTACAAATCTCTAGACATACTCATATCCATACTCTAACTCTTTATAAAACCGTTTGAATGTGAAAACTCTTGAAATTCTAAAAGCTCTGGACTCATATAACTCTAGCGACATGACTTTAGCATAACTTTGACTGTGAAATCATGCTCAAGGGATCACCCGTTTGCAGGCATTCCTATTTCAAGCTCATAAAATATGTATCTATCAGTCACTACGAATCATATTGAATTCCATATTTTTGGAATATCACAAAACTAGATTTTTAAAATCTTATTTCTCAAGATAATCTCTAGTATTATAATAAAACATCTCTGCTCTATATTCTTTGTCAAAATATCTTAACTGATACTCTAAAATCATATTTTGAAATCTCTAGTCTTGAAGTATAAGTATGTCATAACTCTTGAAACATATTGGATATGCTAGAAAAAACTTATTAAATCGTATACTCTCGTACTAAATCTCTTCATGAATATATATAAAATATTTTCATAACACTACATAGATCAATCATGGTCCCATGGTTTTCTAAATACATAATTCATGCTCTAAAAAAGAACATACTCTTTGTCTAGATTGCCATGCTTGCAAAATCATATATACATAATAATAATTTTGTCTCTAATGTCATATTTGGCAATCATTATGCACAAAACATAACTATAATGGGGAAATTAAGGCCATGAGTTTAAACTCACTCACCGTTTGGGGCCAGGAGTATGTGGGCAACACCAACTTGACCTCTGAAGTATGGAATGGTGCTAACAATTGCCATAGAGCAACATTGACCTAAGATTAGTCTCCACTAATCTCTAAGCAACTTTAATCTAGCTCTAACAGTTCTCGCTGCAGCGAGTCTGCTTCTGCAGAACTTGCCAGAGTTCTCCCACTGTACAAAAATGGGGACAAACCACGATACCCATACCAAAAAATGTGAAGGAAAGGAGAGAATAAGTATACCCAAACTCTAGGTTATCATATGGAAAGGAAAGGAACAACAAAACCCATAAATCCTTTACCTTTGATCTTAGAAGAGGATGAAATGATGATGGATTAGGAGAGAAAGGGTTGGAGAATATTTGGGAACCAAGGGTTTTGGTTTCTGTCCCCAAATTCCCGAGCTTAGGGTGTTTTATAGGGGTGGAGATCCCACTTATTAAAACTGCATCGTTTTACACTGTGCTGCCATCGGTCTCTCTCGTTGCAGTGAGAAAAACTCATTACAACGAGCCAGCTGAGGCTCACACTCGCTGCAGCAAACCTTCTGGCTCTGTTACTCGCTGCAATGACCAAAACTTGCTGCAGTGAGACTGTCTACAAAATTCTGCAACAACAACCCCAACTCCATCCCTTGGCCCTTCACACTACCGGGGCTTTTCCCCGCAACATGGGTGGGTTTCGGAAGACCCTAGGGCCATACTAGACTTACCCAAGGACATGTATACCTAGGGTATCACACCGCCACCACCCACTTTGCAAGGCTTCTGTTACTACTTGCAACATTGTCTGTCTTTCAAGTCTTCTTTGAGAGTACAACCATGGAGAAGATGAAGAGAGAAAACAGGAGCAGAGTTTCTGAATGAGTGAATGTGTTAAGTTAAATGTTAGATCTCAGTATACTATTTGTCCATTTGTCTTGATTTATTAATGATTAATGGGGAATCTTCTCTTTTTCTCTTTTGGATCTGTCATTTGTGAATATTATACCAAGCATTTTTTTTTGAAAAATAAAAAAGAGACAAAAATTGATGTACTGGAAGGCTACATGGGACATTTTACTTGATGTGTCCTACTGTGGTAGCAACACCATTACGTTGCCGCCGCAACGCAACTACATTGTGGTTTTTTACATGATTTAAGTTCACACCATGATTGTGGTGCAATGCCACTGCGGGCACTGCCGTAACTACAATATTGCGGCCATATCATGTGATACGGTCTGCAATTTAGAACGTTGACAGCTACTAAACATGTTCAGGAAAACATGTAAATCCATGTGTAGAAAAATTGTAAACCAGTCCAAACAAGCTGTAAATGATGATTTATAAAACATGAAAATCAGTGCTGGAAAGTTGTAAACCAATTGAGATAGCTACTAAACATTTTAAAGGAAAAATATAAAACCATATGCAGAAAATTTATAAACCAATGTATAAAAAGTTGTAAACTAAATCATGTTCATAAAATTTGTAAACAAGTACAAAAAATTTGTAAATTGTTTGAAGATAGCTACTACATAGGTTCACTATAAAGTGTAAACTCATTTGTAGTAAAGTTGTAAATCAGTATACTAAAACCTATAAACCATTCTCATAAAACATGAAAACCAGTTCTAAAAAATTGTAAACCAATTAAGGACATATGATAAATATGTTCAGGGAAAAATGTAAACCTATGTGCAGAAAAATTTTAAACCAACTAACATAAAGTTGTAAACAATCTTCATAAAATATGTAAACCAATTGTAAACCATTTTTTAAACTTGTAAACCATCCTAACTCATATTTTGCTATGTACTTACTCTTTGAGATCAACATCATTCTTGCCTTTCTTATTCTTACGCCTACTAGGGTTCCTTGTGCAGTAAGAATAAACCATATTGGCCATTGCATTTGGAATCTAGATCTTGCTAAAGTTTGGGATGGTGAAGCTTGTCCTGCCTTGTCCACGGATAAAGGGCTGACAATTAGCCCATACATCTCCTAAAAAAGAACACAAGCAACACATTATATAAATGAGTTTATAAAAGATGTAATACTTAGTGCACAAAATATGTGAACAAATTAACCTTCATACACATTCCATTACAATAAAATAAAAAAATAATGAATAAGAAAATAAGAAAACAAAACATTAAAAGTACATAGTTCAAAATCAACCAATTACTTGAGATGGAAGCTCTATGCACAAAGGAGACCATCCAACATCCTCATCCATGTCCATCTCATTCAGTTGGAAGGGACTAGATGCAATGTCATGTTTCTCCTAGTATGTCTCCTAATTATTTTCACATGAGAATATGACATATGTTAAACTCCAACCTAAGACATGCTATCTATTTTGAGCGAAAAAAATTAACATAAACAAAAATAATAACATAATATGCACTTACTATAGAAGGACTATCAAGGTAGAAATATTCCTTCTCAACAACTGAGTTCTCATTCAAAATATCTCCATCGTCCTCAAAAAATTAGCCAACTAGACCAGAGGAGTACTACGAGTCTTAGCACAATCATCATCAGTAGAAGCTCCTACTTGTCCCTTCTTTGGTGGAGGAGGTGACTGAACTGGTTCAACATGCACTTTCTTTGGCATAGAAGGAGCCTTCTTAGCCTTAGAAGGAGCCTTCTATGCCAAAGAAGGCTCTTTCTATCACAAATCGATTTGGATTGTGACCAGCACGTGTAAGGAATCTCATCCCCACATAAGCCTCATGATTTATGTATCGTATTATATACATACTTTATCCCCCAAAAAATATAATTTAAATAATAAATCAAATCAAAGATTAATCCTTACTATGTATGAATAAAACCTCTATCTCATAAATAAAATCAGAACTGTAGCTGTGATATATATTTCAACTGAGTTGCTGTTTTACAAATAGATTCATGAAAGCTATATCAAACTTTTAAATATAAAATGAATCATAAAACCAAAAGGAAAAATATGAATATATGGTTCGAGACACTGCTCGTCACATTACTAGAGTACTCTATCATGAACAAAATACTATGGCTTCATGCCAAAGTGAAGCTCACCCAAAATGACGATACTAATGTTGAGAAGGAGGGAGAGGAGGATCTTGAGCTACACCTGTATCGATGAGAAAAAGGAAAAAGAGATGGGTGAGTTTTGCAACCAAAACTCAGTGAGTGGATCCTCACTTATAACCGTGCATGGGATAAGAAAACATTACACATAAATAATGGTAAATAGGGTATTTACAAACATTTCTATTTACTTTACATAATAACCATCATCTTTATCTTTTTAAGAATTACAAAAGGGAACATAATATCCATAAATAATAAGGAGGGTGCTCGGTCCCTAGCGGACAAGAGCCCCTAGTTAAATGAGATTTTAATGGTTCATGGCGAACCGAGCCCTAACAAACTGATCTAACTCAAGGATGACTTACCCCTGGTGGGCCTTAATATACCACGGTTAATGGAGTAACTGTCGTTAACTCATAGTTTTATTCCTCTCAGTAACTCTTAGTAATCTAAGTCAATTGAAATCATAAAAGGCAAATTTCTATATTTCTAAGTTCAACATTTTCTCAACTATAGAAAAATCCATATTTTCATAATCAAATCAATTCACGAATTAAATCATATAAATTCTTCATAAAGCATGTTTAGTCCTATGCATTTTCTAAAATCATAATTTCATGAATAAGCTCAAATGGAGTAATTATAAACAAAGCACATTATTCATATAATTCTATATCATGTTAAAATAAATTTTTCCAGGACTCCAAATGCTTCATAATACTAGAAAATAATAATAGTATAATGACTAAAATAGGGTGATGAGATCAAATCCACTCACCTAGAGGAGTAGACTGTGAAGCACCAACACCACAAGGATACCGAAAAGGAGGAATGACACCAATGTCTGTCATCAAAACAACAAAACTCATAAGCAACCTATGGGAAGCTCTAGATTACTCTAAACATACACTAACAACTTTGGAGGAGCATTTCCACTTGACAATAATGAGAGAAATAACAAAACCCAACTCAAGATCATGAAAGAATTGAGACATAAATTAACAATATTTACATACCTTGATGATTTAGGGGAGCTAGAATGGAGTGGGACTGAAGAAAAAGAGAGGAAATGAGGGTTTAGGGGAAGTGGAGCTTTGGTTTCTATTTTTTGGAAGAAGAGCCCGATGGGGCTTTAAAAATAGGGGTAAAAATGAAAAGACATCGTTTCTGGGTACTGTTCACGCTTCAGAAGAACTACTATAATAGTCTATTATCACTAGAGCGATCAAGGTGTGTGCGCTTACAGAAACGGTCACTTACGACCGCTATAGCGGTCTTGGACTGTTATAACAGTGACAACAACCCCCAACTTCTACATTTTTCTATCATATGGTATCGGAGTTGTCTCAATATTCATTTATTTACATTAATGTCCTCATTTATTTTACTCTCCATTAACTTTAAAACATAAATGTAAATAAAGAAATACCACCCATTTGAATTTAAATAAAATATAAAAAAAATTAAAATCCTAACAAGTCAAAATCCAAATTTTGGGTTTTAGTTCAAATATGAGAATCTTCAAAATTTTCTGAACTTTTGGACTAAAAACAAAACATTTTAATGTATCATAAAATTCATTAAAAATCACTCTTTAACTTATTTTCCTTTTGGGAACAATTACTGGGACTTTTGATCCTAAGAATGTGGTTCTTGTTGGCTCCAGAACCTTATCAACATACACTTATTTGTTTTGAATGACAACAAAGTCAATTTAAAGAAAACACTTTGAAGAATGACTAATATCTGTTTTGAGTTTCTTGTAAGATTACAACAAGTCTTTATCATTTAGCAAAGTCAAGCTTACTCAAATGGGGACAAAATTCACTCTTCATGTGTAAATATGTTTATCTCATGTTAAAAAATATAATCTGAAAAGGAAGTGAATATTATATCCTTATTCGAGCTTGAAAAGGCTAACAATTTGAATAAGATATTAGAACTGCAAGAAACCAAGCTTTTGAGACTTCAGAAAGTACACTTGAAAGGAAGATATTAAATAATCTATGAAGCTAAAGTGATATACTGTCTTCAATCATCACTTTCGTAAAGTTTGAATCATCAACGAACAATGATTAAAGACAAGAAGACTCATTCTTCATCAAGGAACTGATACCAAAGTTCAGAAAGCTTACTCACAGGAAGACATTGTTTTCAACAAGAAGAATGAAGGAAAATTTGAAATTTGAATTTGCATATGAAAAAGTCAAATTCCGATGTCAAAACTAGTTAATCATCTTTCTTGCCTTAGAAGTCAATTAGAAAAATATTCTAGAAGAAAGAGCTCAGAAACCATGGTTCAGAAAGTGAAAAGTTGTTTCTGAAGGTCTTCAGAAACATCCTTTTTTTACAACAGCTTCTACGAACTGATCTGACAAGTAGGCTAGCTATAGTTCTAGACTATCTTTCCAAGACACAAATGGATGATCAACATGTGTCCTTGGAAGATTTGATTCAAGGTAACGGTTTCAAGGAAGACCTCTATAAGTAGAGATGCCGTGCTCTTAAAACTTAAAACTGAACATTGAAAAAATAGAGTAGAAATGCTGTTAAATTTTCCCTTCATCTCTTTGTAAAATTCTTCACTGTTTGTAAATCATTTCCTTGTGCATAAAATCTTGTTTCTACACTTTATAGATCATACGTTCTTCCAAGGAAGAAAATCTAGAAAGAAGTCATTCAAGATCTTCAAAGTTATTTTCATTGTATATCTAAAGAAATCTTGAGGATAGGTTAGTTTGATTGGCAACCTAAACATATAGCCTTTGTATCCTTGATCCAGAAGTGACCAATGTGAGATAGCTTAAAGAGGCTTACTAAAGACTAGTTATAAGGTGACTGTAAGAGAGTTCTTTACCGCTCACGGTTTTAGCTTGGAGAAGCTAGCACAATACTATTCGGTTCAACTTGAAGAGACTGTTGAATAACTACTTAGTATATGACAATAGGGGTTGTCTACAGGTCACTGGATATAGTTTGAGAAGGCTACTAAAAAGACTATCTTTGTTATTTCTCTGGTTAGAGAAAGTGTTAGTAAAACTCAACTGTTGTTGAGAACTAGATGTAGGTAGGTTTGGCCGAACCAGTATAAAATCCCTTGTGTTGGTTCTTCTTTTTCCTTCATCTCTTTTTATTTCCATATCTGTTCTTGTTTCAGTACTTGTTTTTGAAAAGGCTATCCTACATTTTTTTGTTATTTGCTTAAGTTCAAAAAGTTCACTTTCTAAAGTTTTTAATGTTGTTTTTTGCTGTGCTATAAGTTCAACTTGATAGCTTCTTGATAAAGTTTTTCAGATCCTCAATGACAAAAGAAAAGTTCAACACAATTCAACCCCCCATTCTCATGTGATTTTCTACCTACACTTCTATTTTATAGCCTTCCAAGGAGGTGTAGGATCCAAACTTAGCGAAATTCAAGACCCAACAATGGATCCCGGGGGCCCTGAGGCTGTACGGAGCCTGACTACTGATACGTATACCTAGGGTATCACACTTTTCCCTCCATTCTCTCTCTTTGCTACTTCAACACCGTCTGAATGACACTATTAACAATTTCTTTGAGGTCCTGCATAAAGATAATTCAATGTGCTGATTAACATTTAAACCATTAGCATGTAAGGAAATTTTGTCCAACTAAAAAGAAATTGAATTATTTGTACAGCAAATCCAAATACCTCAAAGTCAAAATGGGTGTCAAAAAACTCTTTCACAGTATTCTAAACATTGTAATTCTTAGGGTTGAGGATACCTTGTAGAAAAAATGGGTTAAAATCATGTTCATAGCACTTGTATACATTTCACATGTGAATTAGCCAAAAGTGGTAAAATATGCAAAGCTTAACACCAATCTACCTCCTCATTCTTCCTCTGCTCAGCAAAGCAAGCTAGGGCAGTCTCCCTAGTCTAGTGTTTGATGAGTAGAGGGTCGTCATCTCTTGAAGGCAAGCCAAATGCTGAGTGGAGGTATGAACGGAGACTGTCATCTACCTCCTCAAATTTAAAATTTATTTTAATGCTAGGTTATATAAATAATGTAATAAATGGCACAACTTGGGTCATCTTTCAAGAAAGCTTCAATACTTAGTTAGGAAAGTTGAGTGTTTTGAAGCATGAAATTATAGCAATTGAAATTAAGAGATAATAGCAACAGTGAAGAAGGGCGCTAGTGCAAGGTATTCCTAGGATTAAAAATTAATTATCATTGACCAAATATTAAACTCATTAGTGGCTATTAATAATAAATTACTGGCAATTTTACTAGTGACTAATCAATCTCTGGAATTTGACCAATGCAAATGACTAATAAACAAGATCTCAATTTATTTAGAAATTACATTAATTTATTGAATGAATTACTATAGTATAACCACCAATTAGAAAGTTAATTCTAATATTCTTTCTCAAACATAAACCAATAGATCTATCAACTTATGCCCAAAGGGTTTCCATAAATGACAATCGCCAATTTAGTTATTCCAATAAAGATTATAGTAATCATCACAATAATTATAGGAATAGAAACTGTATAACATTAAGAAAATCAATACATTTAGTATCAAAAGAGGTCTCAAACATCATCTCAATCTATTCGTAAACCCTTACACTAGTAAAGAAATCTACTCTTCCATCTTTGGAGGATTACAACAATGAAAATAAAAGAAAACCTGAAAATAATGGCAATAATCCTTACCATAATCTTCAAGATAAAACACCCTCACTAATGGAATCCCTGAGAGAGAGAAGAATAGAGAAGAAGATGTGGAGAGAGAATAATAGCAACTAATCCTAGCAGCCTAAATTAAGTTAAAAACTAGGGTAAACATTTGTATCAATCCTTTAAATACTACTCTCTAAAATAGTCCAATGTGGGGCCTAAAAATAGATAAGTGAACTGTAATCCCACTATCGCACCATGGTTGTTGTTTTGTCGAGCCCTGCAGCGCTCACCCAAGAGTGAGCTTCCATGTTTTTTCTTCCTTTTTTCTCCAGGCTTCTTGAGCTTCCATGTTTTTTCTTCCTTTTTTCTCCAGGCTTCTTCCAGAGAGTCTCTAGCCTTACTTTTGTCACTTTGCACTTGATCCATAGCTCTTGTACTCAAAACCATACTCAAGGAGACAAGTCAAACACAACAGGGTATAATTATAAATTATTCCCAAAATTAGTGCAAAAGCCAATAATTCAATTAAAATCACATAATGAGGAATAAATCAAAATCCTAATTAATCATATCAATAACTCATTAAAACTCATGTAAATAGCTAAAGTTTAGAAGCAAGATAAATGGCATAAATATCCTTTATCAAGGTACCACATCTATTGAAAGTCAACATTATTTGAATTAAAATGTTTGGCAATTGTTGTAAGAAAAATAGAACTTCAAAAGCAAACAAAGAATTCAATGGGACATACCAGCAAGAAGATACACCCTCCAATCGACCTCACTTCCCCTTTAGCTGCCTTGTATTCTTTCACACTGTCAACCAATGTGTCAATAACAAATTTACCCCAATTGTATTTTGTGAGGTCATCTACATCAACTATATGGGTTAGGAGTTTCCAAGTTGTCGAACCCTTCATATTCAAACGAAGAAATATGAAGATATAGAGGATAAATGCTTTCTTAAATTAGTCATCTATCTTGCCTCCTTTATAATCATCTCCAACTTCATGTTAGTCTTTTTGTGGACCTTCTCCACAACTAATATCTCCTCCTTGGATGAACTTTGCCTGACTTCTTCGCCTTTACATGGAAATTTTTTTTGTTAATCATAACATATCAACTCCCTAAATTTGAAAAAAAAAATGCAACATTTCTACTAAGTTAGTAACTCACCATAATATGAAAGCCCTAGCACTAACCCCATTGAATCATTTGTAACAGGTATGGTCCAATCCTTTTGGTGGATCCACCACTCTACATGATCAAATGCCTTGATCACCTCAAAGCTAAAGAGTTGATTTTTTATATTCATCTTTATTTGAAAGAGGCCTCCAAAACCCATCTCCTTTACTACCTTTTTTTTAGGAGAATTTAAACATTTCTCCTACAATTCTTAGAGCATCCCAAGAGACCATCTATTACTGAATGCAAGTTGCATCTCATTAAACACAAACAAAAAAATTAATTAATACAATATCACCATTAATTAAAGCCAAGGCAAAAAGCTAAAATAAACAACCATCATATGAAACATTGGCAAATAAACAATTGTAGTACACTTACAACTATAGACTTTGCCCCACTAGTGCCTCAATCAACTTTGATTCTCTTAGGAGGAGCTATCACTAAGGTATAGCCATAAAATAAAAGACAAAATTGAGCTGTTTTGTCAATAATTTAAATCCACAAAGAAACTGCAATAGACTTCTAAATCCATCGAAAAACAAGTAAGCAAGTAGACAAATATATAAACTGCTGTTCAAAAAATGTAAATACATTTGAAGAAAAATTGTCAACCAATCAACAAAAAGTTGTAAACCATGTTTATAAAACATGTAAACCAATTCTAGAAAATTGTAAACCAATTAAAGATAACTACTAAACATATTTAGGAAAACATGTAAATCCATATGCAAAAAAATCCTAAACCAATCCAAAAAAGTTGTAAAAAATGTTCATAAAACATGCAAACTAGTTTTAGAAAGTTATAAACTAATTGAGGCAGCTACTAAACATTTCAAGGGAAAAATTTAAACCCATGTGCAGAAAATTTATAAACCAATGTATATTACACAGTTGTAGACCATGCTCATAAAACATATAAACCACTACAAAAAATTTATAATATTTGAGGATGGATATTACATAGGTTCACCATGAAATGTAAACTCATTAGCAATAAAGTTATAAACCATTACATTAAAACTTGTAAACCATCCTCGTAAAAAATGAAAACCAGTTCTGAAAAATTATAAACCAAATAAGGATAGCTACTATATATGTTTAGGGAAAATTGTAAACCCATGTATAGAAAAATTGTAAACCAATCAACAAAAAGTTGTAAACTATTCTTATAAAATATGTAAATCAGTTCTGAAAAATTGTAAACCAATTGAGAACAAGTATTAAACATATTCAGGAAAAGATATAAATTCATGTGTAGAAAAATTGTAAACTAGTCCCAAAAAGTTGTAAACAATGTTTAGAAAAACGTGTAAATCATTTCTAGAAAATTGTAAAATAATTAAGACAGCTACTAAACATTTTAGGAGAAAAATGTAAACCCATGTGTAGACACTTTGTAAACTAATGCACAAAAGATTGTAAACCATGTTTATAAAATATGTAAACCACCATAAAAAATTTGTAAACTATTTGAAGATAGCTGCTACAAAAGTTCATTATAAAAGTATAAACACATTAGCAGTAAAGTTGTAAAGTAATACACTAAAACTTGTAAACCATCCTCAAAAACCTTGAAATCCAGTTCTGAAAAATTATAAATCAATTAAGGATAGCTACTAAACATGTTAAGGGGAAACTATGAGCCCATGTATAGAAAAATTGTAAACTAGCCCATAAAAAGTTGTAAACAATGTTCATAAAACATGTAAACTAGTTCTACAAAATTGTAAACCAATTGAGGATAGCTACTTAACATGTTCAGGGAAAAATGTAAATCGATTTCGATAAAAATTATAAACCAGTCAACAAAAAACTATAAACCATGTTCATAAAAATGGAATCCAATACAAAATAATTGTAAACCACTTGAAGACAGCTACTGCACAGGTTCACTATAAAGTGTCAACTCATGAGCAGTAAGGTTGTAAACCACTACAATGAAACCAGTAAACCATACTTGTAAAACATGTAAACCTGTTCATAAAAGTTGCAAACCAAATTGAGCACAGCTACTAAATAAGTTTAGGAAAAAATGTCAACCAATGTATAGAAAATTTGTAAACCACTTGAGAACAAGTACTACACAAGCTCATTATAAAATGTAGATTCATGAGCAATGTATTTGTAAACCACTAAACTAAAACTTGTAAATCATACTCATAAAACATGTAAACCTATTCTCAAAAATTATAAAGCAATTGAGGACAACCACTAAACATGTCATGGAAAAAAGTCAACCCTTGTGTAGAAAAATTTTAAACTAGTGCATAAAAAGTTGTAAACCATATTCATAAATATGTAAACCAACACAAAAAATAGTAAATCTTGTGAAAAAAAGTGTAAGCCTCTCCGACAAACATGTGAATCATGTGAAGTAATTTATAAAACCTATCTTAATTTGTAAAACATTTGGAAAAGCTCCTATGACCACTTATATCTGCAAAGTACTGCTACCCCAAACCTCAAAATCAAAGAATCAGTACTTATAAGCTCTAAATGCATTGAATACCACAGAAAAATAGGTTTCTTTTCACACAAAACTCATTCAACATTATCTATAAATACACATTACTCTCACAGCCATTGCAATTAGTTTCCCTAAATAAAAAAAAACCCTGAATATGCATTTGCAACAAAGTGAACCAAAAGCAAACCACTAACATGCATTTGCCAAGATGGAACACTACTTACATTACAAATGCCACAACATGAACGTGAAAACAACACCTAAGAATAACACAAAGAACCTAACCCCACCAACACAAAGCTTGCGATGATGGTAGAAGCGATGTGACTCCAATGACCACGGCTTCACTTTCTTCATCAGTGATTGAGATGGAGAACAAGCACAGTCGGTGTTGAATAGAGTAACAATAGGTGCTTTGGGCCATGAATTATTTAAACTAGTGAGAGAAAAGAATGAGAGGGAGAGAATGTGGGGGCGAATGCAGGAAAAGGAATGCCTTTGTGGCTTGTTTGATTAACTGAGATCAGGGAGTAATAGGGGTTCAAATGTGGGAGAGGTGGGTTTGTGGTGGTTTCTATTTTGGAAAGTGAAAGGGAGAGAGACCAGCAATTTGGGCACGTGGTTTCCTTGTGGTTTTCCTTTTTTTTTTTTCCTTTGTCCTCCTTCCCAATTTGCCCCTCCGTATCTCATACCTTCCCCATACTCTTATTTTGTCATATAGTGAGGTGGAAGAGTATGGTGTAAATGTGGAGATGTGCATATAACATTCCTATTTTAAGTCTATTTGAAAACTATTGGATCCAGAATCAAACCCGCTGCTTTTCCATTTTTTTATGTGGACAACTTGGACTTCATCCTTTTTTGGTCAATTAAGTTTATCTTTGTTTTTTGCTGGTTATCAAGTTTTTCTTTGCATGCTTGTTAATTCTACAACGTGGATTTGGGGCTAAATTTTCATGCTTTGTTAATTCTAGGCTTTTTATTTATTTATTTGTTGGTTAAAAACTTTATGTTTGATTCAATTAGCTAGGATAAAATACCTATCGGCAATCGTCTGATATAGGAGAGCCGTCCCAATCAATTAAAGACAAGTACTAGGTGGAAAGAAAAGACCATTACTTCAATCTTTTGGGCTGCTCTCCTTACACTACGTATGAACTTTTAAATTTTTTCACTTAACAATAAGTCATACTTTTAATATTTTGTTCTTAAATTATATAGCTTATTATTTTTTAAAAATTACTTTCAATACTTTATGAGAAATTAAAATACCTTTTCAAAAAACACTTTTGCAAAATTCTCGAAACAAACACTTCGATTATTACATATTCAAATATATAGTACTTATATAATCTCGATGAAAAGGCTTGAATGCTTTCCAAACAAAACTCTACAGCTCCTTGCCATCATTGTCAGGTCCCAAATTTGGCAGCTGATCTGCTATAAGTTATGATAGAACTGTGCCAAAAAGAGCACATATAACATTTCTAGGTGAACGTCCTTACCACCAGCCATCCGCATCTCAGGTGCCAAATAATTGTTAGAGGAAGCTGCAACTTTTGAATCCATTATTAAGGTATATTGGCTAAGTGCATGTTTGCTTTCCTAGTAGGAACATCTAGGGTTGATTTTGAGAAACCAAACTCAATTTTACATTTTTTTTTCATCCTATTTGGTTTCTTGTTGGATCAATTATGGATTCAAAATCAATTCTGAAAAACTTGGTTCTTCTAGGATTTTACTAGGGATGGAAGTGAGTCGATGCAGCTTGAGAGCAATTTTTAACTCGGTTCATTAATAACTAAATAAGCTGAGCTCGTGAGCTCATCAACCAAGTTTGAGCTAGCTATTTGAGCTCATTTATTAGATTAGTCAAGCTTGAACTTTACTTTATCCAACTTACTAGCTTGTAAGCTGGCTTATATATATATAACATTAACATAACTTGATAATATTTTGTATCATGTGTATGATATGTAAATTAGGTTGAAAATAGGCTATGTATTTATAGTAAAATTTCTAACCTATTAAATTAAAAGATTCAATCCATATTTAAATGAGGCAGCTCACAAGCGAATTTAAGTTCAATGAGCTTTCAGCAAGCTAAACTTGAGCTTAAATTTTAGGCTCATTGTTAATGAGTCGAGCTTTATCCCGAGCTCAATACTAGTGGGCTGAGCCTGAGCTCGGCTTACTTCTAGCTCTAGTTTGTATTCTCTCAATTTTTTTTTTTCAAAATATCTTCTCATATCAACTTAACAAATATAAATCACTTTATTACAAAATGAATTTTAGTAAAATCAATTATAATAAAATCAATTCCATCTGGAATCAATTCTATGAATATGGAACCAAACACTATAAATTTTGGTGTCATGGTCCCAATGTAGTTGTAGTCTTTGATGTATCCAAACCAAGAAGAGCAACTCCAACCAGGTATGTAACGATGGAGATCATCATCTAATAGAGCCCATAACAGTAGCCCAATAGAATGACCAATGTGAAAGAAATCAGAATAGAATTTTGGAATAAAAAGATTTTGGAGTAAAAAAGGAATAGAATTAATTAAAGAAATTTTATACATCTAGAGTGCCACGTAAATATACTCTATATCTACTAACAAACTGACACTTCAAATAAAAGCGAATGTTAAAAGTGATCTTAACTGAAATGTCATTTTACTAGTTGATAAAGAGCATATACATAAATATATATATATGTGGAGCATATAGTGCTACTAATGAATAATGATGAGCTCTTGATATCATATGAAGTTTTTTGTTGATTTTAGGCTGCCATGAACACATTTTCTACCAGTAAACTTGAGTACGTACATGTCGCAATTTTTAACCTTGCTACCCATGATAATGGTGGCAATAAACTGGAAGGGCCATTTGCAACCACGAAAGACCTGTATACAAAGCAGAAAGTGTAGTAGAAACTTAAAATGACATCTAGCTACTAGTTATGTGTGCCTTGCTACCAATCTTTAATGTTGACATTTCCATAAAATGTTAAAATGGGGAGACACCAAGACAAAGTAGAAGCTGATGGAGCAAAATGAAAGCATGGAAGTCTATGAAAAAGGAAAAAGGCGGAAAGCAAGAAGAAAGAAGTTTGTTTAAGATGATGTAAAAACAAAATTCAGATTCCCTATCATGACTTATAGTGTGCTTCACATTAATTAACTTGATTGCTACACTTTGATATTACATACATTTTCTCAATGGAAGCAAAGAAGATAACCAATAAACATGCAGACCTCTTTGGGGGAGGAGCTGGGGGCAAAAGGCGAGACCACTACTTCTACCACTCATTGGGGCATACAATGGTTAGTGGACAGTTAAACCTTACATTTGTGAGTTCAATTTTGGAGGGAGAAGAAGAGAAGGGAAATGATTTGTAGTGTGGAACTTTGAAATTTTACTCCAGAAATTCCTTCCTTTCCATTCCTTCCTATCCAAAAGTCAAACTAACATACCCTAAGGATCCCCTTGAAATTAAAGGCTCCCTCTCTCCCTTTTTTCTTTTCAGATCAATGATAAAAATAAGAACATAAACAGCCATCTACACTTGGCAATAAAATGAATATCTTTATTCGCTGGTGCCTTGTACCATATATCCTCAAAGACATATAATGTTACTAAAGGAATGAATATTGGCTTTAATTTCTTTTACATGTGAAATATGAAATGCTAGAGTCGAGGTTTAGGATCCTTCCTTCTAGGAATCTCTAATGCATCATAATGACCAAACCCATAGTAGAGAACTCTAATTGGATTTTCTTTGCCATATTCTTGGCCATACTCAGCAATTGATATCAAGCCACCAGCATCCTGATCATACATGTATACTACGATTGGCATCCTGCAGAACAGGCCCCCGTGTGAGATCAACATGTGTATAGTGCATGACTGCAGAAAGGAAGGGAAAATCACTAGGCCAAAAGGAAAAGAGGAACTTACTTCAAAACATGTGAAGCAATGAACAATTCAGGCTCACCTCCCCACACATGAGGCTTCCTTATTTGAGAAATATATGTGTCAAAATCACCTTCAATAAACCTAAATACATAATGAGACGATCAGAAAAACAATAATTCAACATTTTGGTCATTCCACATTGAACAAAGAAATATTTATTACTGCTATTGACATAAATATCCTTATCTGATTAAAACGTTTGGTCCTAAAATATGAGCTATCTCATTCTGTTAGTACAGGATTAAAGTTATGTACAAATTGTAAAAGCACAATATAAAAGAGATTGCCGAGGAGAGATAACGTAGTTGGAAGACATGGAAAATGAAAAGGGAAGTGGAGGTATAGCTATCTAAAACAATTTTATTCTCGTAGCTTTGTAGGGCATGAGGGGAAAATACACAGGTTGATAGAACTATATTTGGTTTAGACAATGATTCATGTGATGTAATCACCAAGTTGCTGAAGATATCCAACATGGAAACTCACCATTCTGTCTCTTCCCTTCTTCTGATAAACTCATCAGCAACCTGACAAAAGAAAAGAAAGTCGCCATATGACTACAAACAACTAAATTTGTAAATTTATTTCCGAGAAAAGAAAAATTATATCGAGAATAAGAATGGAAAATACAAGATAAGACGACAAGAGATCCTCTAATTTGTATGTTACTAAAAGGATAATCAGAAAGAAAGCAATCATCATTCATTGGTCAATATAAACTTAGCAATCACTTAAAATTGTAATCCATATATATTGGGTGTTGAATTCTTCTTTTATGTGTTTGTCCATTTATTTTGGGGAAGGGTGGGGGTTTCTAAGCTTATTATTAGCATGAAGCATAAGGGTAGTCAAAACATACTTCGGCCCGTAAATCATCTGCCAACTGTCTCTGATAGCTTTCACTAGGAGGAGGTTTTCCAGATCTCAAGCAAGCCCCATGAGCAACGGATCGAAACAAACATCTTCCATCCCCAGGTATTCCTGCTCAACATGGTAAGTTTAATGACTAATGCGGTGAAATGATACATACAAGAGCCTAGGTTCTTGCCTAGGTTCTTATCTGTGTCTATTTGAACATATTAATACATAAGTAAATGCGTGAAGAGACTATATTTGTATGCATATGTATGGTGTATCTAAATAACTATTAGCAGAATGTGCAGCTTACCAATTACAGCAAAGTCAGTGTATACTTTCTTCCCATGTGAGAATTTAACGATTGACTCAAGCTCATTGCAGTCATCTTTCCTGTTCTCATTTTCAGAATTTGTTTCAGCATGTGCAGGTTCAGAACTTAAATTGCACACAAGTAATCCGAAAATCAAGCCAACTGATGCACATCCACGTGGCCAAGACATCATTCCCACATTACACTTAACTTTGGGAAGCATTCTTTGTTTAAGTATCAAAAGCCTCATATTCATACTTTGGCATGCCAACGAAATTTCATGATGCCTCTTCCGAGATACTATAGAACTAGAGAATTGAATGTTTCCCCTTTGCTTGGAGCAGCATGATTTGAGGCAACCTCTGATTGTTTGGCCCATAACTGTTGAACGAAAGGGTTTTGTGCAAACAGAAAGACCAACATGATTTATCTCAGACCGCCAGGGGCACAAATTGGAAGTGTATGAACTGGATATTCGTCTGGACCACAGACGACAGATATTACTGTTGACCAGCAGTTGAGTACGACCTCTTAGGAAAATAGCATTTATTGAAGACTGACTAACAGGAAAGCATACACTCATGTTTACATTACCTGAATTAAAAAGTACATTCGTCAGAAACTATCAAGAACCAGATTCCTACAAACAATCACCCCTACATACAAAAATTATATGCCAGTGGCTAGCTGAATTCTCCAGAAAACCAGTTCCGTGGATTTGGAAGTCCTTATCATGTTGAATTGCTGATCATACACATAAAATTCATATTACTTGGAAATTGGTAATTTAGTATAAGTTGCATTAATATATGTTTTGGATAAAAAAAAAAGTTGCATCAATAGTGTACTATATCGTCTTTCATTGCACCAATATTATCTAAAACTAGTATACAAAAGTGACTAGCAAACAATTCATTTTTAGCTCAGAATGCTGGATCAACACAACAAATGCTATAGTCCAACAGCAGGATTAGTCTAAATCACATTCAGTAAAATGAAATTTGAATGTATAATTACCATGTTTTAAGAGTGCCATTGATTGGTCCTCAAACTCTTTGTTGTCTGTCAAGCAACCATATATGTGTATTCACTCATTCTTGAGGCATTCATATCTGTGTCCATTGCACTTATTTCTAGTAATTTATGAGGTCAAATTTTAGTGTCAATATGATTTCATAGTAATCAATCTACTGGAGACAACTGGAGGATAACTTAGAAGTTCAGAGAAGAGATAGAATAATCACATCACAATCAGTTCCTGGGTGTTATTGCATTGGCAACCAAGAGATTTCATAAAAGATAATGACCAATCTGGACATCTGCAAGGCTCAAATTCTAAGTTTTCAAGACTTAAGATGTTTTTGACACCATCAATAGAAGGGAAATGCCTTGCTAAATTCGACAATGCAGTTTCTAAAATTTCCATAAAGACAGCGGGTTAGAACTTAGAAGTGTGAATTCCATTATTTTCCTCCCTTTGCACTTAATCCATATTATCGCATCACATTAATATACCATTTATGTTATAATGTGGCATCAATCATCACAGAATCAATACTCAGTGGAAGACAAGACTAATACATGCCAATAAGTGACAAATCTGGAATCAAAACAGTAGACAACCACCTTTGAATACATCTTAGTCTTGCCATTTTGTTATCATTTTTGACAGGGGTTTATGCAATCTACACAATAAGTTTAAGAATCCCTTAAAACCCAGCAGTGGTTCTTTCCATCCTATTTATCAGCACAGCAGAGACTCTATATTATCTCATTCTTGCATATCTTATCGCCTCTTTTAGCAGAAAAATCTCAAGCTAAACACAGTAGATTGCCTCCACTAAAACAAGTGAAGGAACCTAGCTACTTCTACTCTGAGACGAAATAAAAGTGCATGAATAAAAGTTGTAATTGTTCAAGCATGTTCCAATTTGGTAAATAATTCCCTGACACTCTGGAAAGTTGCATAGGTGAGGGTGACATTAGGATCCTGCTTGCTATAAACCTATGTTGCCCCGATACTGGTAGGAGTATTTAGTACAACATGAATACGATACAGATACAATATAGATCAAATTAAAAACATCTAAAATATAATTATGAGCATATGGGAGTATCAGTAAAATATTCAATATGATACGTATCCAATATGAGTATCTCAACTATTTTGGAGGGTCCATGCATTATAGTTATGAACTCTTGACAATTCGCTCACTTGATATTATGGATTCAGTTATTAACATGGAATCACACTATCCATTCCAACAAAAACTGCACCCACATTTTATTCAGATAATATTGAATCCATATAATTTAGCATCAACAAACGCCATAAAACATTACAACATATTATAACAAGCAAAGATAATAACATAGCAATCATGGGGTCTTCGTCCTCCAGGAATTAAAAAGATAAAATCAAATACTTTTTAAATAAAAATAATGAAATTCAGATTCCCATTTCCCAATGAACCCTACTACAATCACTACGTCAAATAGAATACAATTCAAAAGAAAAAGGCAGCAGAGAGCAGTAACCAAATGAGAAGGGAAGGGTGAGTTTAGGAACCAAACCTGTTGAAGCAAGCGGAAAAAATGACAGAGCGGGTGATTGATATCCTATTAGAAGAACCCGGCACTCGCAGAATGAGTATCGCTGTCGGGAGAAGGTAGATATTATAAATACTGTTATGGAGTTGAAAGAAAAGAATAACAGTTGGAAGGAAGATAAATGGGTGAAGAAAAGTAGGACCCCCTCCGTTGTTTGGTAATAATCGTGAAATACCTTGTCATTTTAATACTTTGTATAATTAATGTATCTGATCTTAGTTTATAACCGGATACATTAAAATTATTAAGGGGTGGAGTTAGTAGCAGTAGCAAAGTTTGTTTTAGACAAAGGGGTTTGCCTCTGCCACCCACCAACCTCAATACTTCTGGAACGGGCAAATACGGGTTAACATACTTATGGGTCGGGTCAAACAGACTCCGGCTGGGTCTGCCTCATTTTGGACGAACCTAGAAGTTTCCAAACCAAGCAGGACCAAAAACATAAAAAAGGTTAGCCTATTTAGATGAATTGTGATAAATTTTAAATTATGATTAATTTAAGATTATATAATATTTTTTGAAAAATTTAAAATTATATAAATTTGGCTAGCCTATTTAGATAGTGATGGATTCAAATACATTAATTAATATATTGATTTATATATATTTTTGTTTAATATATCATTTTATGAAATTTTAATTCATATACCTCGTAAGATACACAGGGCCTCTGTTCGGAAAATATTTTTAAAAATTATTTTTGATTTTAAAAGTAAAAAATTAAAAAAAATCTGTTTGGTGTTATGTTTTTCTCAGCACATGTTTTAAAAACCAAAAAGTAGATCTGTGATTTTAAAAATAGAAAATGCAAAACAGTTTAAAGATGTTTTCTTTAACTTTTATTTTTAAATAGAAGAATATTTGTATTTTATTGTGTTGCCACTATTGTGTTTTCATTTCAAAAGAGCAAGAGAGTGGAGAAAGAGAGCATAGAGTAGATCTGTCACCGCCACGCATGTGACCTCTGCCTCCACCACAAACACGACCAGATCTGTCGGTGCCAGCAACCTTCGCCTCCACCAAACACACAACCTCCGCTAGCGCCACGCAAACCCAGCTCCCAAATCCATTGGGGCATGCGATGAGTTTTGATGATTTTTGGCTTGTGGCTTTAGTTTTCGGTTTTTGTTTTGGTTATGGTGAGGGGGGATGAGATGCTTATTGTTGTTGGTGATGGATGAAGATTAATGGTTTAATAATGATGATAGTTAGTTGTGATGGAGGAATGTTGTTAGTGAACTCAAGTAAAGGGGTTGTGAAAGAATGATTTCATATTGTACCAAACAGTTTTTTGCTTTATTAATTTTAAAAGTTATTTTTAAAAAAATTATCTAAATAGATTTTTTGTTTTTCACATTTATAAAATTGTTTTTGAAGTTAAATTACCAAATAAGTTTTTTTTATATTTTTATTTTTAAATTCTAAAACAGTTTTAAAAAATTTAAAAACAAAAACGCTTCCAAAAAAATCCAATAAAATTTTTAATATTTATCTTATAAAATATTAAATTACTATTTA
Organism: Dalbergia cochinchinensis; assembly: GCA_031216125.1. NCBI lineage: Eukaryota > Viridiplantae > Streptophyta > Magnoliopsida > Fabales > Fabaceae > Dalbergia > Dalbergia cochinchinensis. Next base: position 49,578,449 of record CM062375.1, read on the forward strand.
TAGATTATTTTTAAATATATTTTAATTCACTAATATAGAATGGGGATCGAGTGAATTAAATATTTTTCTTTTAATAGACATTTTTTTATATATTTCTAATAGACATCTTTATTGCGTAATCGTCATATTCTCAATTTACAAAGCGTACACCTCAAATATGTTATAAATATATTTGGCTAATGAACTAAAGTTGTTTAAAAATGGTAATTTATATAAAAATTTGATTAACCACCTATTATTTAAAAAATCAATTGAAAGATTATAAAAAAACTGAAAGTCCAATAAAATAATATATTAGTTGAAATAACTAAAAAAAATGATTTGAAATAATATAATTAACATATATAAGTATGTAAAGATTCTAAAACTAATTAAATTAAAATTTCGATATTGCTTTTAGGTTAAAGTTAACATACATACATTGTTAAAAACAATAAATAAAAAGACGTGGATCAATGAAAAATTAAATTGGGGAAAATGACTATTAATGGAGAAGTTTAAAATTAGCAGTATAGCTATTTAACACAAATATTAAAGAAAATAAAATATAAAATATAAAATGAGACTTTCGGTATTAATAGTAGAAAGATGAATTTTTTAATAAATATGTGCGAATAATATTTATATTAAAGTATATATAAGAAATATCTGTAAGTAGATGATACTAAAATTAAAAAATATTGGCAAGATAACAATTAATAAACACAGATGCTTTTTACATCAATTGAAATAAATAAATGTATCTACTTTCTCGAAAATTTAATAATTACAATATATTATCTTTATTGCATAAATCAAATATATGAGAATTTTTATAGTATACTCATGAGATAAGCGATATGGATAATTTTTAATACTGAACTTTTAAAATTATAAAAATATATTTGAATGGTAAAAATATCAAATGACAAAAGGCACACGACCTCAAGTTGTTGGTCTTTGATGTTAAGTTTGATGGAACTATATAGTGACACTCCACATTAGTAATTTGTCTATTACCCCCCACCAACTTCACCACCACACCCACCTCTATCTTCTCTTTCTTTTTCACTGATTTTCCAATTTTTCGACTGGTTTAATAGTTTCTTTAGCGATTTTTTTATACTTCTATTATTGACGCCAAATTTCACTAAGTGTCAACAAAGTCAAACTGACATTTGACCCTCTAAAGACAAAGGTCAGAATGTGCGACATTTGATTATCAAGAGTGTGTAAGCCAATGATAACAAAGTCTCTGAGTTCAAATTTGAAAAGTCAAAGTGGAAGTATGTCATTCAAGATTGTCACGACCCGATTTGGACACATAATCGGCACGTAGGGAATCCTCATTCCCACATAAGCCTCGTGACCTCTGAGATTCTCTATATGTGCATTTAATATAAAACCATTTACAAAACATCATTTAATCTCTAATAAATCATTGTTTCCACGAAAACATAATCATAATAAACTCTAGTATAAATCTCTGAAGTCAGAAATCGAATCATTTCAAATTCGTTTCTAAACTCTGAACATATCTCTGAAGTCCAAATATATGTGATGCTCTCTATACAAAATATACATGAAATTTGTAATCATGTAAATACAAAATAATCATGGTAAAATAATGCAATGCAACTCTACGGTCCGGGACCCTACCCATCATGTACACTGGAGCACTCTATCTCTAAACAAAACACCAAAAGAATACTTCACTCCTTAGTAAAGCTTACCGACTGAAATATCTTTACTGCGGGGGAGGAGGTGGAAGAGAAGAACTCGCAATAATAGTTTTAAAACTCGGACTGGTGATCGACCCGGTCGAGACACCGGGTCACTAGGTCACTGGTTCAACTGGTTGGTCATTAGTTGAACCAGTTAAACCGGATTTATAGGAAAAAAAATATAAAAATATAAAAAAATTTAAATAAAATATAATAAAATAATAACTAATTAACAATTTAACACCCTTTAAGGGGTCCAAATACAAAAACATAAATAAATAACACAAATTCCTAAATATTATTGACATTTTACAATTACGAATCACAATAGACAAGTTCAAAACATAATTATACAAGTAAACTCATAAAGTTTTACATCATAAACTCACAAGTATAACAATATAAATAAAGTTATTATACTTTTTTATAAATTAGATTAGCATATTTTTTTAAGATTTTCAAAAAAGACATCATTTAATAAAAAAAAAGCAAAAAAAAAAAACCGATTCGACCGACCCGATTCAACTGGCCGAATCACCAATTTTGATACTAAACCGGCTAAGTTGAACGGGATCGCACCGGTTTCGATGCAAGACAGATCCAATTAGTGGCTCGGACTGGTTTCATGACCAGTTCACCGGTTTTTCCGTCAAACAGGCCGGTCCGAGCCGATTTTTTCAACTATACCCACAGCGTCTATTGCATTCGTAATGGAGGAAGGAAGAAGGGTGAGTTTCATCTAAAATTCAGTAAGCAAGTCCTCACCCATAACCATCTTATGGGACAAGCAAGGAAAAACAAATAGTGATATATGAATCGTTAAAATCAGTTAATGCAGTAACTCTAAAGTTCATATTCATAGATATAACAAATAGTTCTGATATCAATTTTCTTTAAAACCATAAAACCACAGTTCGCTAACAAAGAAACAGGAATCTCTGTTATACCCAAATCATATGACATAATAAATCTCTGGGGCACCTAACTAGGTCCCGTATATTATTTCTCTAGCCGTAAGGCAGCTTGGTATACCAAGGTTAACAGAATAACTGCCATTAACTCACAGTTTGTTTCTCTATAACTACTGCCTAAACTCTAAGTCATAAAACTTGTCATTTCTCCAAAACGCTGATGTAGCATCTCTCTATGCATATAGCTCTATATATCATAAGTGTCTCTTTTAAAATCATCGTGTTCATATAGCAAATATACTCTATCTCTTGATAAACATCATTTAGCAACAATGGTCTCATGAATTTTTTAAAACATACATTTCATGCTTTAGTTGAAAATCATCTCTCTCTAATAAACATATATGTCTATATCACTCAAAATCTCTAATCTCTTTGAAAAATTCTCTAGAACCATACAATCATGTTATCTCTTAAGAAATTAGCTCTAATGACCAACATAGGAGCCATAGATTCTGAACCCACTCACCTGGAGGGGAGGAAGTGGTGGCGTCAACACCGACAGAGTTCCGGGAAGGAGGGATGACACCAACGTCTGCCACCAAAGTCACAAAACTCTAGGTTAGTCTCCGATAACCTCTAGATTACATAATATAACTCTGATAACATAGGGGAATTAAAGCTATGATCGCCCATTGTCGTTGCAGCGAATAACCCTTGCTACAGTGAGCTTCTTGCCCGCGCTCTCATTGTAGCGAGAATAACTCGCTGCAGTGAGTCTGTCTCTGTAGAACTCGCATCCCCACATCACAGTGACAGAAATGGAGACAACCCATGATACCCATACCCCGAAAACATGAAGGAATAGAGAGAAAAACACTACACAAACTCTAGGTATCATATGGCAACGAATGGAACAACAAAAACCCATAAATCTCTTACCTTTGATCTTGGAATGAGATGGAATAGAGTTAGATTGAGTGAAAGAGGGATTGGAGAGAGTTGGGAGAGAAAGGGTTTCGGGCGTAAATCCCGACTATGGGGTGTTTAAAAGGGTTAGGGGGGTTCACTAAACGAAACTACATCGTTTTGTACTATGTTGACACTAGGCCCGCTTGTTGCAACGAACCTTCTTTGCTGCACGGAGCCTAGGAAGCAGCAACTCGCTGCAGTGAAAATTCTTCGTTGCAGTGAGGTTGTTCTGTAAAATTCTGCAGCAACAGCACCCGACCCGCATTCCAAGGCTCCCTGACCATCCGGGGCTTTCCCAACGGCACGGGTGGGTCTTAGGGGACCTTAGGGCAGTACGAAACTTATCCGTTGCCACGTGTACACCAGATATCACATTCTCCCCTTTTAAAAGAGATTTGGTCCCTAAATCTAAAACATACCTTGAGGAAGGAAAAGGTGCGGATACTTGATCCTCATAGCTTCCTCGGCTTCCCACGTAGCTTCCTTGCCAGAGTGGTTCCCCCAGATGACCTTCACTGAGGCTACTTCCTTTGAGCAAAGGTTCTTGATCTGCCAATCCACGATGGCAACTGGTTCCTCTTCATAAGATAAGCTTTTGTCAACTTGAATTGCTTGTGGAGTGAGCACGTGTGACTCATCGGGCATATACTTCCTAAGCATACTGACATGAAACACTGGATGTATCTCTGATAAACTGAGAGGCAATGCCAACCTATAGGTCATCGCTCCAACTCTCTCTAGGATCTCAAATGGGTCGATATAGCATGGATTTAACTTACCCCACTTACGGAACCTCACTACTCCTTTTATGGGAGACACCCTCAGAAACACATGATCACCCATAGCAAATTCTAGATCTCTGCGCTGGTTATCAACATAAGACTTCTATCTAGATGAACTTTCTCTAAAGTCTCTTGTACCAAGTCTAGGCCTAGGAACTTGGCTTCCCCAAGCTCGAACCATCCAACTAGAGATCTACAGTGTCTACCATACAACACTTCAAATGGTGCCATCTGGATGCTAGCTTGATAACTGTTATTATATGAGAACTCTATTAGTGGTAAGTGGTCACACCAACTTCCACCGAAGTCTAGCACGCAAGCTTTGAGCATATCCACTAAGGTCTGGATTGTTCTCCCTGATTGGCCATCTATCTGCGGATGGAAAGCGGTAGTCAAATCCACTCGAGTCCCGAGAGCTTCCTAGAATGCCCTCCAAAACCTCGAAGTGAACTATGACCCTCTATCTGATATGATCGACACAGGCACCCCATGAAGTCGAACAATCTCATCTATGTAAAGTTGAGCATATTGAGCTGTACTGAAGGTCGTCTTCACTGGTAGGAAGTGAGCAGACTTGGTCATCCTGTCCACAATCACCTATATGGAATCGAAGCTTCTAGTAGTCCAAGGTAACCTGACTGCAAAGTCCATGGTTATCCTCTCCCACTTTCACTCTGGGATCTCTATCTGCTGAAGCAAACCCATAGGCCTTTGGTGCTCAACCTTAACTTGCTAACACACTAAACATCGTGCCACATAGTGACTAATGTCTCTCTTCATGCCTTCCCACCAATATAGCTGTTTAAGATCTTGGTACATCTTTGCTAAACCAGAATATGTCGTACTGTGGGACTCTTCCATCAATTTTTTCTTCAACTCACCCATATTGTGCACACATATACGATTCCCAAAGTGCAACACACCTTCTGCATCCACTGAAAACTCAAGGCTCTCTCCTCTGAGTACATCCTCCACTAGCTTAATCAACGGGTCTTCCCCCTGCCATGCCTTAATTTGCTCTACCAAAGTTGGCTGGGCCCCAATGTGAGCAAGAAAGGCTCCAGACTCATCAAGCCCAAATTGGACTCCCTCTGCTTCTAGCTTATGGATCTCCTCTATCAACGGTAGCCTCAAAGGTGCTATATAACCCAAACTATCCATGGACTTCCTGCTCAAGGCATCGGCTACCACATTAGCCTTACTCGGATGATAAGATATGGTGCAGTCATAGTCTTTCAACAACTTTAACCATCTACGCTGCCTGAGATTTAGATCTTTCTGCTGGAAGATATATTTCAAACTCTTGTGATCGGTGAAGATTTCGCACATCTTTCCATATAGATAGTGCCTCCAAATCTTCAAAGCAAAGACTACCACTGTTCATGCTTCTTGACTTGCCTAGATGCATAAACCACCACTTGATCATGCTGCATAAGGACACAGCCGAGCCCGACTCTAGAGGCATCACAGAACACTGAGAAACCTCTCGTGCCCGAGGGCAACATGAGAACAGGAGCAGTAGTCAAGCAGGTCATAAGTCTTTGGAAACTCTCTTCGTAAGCATTCAACCACTGAAACTTAACACCATTTTCAGTCAACTTGGTTAACGGTGCTACTATCCTTGAGAAATCTTTGACAAACCTCCGGTAGTACCCTGCCAAACCCAGAAAACTATGGATCTCTAACACTGTAGCTGGCCTCAGCCACTGTTGAATCACTTTAACCTTCTTTCGGTCAACTAGGATAGCATCGTTAGACACCACATGCCCAAGAAACGCCACTTGGTCTAGCCAAAACTCACACTTAAAGAACATGGCATACAACTGGTTCTCTCTTAGGGTCTGTGAGACGATCCTAAAGTGGTGTTCATGCTCTTCTTCACTCCTAGAGTACACTAGGATGTCATCGATGAAGATAATCATGAAGTGGTCTAGGGATGGTCTGAAGACCCTATTCATCAACTCCATAAAAGCTGCGGGGGCATTGGTTAACCTAAAGGGCATCACTAAAAACTCATAGTGCCCATACCGTGTCCTAAAGGTCATCTTGGGTACATCTTCACCCTTGATCTTCAACTGGTGATAGCCCGACCTTAGGTCAATCTTAGAGAAACGCTTAGCCCCTTGGAGCTGATCAAACAGGTCGTCTATGCGTGGCAAGGGATACTGGTTCTTGATTGTAACCTTGTTCAACTGTCGGTAGTCTATGCACATCCTCATAGACCCATCATTCTTCTTAACAAATAGCACTGGAGCACCCTAAGGCGAGGTACTCGGTCGGATAAACCCTTTGTCAAGCATCTCTTGCAACTAATCCTTCAACTTTTTCAATTCTGCAGGAGCCATCCGATACGGGGGTATAGAGATGGGCCTAATCTCGTGCTCAAGCTCTATCCCGAACTCTATCTCTCTCTCCGGTGGCATCCCTGGTAGCTCTTCTGGAACAATGTCCGGGAACTCACAAACCATGGGAACTGACTCCAACCTTGGCACTACTGTATCAATGGCTCTAACTGAAGCTAGATACCCATAACTTTCTTTATCCATGAGCCTCAAGGCACTCATGGCCAATATTAAACTGGTTGGGACCGAACAACCGGTACCTTTGAACTCTAGAAGTTCGCCTCTGGGAACATCAAACTTTACGGTCTTACTGTAGCAATCAACCATGGCAATGACATGAAGCTAGCCAATCCATGCCTATGATAACATTGAAATCTAACATCTCTAGCAAATGGAGATTAGCAAGCGCCTCCATACCTCCAACCCACTCCTTATAGACTACCAGTATCAAAAGGGGTTCCCCCGAGGGTGTCCCCACCTAAAAAGGCTTCTCTACGGTAGAAACAGGTTTCTCGAGCCGTGTGGCAAAGAACGGAGACACATACAAATATGTGGACCTGGAATCGATCAAAGCAAAAGCCTCGTAAGAGAAAACTCTAATGATACGTATCACAACATCAGCTGAAGTCGCTGTATCATGGTGTATGAGAGCGAATAGATGGGGCTGTCCCCCACCACATTGGCTTTTACCTTGGCCACCTGAACCTCTACCTCCAGGGCCTCTGGCCCCAGCACCTCGGCCAGCTAGAATGGCCAGGCTATCCTGGGTCCCTGACTGAACCGAAGCTGTAGGGTTCGTTGACCCCTGACTAAATGCTCCCTGTCTGAGCAGACACTCTACATGCTTGTGGCCCTACTGGCCATACTCATAACAAGCAAAAGTGCCAATCATGCACTGCTTAGCATGTTTCCTCCCACAAGTTTGACAGCGGTGGAAACTCTGAATTGATCCTTGGCCACTGTACTGGCTACTACCTTTGCTCTGTCCAGTGGGGCATCTCACGATAGAGGATCCCTAAGCTTTTCCCCGTGGGATAGAGAAGATCATCAGAGTTATCCACTACTCTTCTGAGAGGGCAGCAAAGTTAGCTGGCTTTTAGCTTGAAGGCTAAGCTAGCATTTGGTATGATGAGTTCCTTCAAGGGCGTGGCAACTCTGAGCCACCCTCCTAGGAGGAATTCTGGGTAGTATTTTTGAGGAGATATCTATCAGAGAGCCGCAGGCTCAGATGGTTGAGGAGTTTCTGAGGCTCCGACTGATGCCAGGCATGTCAGTTACAAAGTATGAGGAGAGGTTTACATACTTCTCTGTCTCTGATGTCAACATACTAGCCACTGCCTGGGCCAGGTATGTAAACCTCTCCTCATACTCTGTAACTGACATGCCTGGCGTCAGTCGGAGCCTCAGAAACTCTTCAACCATCTAAGCCTGCGGCTCTCTGATAGATATCTCCTAAAAAATGCTGCCCAGAATTCCTCCCAAGAAGGTGGCTCAGAGTTGCCACGCCCTTGAAAGAATTCATCATACCAAATGCTAGCTTGGCCTTCAAGCTAAAAGCCAGCTAACTTTGCTGGCCTCTCAGAAGAGCAGCTGATGACTCTGATGATCTTCTCTATCCCACGGGGAAAAGCCTGGGGATCCTCTATCGTGAGATGCCCCTGGAAGATGGGTGGATCGATCCTCTTGAAGCGCTTTAAAGCTAAGTCATCGGGATCTCTAACTGGTGCCTGCACCGGGGGTGTCTGCACCAAGGGTGTCTGCACCGATGATGGCTGAACGGGAGCTGTCTAGACCAGGGGTGGCTGAACCCCAGCCTTGGTCTGCCTGGTCAACGCCCCTGTGAGGGCTGCCAAGGCCTACTCTAGTGCCCTGAAACTGGCCTCTGAAACCAAAGATCCGCTGCTACGATAGAAGCCGTGAGAAGAAGAAGAATGGCATAGGGAAGGCATGCTGAATCTGAAAGAACATGTGCATAAGGATAAGACACAGATCTTGAAAGGAAGACAAGACTCTAACTCTGAACTTAGACACGACTGACCACTCTAAAGGCCTCAAGTAACGCTTCGTTAATGAAAATGGGCGCATTTCCATTTGCAAAAACATCATGCTACTTGTGGACACTTGCTCTAGTGACATGCAGGGAAACCTAGCACTCTGATGCCACTTTGTCACGACCCGATTTGGGCACGTGACTGGGACGTTGGGAATCCTCATTTCCACGTAAGCCTCGTGAACTTTGAGTTTCTCTATATGCGCATTTAATATAAAACCATTTACAAAACATCATTTAATCTCTAATAAATCATTGTTTCCACGAAAACTTAATCATAATTGTCACAACGTACCCTGAGGGCGCCGCGATGAGGAATGACGACCGATTTTAAAATAAACATGTAAAAATGGGAGTCGTCACCAACTTTAATTATGGCTAAAATTAGAAAACCTTTTGATTTGCAAAACTGGTCTTTTAAAAAGAGATTTGAGTTTGAGAGTCTAATTATGATTAGGGAAGGGTGGAAACTTAATCCCACTATACCCCTAATACATCCGTATAAATACGGTTACCCTAGAGCTCATTATGCAAATTAATTATAATTTTAAAAATATTTATTTTCCCCAATAGTTATAATTTAAAAAGAAATAAAAGAAAAGAAAAGAAAATTAAATTAAAAGAGAACACAATTTAATGAAAAATTAATTTTGACTTGATAGTTGTTGGCTATGCCGACGTATCCTTGGGTGTAATGAGGAACTCAAAGTCACGTCGTTCTGTAGAAAATATTTCTGTGTTGAGTTGATTTTAATTAAAAAACAAAATAACAATGTGTTGATTGATTTTAATTAAAAAAAAGTGTTGATCGGTTTTGATTTAAATATCTTTTTTCTTTTGGGATGTTGATTTTTATTATGAAAGGAAAACATTTAGACAAGCACTAATTTTAATGAAAACCGACAAAATTAATTCACACACATGTAACAAATACAGTTAATTTGAATATACATATAAAATTAAACTTTAAAAAAATGAATTACTGTTTTTTTATTTTTTTATCATTTTCAGAAGAAAAAGCCCAAAATAAAAAAACCAAAAAAATAAAAAAAGGGGAAAAGAAAAAAAAACTGCCAACAAAAAAAAGAAAAAAACCCAAAAAAATGGAATAAAAAAAAAGCCCAATTATTTATCTTAATCCAAAAACTAACATCTAAACCCAACATAAAAAAAAAAAGCAAACAGAAACAAAAACAAAAAATCTAAACCCACTCTTTTGTTTTTTAACCCAAAGCATAAACCCCAAAAGCAAAAAAGAAAAAAAAATAGTTACTCGCCCAATAAAAACAAATCTGAACCAAAACACAACCACACCAAAAAAAAAAAAATCTTTTTGATGGATTAATTATTTTTAGTTTTATATTTTTTTAGGAAAGAAGATCCAAAAGATTAAAAGAGAAGCCATGATCAATTTTTTTTGAAAACCCCCTAGCCCCAAAAAAGAACAAAAAGAGGCCCAACCCAACAAAAAAAAAACAGAACCTAACAAAAATAAAAAAAATAAAAAATATAACAAATCCCTAAATCTAGACACGACATACACACGCGATAGTTACCACACACACGCACTAACACAACATGGAAAGGAAAAAAAAGAAACAGAGAGAGGGGTGGAGAGAATGAAAGAGAGATAGAGAACATGGGGAAAGAGAGAGCGGAGGGGAAGGAAGAAGGAGATCATGCAAAAGAGTAAGGAGGAGAGAGATCCGCAAGGGGAGAAAGACGCGGGGGAGAGGGACGCGGCCACCACAGGGCTGAGAAGTCGCGGCCGCGCCATGCGAAGGGTGGTCCGACGCGGTGTAGGGGAGAGAGCGCCGGTCACCGCGCCGTGAAGGGGGCCCATACGCGGGTGGTGTGGCACAGCGAGGTTATGCTGGGGGAGCTGGGAGGAGGCTTCATGTTCGCGGTGGAGGCCGATCTAATCACGGCAAACTTGCGGTGGCCTTGCGGAGGAAGGGGAGGGTGTCACGGTGGTTTTGCATGTGGAGGTAGAGGGGCGAGCTCTGCGGCTGAGGGTGGCTCGTGGTGTGTGTTTCTGCCGCTGTTATAGGTGATGGGGATAGGGGTGACTCACGGCTTTGGGAGGCTGAGAAAAGGAAGGGATGCGGCGGTAATGGAGGGGTTTCAGGGCTGAGAGAGGAGGAGAGTAGTGGCTAATATTGGTGGTGGCTATGGAGGACGGAGTTGATGATGATGAGGGGAGGAAGATGGTGGTTGAGGGTGAGATCATGGGGGAGGCAGCGGCGGTGATGGAAGAGGTCGCGGCCTCCCTGGCCTTTTTCTTCCTTTTCTTTTTTTTTTTTTGATGATAGTGATGATGATATATCTACCTTTGTTGTAACTACTAAATTGTTGCTTGGACTGATTTCTCTTTGTATCTATTGGCTCCGCTTGAAATTTAGTTGAAAGGCTGTTGATTTTTGTTTGAAATTTTCGGTTGTCTTGCTCTCTGCTTGGGATAATTGATATCTCGTGGTCACTGTATGTATGAATGTATTTTAATTCTTGTGAAGTGCTTGAAAATTCCTCCTCTGATGATTTCTCAATGTGTATTCTCTCAATATTTCCAATTGCCCCTCTTTTGGTTGCTCTCCTATTTAAAAAAAAAAATCCCTTTGTCCATGAAATTTTGGCCTTATGTATACGCTTGATTGTTCCTATGCAGGCCATCATTGTTATTGACACAGGTTGGCAATTGAAGGAGCCTATCCATTGCAATGAGTATAGGCCAACAGTGGATCGCACTTGTTGCTGATCTGCATCAAGCTTTTTATCTTTTTTCATAATTATTTTCCATTTTAATCAAATGGTTGTATACTTTCCATCATCACTTTGTGCAGCTTGGCGGAGAACGAGCAAAAGAACTTGTCCCAATTTGATAGTGATGATAACGTGATTTTTCAGCCTTTTCATTGTTTTTAATATCCCCATGTCAATGCTCCATCACTCTGTTTCAGCTTTTTCATCATTTTTTCCTTTTTTTTTGGACAAAAACGCAAATGGGCTTGTAACTAAAAAAAATGAAATTGGGCTTAAGAAAACAAACTGAGCTGAAATGATGAATTGGTTTTTTTTTTGGAAATAAACAAAATAAAACAACCAGAAAACTTTTTTATTTTCAAAGGAAATGAAAGAACCTAAATGCAAAATTGTAAATCAAATGTGCATTTTTGGATTTTCTTATTAACGGATCGGAAAAAATTGGGTGTTCACAGTTGCCCCTCTTTACTTGTTTCTTACTGAAAAATATAAAGGTTGAGACTTTAGTATTTTACTGCAAGAGACTAGTAAAGATATGAACACAGATTTTGTCCGGACATACGATGCATGATGGCGATGCTAATGATGACGAGTGTATGAGAGAAAATGATGAATGCATAATGACAATGCAAAATATTCAGATGGATGCTATTAGAAACCTAATGCACCATGAATGCATGATGACAATGTGAAATGATATGATGAATGATGTCAAATGATGAATGCATGCTATTAATGCATGTGAAAATTCAAAAGTATTTACGAAAGCATGTGTAAAACATATGAGAATGAGATCTGTGAGAGGAAATGTATGTGAAATTTGAATGAAGTATATGAGAATGGAATCTGTGGAAGGAAATGTGGATGTAAAACTTGCATATGAAATGTGAATGTGAAATCTGTGGCAACAAATGCATGTGAAATTTAAAGTAAATATATGTAAAAGTAAGTGTAAAAAGCAATAAAAACTTATGAAAGTAAACGTGAAAGCAGAAAAGCTTGTGGAAGTAAACATGAAAGTAGTAAAAGTTTGTGGAAATAAACGTGAAAGCAGTAAAAGCTTCTAGAAATAAAGGTGAAAGCAGTAAAAGCATGTGGAAGTAAACGTGAAAGCAGTAAAAGCATGTGAAAGTAAATGTGAAAGCAGTAAAAGTATGTGGAAGTAAACGTGAAAGCAGTAAAAGCTTGTGAAAATAAACGTGAAAGCAGTAAAGATATGTGAAAGTAAACGTGAAAACAATAAAGCCCTGTGAAAGTAAATGTGAAAGCAGTAAAAGCTTGTGAAAATAAACGTGAAAGCAGTATAGGCTTGTGAAAATAAATGTGAAAACAGTAAAAGCTTCTGGAAATAAACGTGAAAGTAGTAAAAGCATGTGGAAGTAAACGCGAAAGCAGTAAAAGGTTGTGGAAGTAAATGTGAAAGCAGTAAATGCTTGTGGAAATAAACGTGAAATCAGTAAAAGCTTGTGGAAGTAAATGTAAAAGCAGTAAAAGCTCGTGGAAGTAAATGTGAAAGTAGTAAAAGCTTGTGGAAACAAACGTGAAAGTAGTAAAAGCTTCTGGAAACAAAGGTGAAAGCAGTAATAACATGTGAAAGTAAATGTGAAAGCAGTAAAAGCTTGTGAAAATAAACATGAAAGCAGTACAAGCTTGTGGAAATAAACATGAAAGCAGTAAAAGCTTGCAAAAGTAAATGTGAAAGCAGTAAATTGTGAAAACTGTAAATTGTGAAAGCTGTAAATTGTGAAAGCAGTAAATTGTGAAAGCTGTAAATTATGAAAGCTGATGAATTGTGAAAGCTATAAATGTGAAAGCAATTTTTTTTTAAAGGTGCGTGAAAATCAAATGTATAGGTCACAATTTTGATGAAATGGTGCAGATTGATGTGATGATGGTATGATGAATGATGCAAAGTTAGTAGAGTGATGAATTGATGCAAGACTGATGCAGAGATGATGTGTTTTATGACAAAATGATGACAATAGCTTTCAAAAATTAAAATTGCCCTAGTTTGAAGTATCTTCGCATTGTCCTTCAAGAAAGTATTTGTCTATCCCAACAATAATCCGTCTCTCGAGACGAGTAATTTTGTGAGCTTTTCTGTTGCAGGTTTCAAATGTATCTTCTTCTAATGGCGCTTCAACATCCCCTTTTTGCCCTAGTTCTTTCATTGTGTTCTCACTTTATGCCTTGATCACCCGTTTGGATTTCCTTTGTGATTTAATTTTGATCCACGAGCCCTCTGCTTGACTTATCATGTATGAGTTTTGTTAGCAAATTAATCCTTTAGTTGTATTTCAATTATAACATCATGATTATGCATGGTTTTCAAATAGAATATAGAGGTAAAGATCTTGGTAGAAATGAAAGATAAACAGGGACACATAGGTGAAGAAAGATATTTTTATTGGATTTCAAACTGGAAAGTATTTATAGGATTTTAACATCTGTTAAGAGGTAAGGAATGAAGAAAAAAGAGACTGGTAGTGCTGCTTTCATGTGATCAACCCATTTCACTGATTCATTAGCTACACCAGACTCGAAATCCATGATGACGAGTGCAATCCTTCACTGTCAAATTGCCGCAATTTCCATATTCCACATAGCTTCTTGATCATTGGCTCAACTTCTACTATTGCGTAGCCTGCCTTTTCAGGTTTTTAACCTAACATTTTCATTTTCTATGCTCTAATTTTTGCCTAGGCCACCCTTCTGGGTTTTCAACCTAGCGAGCCTTTTATTTTCTTTTTCTTTTTTTTTTCTTATTTTTTGTTTTCAGGCAAAGTATTTCTTCACGGCATCTGAATTGATCGGTTTTGCAAGTACATTTCCTTCCATGTCAGTCAAGATCAATACTCCTCCAAAAAATTCATCTTTTACAATGTAAGGGCCTTCATGTTTAGGGACCCACTTGCCTCTTTTATCCTCTTAATTTGGCAAAATTTTCTTTAGAACAAGGTCGCCGGATTGAAATGTTCAAGGGCGAACATTCTTATCAAACGCTTTAGCCGTCATTTTCTGATATAACTAACCATGGCAGACCGCATTCAGCCGTTTTTCTTCGAGCATGCTCAATTCCTTATATCTCGTTTTGACCCACTGGGCTTATTCCAATTCAGCTTCCACCAAAACCCTTAGAGACGGTATTTCCACTTCTATGGGTGTTACTGCCTCCATCCCATACACCAGCGAATACGGAGTTGCCCCAGTTGAGGATATGACAGAAGTTCGGTAGGCATGTAATGCATAAGGCAACATATCACTCCAATCCTTGTATGTGACCACCATTTTTCCCAGGATCTTCTTGATGTTCTTGTTTGCTGCTTCCACAGCCCTATTCATCTTTGGTCGATAAGGAGCTGAGTTATGATGCTTTATCTTGAATTGCTCACACAGTTTCTGTACATCCGCATTGTTGAAATTTGTGGCATTATCTGTGATGAGCCTCTCTGGCAACCTGTATCTACAGATGATGTTATTCTTTAGAAACTTCACTACCACTTTCCGTGTCACATTGGCATAGGAAGCGGCCTCTACCCATTTGGTGAAATAATCAATAGCTACCAGAATGAATCGACGCCCATTGGAGGCTTTGGGGTTGATTGGCCCTATGACATCCATGCCCCACATTGCAAACGACCAAGGCGATGTAAGAGTATGCAATGGCACAGGAGGAGAATGGATTCGATCAGCATAAATTTGGCATTTGTGACATTTTCTGACAAACTCTATGTAGTCTTTTTCCATTGTTAGCCAATAGTATCCTTGCCTGAGAATCTGTCAGGATAACATGTGTCCATTAGCATGAGTACCACAAATACCCTTATGGACTTCTGATAAGATGGAGTTTGCTTCCCTAGCATCGACACACCTTAATAAAACTCCATCGTAATTCCTTTTATACAATACTTCCCCTAATAAGAAGAACAACATTGATAGTCGTCTGAGTGTCTTCCTGTCATTCTCATTTACTGCTGCGGGATATGCTTTCTCCTTGATTAACTTCTTGATATCGTAGAACCATGGTCAGCCATCTGGCTCATCTTCAATGTTGGAACAGTATACTGGCTTTCTTCTAACTGTCACTTGCAAGGGTTGTACTTCTACTTCCAGATCGAGCTTGGTCATCACAGTCAAGGTAGCTAAAGCATCTGCAAACTGATTCTGATCGCGAGGTAGGTAATGGAAACTGACATCCTTGAACTCATCTTTTAAGCTCATAAGATGATCAAAGTTTGATAGTAACCTATGTTCTTTGACTCGCCATTCTCCATTGACTTGAAAAATGATTAAGGCTGAATCTCCATAGACCTCTAGGAATTACACACTAAGGGATATTACTGCCTTCAAACCTATTTTGCATGCTTCATACTCGGACATGTTGTTAGTACAATCAAATGTCAGTTTCACAGCAATTGGGAACTGTTTTCCATTAGGGGATATTAAGACTGCTCCAACCTCATTCCCTCGGATATTGACTGCACCATCAAAATACATCTTCCATACTAAATCATCTTCTTCCTTATTCTCACCATTTTCTTCTAAAATTTCCAGGACATCTTCATCAGGAAATTCAAGCTCTATCGACTGATATTCTTCAAGTGGGTTTACAGCCAGGTGATCAGCTATCATACTCCCTTTTATAGATTTTCTGGTCATATACTTGATGTCAAATTCTGCTAGAGCTACTTGCCATTTGGACATACTCAAGGAAATATGCGGGCTTTCAAAGATTCACTTCATGGGGTCTATCCGAGATATGAGCAAAGTCGTATAACAGAGCATGTACTGTCGTAGTCTCTTTGCCGTCCATACTAGTGCGCAACAAGTCTTCTCAATAGCCAGATACCTAGACTCGTAGTCATTGAATTTCTTGCTCAAGTAGTAAATGGCTTGCTCCTTTCGACCAGACTCATCATGCTGACCTAATACTGCTTCCATAGACCTATGCAATACCATGAGATATAGTATGAGTAGTCACCCTGGCGTTAGCGGAACTAAGATAGGTGGATTTGAAAGGTAATTCTTGATCCTGTCAAAGGCCTCTTGACACTTGTCATCCCATTTGCTCGAATGATTCTTCTTCAATAGCTTGAATATCGGCTCGCAGGTGGGAGTCAGATTGGAGATGAATCTCGCTATGTAATTTAGTCGGTCTAAGAAACCTCAGACTTCCTTCTTTGTCTTGGGTACTGGCATGTTCTGGATGGCTTTGATTTTATCTGGGTCTACTTCAATACCCTTCTTGCTAACAATAAACCCCAACAATTTTCCCGTGGACGCTCCAAAGGTACATTTTGTTGGATTCTGTCGAAGCTTGTAAGTCCTCAACCGTTCAAATAGTTTCCCGAGCACCGCAACATGACTTTCTCCTTCTTATGACTTTGCTACCATGTCATCCACATACACCTCTAGCTCCTTGTGAATCATGCCATGGAAAAGAGTCACCATCGCTCGTTGGTACGTTGCCCCAGCATTCTTTAGTTCGAACGGCATAACCCTATAACAAAATACTCCCCACTGAGTGACAAATGATCTTTTCTCCTTGTCTTCTTCTGCCATCAAGATTTGATTGTAACCTGAATAACCATCCATGAAAGAGAACCGATGGCCTCTAGCTGTGTTATCAACTAGAACATCTAGATGCGGAAGAGGAAAATTATCTTTTGGGCTTGCTTTATTCAAGTCTCGATAATCCACGCACATTCGGACCTTTCCATCCTTCTTCAGCACAGGTACTATATTGGCTATCCATTTCGGGTAGAGTGGAACCTCCAAGAAACCAGCATCAAGTTGCTTTTTGACTTCTTCTTTGATTTTGAGCGATATTTCTAGGCTCATCCTTCTTAATTTCTATCGTTTAGGTTCTATTCCTTCAATTAGTGGAATCCTGTGAGCCATTATCTCTGGGTCCAAACCGGGCATATCTTTGTAGGACCAAGCAAAAATATCCAGGAATTCACAGAATAGTGCAATCATTTCTTCTCTTTCTGGGTTGTCAACTATTTTCACTTTTTTCTTATCCTCATCAATTCCCAAATTCACAATTTCAACAACCTCATCATGTGGATTTATACCTCTCTCCATTGAATTTATGATTTTGGAAAATTGTTGGCATAACTCCGGATCTTCATCTTGTTCATTTTCATTCAAGTCTGTTGTAACGCAATAATCAGTTAATGGGTTTTCACAATCATTTGCACAGGATAGAGAATCTGAAGGGAATGAGTCCCTGGAATTAAGATGAGACCCGAAATAAATAAAAGAAAAAAGAAAAATAAAAAGATGAAAAGAGAATAGAAAAGAAAGAAAACTATGCATAATCATCTTATTCAGTTGAAATTGAAGTACAACAAAGCAACTAAAGCATCCATTACTCAAGATACAACAAATCATCTAAGGGCACAGAATCCTAATTGTTTAATGGCTCGAGATTAGGGTAGATCAGCCGAGGTATCTCCCTGGTTCCTCCAAGGGTGCTGACAGCTTCATCTGCTTCCATCACCATCACTTCTGCGGGTGCAGGAAATGTATCCCTAATATGTGGGATATTTTCCTTAGCAAATTCAAAAGACTGTTGATTACTTGTGGTTTGATACCCAAGACCAAGTCTTCCAAGATTGTCAGGAAGCGAGATCAGACTCTTGATTCCTTGTAGCTGACTCCCTAATCCTTTTCCTTTTTCAAATCCACTTTTATGCATTATTCGAGCAGCTACTTGATGCATATCACATTTTGATTCCACTGGATCTGCTATCTCAAGGTTTTGGAATGATACCTCGAGAGTGTCTTCAGCACAATCAACATATGGCACTGACACCGGTTTAGTCACCAACAATTCTTCTTCCCTTCTGACAGTAACGAGTTTCCCATTATCTATGAACTTTACCTTCTAATGAAGTGTAGAGGGAACAGCACCTGCCTCATGAATCCAAGGTCTACCTAACAGCATCGTATACCCTGGTTCAATATCCATTACTTGGAATCTAGTCACAAAGGTAGTTAGCCCAATTTGCAGCTGAAGATCAATAGCTCCCATGATCCCCCTCAAAGACCTATCAAATGCCTTAACAATGGTTCCACTTAGTTCAATAGCAGAGGGATCAATTGGGAGTTGTTGCAAAGTGGAGTAAGGAATCACATTGAAGGCTGATCCTCCATCAATCAATACTTTTACGATGTTGCAACCTTGGTATTTCAGGGTGATGTGGAGCACCTTCGGGCACCCTGCTGGATGGGGGAAGACTTCATTTTCTGTTAAGGTGATGGCGTTAGCTGTTCTAATAGCACCCACAATTCCTTCAACCCTATCAGGGGTTATGTCTTTGGACACGTATGCTTGATCTAACACCCTTTGATTGCACTACGGTGAGCCTTCGAAGATAAGATTAAGGAATAAAGCAAGATCTTTGCCGGTGTTTTCTTCAGTTGATCCACCACGTCATACTCACTCTGTTTCATTATCTTTAGAAATTCTTCTTCTTCTTCTTCTTCGTGGCTCTTCTTTATGTTCTCCTTTACATGCACCGCTTGAGAGTCTATCACCTGGGGGTTCTTCAATAACTTCTCAGAAGTATAACACCTGCCACTCCGAGTAAGTCGCCCTATTCTCACAACATTTGTTATGGATTCTGATGCTGAGGGTTCTTTATTGCCATGCTCGTCATTTACTTCTACGCAATTAGGCTCTACATAGGTTACAAGATGGGAAGGCAATCTAGATACCTTGAAGACACGTACTGCTCTTTGACTGGAAGATATCATTGATGAATTGGGTTCTACCAGTGTTTCATACCTCCATGGGACTACATGGTCACTTTCATAAGGAAATGGCTTGGGCACTTTGAAAACAAGTGCTGGCTCTTGGTTGTGGACTTTAAAAACAGGGGGTGCATGATGGATCATATTGATACTTTGTTTGACTTTCTTTGGTACACCAAGCACTCCTAGCTTGATCATCTTGTCAATGTAGAGCTTCAACTTTAGACATTCCTCTATGTGGTGCTTTATTTGGGAACACTCACAGAATAGATCAACTTCGTCACCTTTCACTGTCCTTTTACCTTTCTTTCCTTCAACTTCCGTCTCGTAACCTGCCCTCTTTAGTGCTTCCAAGATCTCCTTCATCAGGAGCTTGGCATTCTCCACTCCTTGACTTGTAATCTCCCCATAGTAGATAGAATTCACCTGTCCTCCAGGATGATTGGGGAACGGGTTGTTCCTTATGTGTGGTCTTGATTCCTCTTTCAACTTAATGGCACCATCGTCAATTAAACGCCATACTGCGCTTCTGAACCCATAACAATCTTCAACTGAGTGTCCCGGGGAATTGGAATGGTAATCACATGTCTGATTTGGATTATACCACCTAGGATCTGGTGGTACAAAGGTCTTCCCCGGACGTGGGCCTAGTAAGTTCTCTCAACACAAGTGTTTAAATAGCTCGACATGGCTCATGTGGAAATCGGGTAAGGGTTGGTTCTCCATTGGAGGTCTATGTGTGTTGTTGGTATTGGATGGTGAAGGAGTTGTGAAGGGATTACTTATCTGGTGGGTCTGGGGTGGTGTTTGGCGAGGTCTAGGTGTCGTTGGTGTATAAGGTCGTGGATAGGAGACGTGGTTGATTTGGTGGGGTTGCGGTGTATATGGTATTTGTGGTGAAATGGCTCTTGGGGATGGATATTGTTGGTAAGATGGGTATTGTGTGTGTAGGTAAGTGGGATAGTGGCTTGGTTAGGGAGTAGGTTGTTAAGAGTGGATGTAGTTAACAGTATTCTCTTTCTTCTTAAAATGGTAACTCTTCTTTGATTGAGACTCGCTTGCTTCTATCTTTATCTTCCCTTCTTGGATATTAGTCTTAATCTTTTCTGTAATTTCGACCAAATCGACAAACTCTTTGACATGGGTCCTTAGCATATTTTTGAAAAAAGGACCTTCCAATGTACGAATAAAATAAGAGCACATTTCTTGCTCTAACATTGGTGGGACAACCCTTCTAGCTATGGCCCTCCATCTCTAGGCATATTCTTTGAAAGACTCATTTTCCTTCTTCCTCATCCCTTTTAGCTGATCTCTAGTAGGTGCAACATTCAAGTTAAACTTGTATTGGCTTGTGAAAGCCTGAGCCAGGTCTTTCCAACACCTGATCTGTGCTCGGTTCATCTGCATATACCATTCCCATGCAGCACCTTCCAAACTCTCAGGGAAAAAGCTTATCAGGAAGTTTTCATCTTTTGACCACATTCCCATCTTTGTGCAATACATTCGCAGATGCATAATAGGATTGGTACTACCGTCAAACTTGACGAGTTCAGGCATCTTGAAGTCTTTGGGAATAACAACACTGGGAGTCAAACACAGATCACTAATACTCATTGAGCCATAGGGGTTAGGCCCACATAGCATTCGGAATTGTTCCTGCATACTCTCTTGTAACTCTTGTTTTAGCTTTAGTCGTTCTAACTCCCTTGCAGTTTCATTTGCGGATCCAGCTCCTTCATCATTCTCATACCCCGCATGTTCCTCATGCTCAGCATTTTCAGCATTCACCTTGGCCATATTCATTGTATCAACAATGAACTTCTTGAATTCCGGTCCAAACATGGACTTCATTATTTCCTTGAGGTCATCAATTTCTTGACTTAAATTCCTTCCTCTGGTAACGCTGTCTATTGCCATAGCTTTTTTCTTGCCTTTATCCTTGGTAGCTTTCTCTTTCTCAACTCTAGATCGTAATTCGTACGGCTCTCTAGCCAATGCATTGGTATTTGACAAAGCTTTCTTTAAAGGAGCAATGTTGGATAACCTTCACAAAAAGTAAAAAAAAAAGATAAACAAATGGAAAAAACTTAAAGATCCTTTGACGGCAAAGAATCACATTTATTTTGACAGCATCGAATTTGATTCATATCCTATTCAGAGGACATAATGTCCATAAGACAGAATATGTGATGGATTTAAGTATAGGGGATTATCATTCCACAATATACTTTGTTAGGAGCATACTAGCAATGTAGAACTTGATATTCTTTCTTACATTCTACATAGAAGAAAAAATTCTATAAGGTAGAAATGTAATTGACAATATATCCAAGGGAGATTTCGCTCCACGATGAATATAGTCTTCCAAGTTTATTTGAAGAGGAATCGGGAAAGTCAAATTTATTTCATTTATTCGAAAAGAGTACAGTTACATCATAGTCGAGTCAAGAATGGCCATTCTCTTTCTCTTAAGACCTCTAGCAAGGCCTTTACTCAAGTTCATGAAATCACTTATTTCATTTGGAAAATGAAACTTGAAATTCCTTTAAACTTCTTTCTTTGCTTTTTCGAAATGGTAAATGAACTTCAGAATATGATGATCAAATTCCTCGGTTAACTTTGTGTATTTTTCTTTCCATTCTTCAACCTTCATTGCCCAATCACCAGCTTGTTTCTTCCAGAATCTTCCCGCATCTTCTGTATTCAGAAGTTGATTTCTACATTTCATGAAACGGGCCCATTCTTGATCACATTCTTCTTTGGCCTGTGCTAAGGATGCATTTAACTTTTCTATCTTTAACTCCAATTCTTCTTTTTGTCCTTGCATTTCAACGTCCAGTTCTTCTTTCATTTGTTCTTGCTCACCAATCTTCATTTTCAATTCTTTGTTTTCTTTGTTTAGCTGGCTAATATGCTTCATAAACTTATTCTTCTCATTAGCCATCATTTGGACTTTCTTTTCAAGGTTCTGAATCTCCTATCTTTGTTTCTCTTGATTAGAGACATCAGCAAGCTCATCTTTCAGGTGTTCAATTAGCTTATCTCTTTTCTCACATTGGCATCGAGTAATGACAACTTCTAGTTCTGCTACCTGCTTTTGTTGTTCCAAGAGTTTCATTTGTGCTTTCATGACCTCCATATGTTCAGCCAATTGAGGATCATTCCTTTTTTCATGAAGAGAGCTATGGATAACTTGAGATACTTCTCTTGTTTCTTTCCATGTGACATACTTGCGGGTACTGATCACAAGTGGTTTACCTAACTCATTTCTTCTGGCCATATGAATATCTCTCCATGCTTCCTTAACTTCTCGTGATAACTTCTTAGTGTGTTCACCTTCCTTGTACCAGAAGTAAAGTCTGCTCAATTGCTTATCTCGTGGCTTCTTTTGTGTCCAACAAAGTTGTCTGAGTACTATTGCTGGCGTGTATGATATGCAACCTCTTGGACCCATCAATGGTATGCTATGATAATTTCCAAAGCTGGGAATGATGTCATCTTTTTCATATTCATACCATGGACAAACCCACTTGAATGACTGTTCTTTTACGTTATCAAATTCAGCCTTCCACTCATGGTCTTCTTTTGGCTTTGTTGGGATACGATGAAAGCTTTTTAGTGGGTCTGAGACACTTCTGATGTGATTCCCTGCATACATATATGTGATGATCCACACGTACAAGAGGTGTAGGCAACATCGAAGCTTTCCTTTTTGTTTCTGATGACAGAAATTCAAAGTTAGAAACGTTTCAGCTAACAAAGTAGGAACTGGATTTCTTTGCTTATTTTCAACAACAAAGAAAACATCCATGGTAGCTTGATCAACTATGTTCGGTGCAAAAGGAAACAATACCAGCCCATAGATAGCAAAAACCAGCACTCTTGCAAAAGTAGCCCACTCTTTTCAATGCCCCAAGTCTCTCAAATGTTCTTCTATGAAGATTTTTGTCACCACTTTTGATTATGAATGTCTTGTCAACTTCACTTGAACCACTAGTACACCCAATAATTCACTGAATTGCTCTACTATCTTGCCACCTGAAATAGATTGTTCCAGATGAAAATAAATAGAGGTGTTTTTTCTCATTGGTAATTTTAACATCCAGGCGTATTCTTCAATGGTGGGAGTGATATCCATGTTTGGCAGCTCAAAATATCTCAAAATGGGGTTCCAATATTGAGCAAGAACATTGAGGGCGGAAGTTTCCACTGATATGAATAGCAGATCTAGAATTGACCCATATTTATTTGAAAAAGCTTTTTTATTTTCATTGGGCAGCAACTGGCTTAACCGACGTAAATTTCCCAGAGAATTGGTATTTCCCATCACATTCAAATGCTTCTTCAAGTTGGATACATTGCTAGTATATTGTGCTCTTTCCATCATTCATTGTCTAATATGATGTTGTTCTTTTGCCACCAACAGATCCTTCAAAAGAAGAGAAAATGAATGAGATGCGTGTCATGAATAAAATAAATATGCATGGGCATGAAGTGAATGCATGAATAAAAAAAATGGATCTTTTTTTTAATGCTTAAATGAACATGCTAAATGAGAAAAAATGTGAATGTCATGCATGATTGAAATATGAATTATTTATACACAAACTGATAATGCATGCTGTAATGTCCATGATGAATGTTATATGATATCACAAATGCATGATGTGTAAAAGATGAAAAAAGAAAAGAAGTACGCTCCCTTATGTCCTAATAGGATGGAGTCTAATGCTTGGTTCTATGGTCAACCCTATTTAAGGTAGGCATCTAGTGTCATTCTATCAGTGCACAGCTTTTAGGTGGATCTAGACCCTTAAAAGATTGTGGTCCCCAGGCTGCCTTTACCGATAAGATAAAGACCTACTTCCATGAGTTAAACCATAGGGACATGAAAGTCACAATATGGCAACCCATAGTTCCAGTAACAATCTGAGCGGATGAGTCAACAACTGTTAGGGAAGCATAAGCCTCACAATAACAATGTCAAAACCCCTTCTTGTCCTATGGCTCTCCAAGGCTCAGGTATAGAGCCCAAATTGTGTGTGAGGACAGTGATAGTGAAAGTGTGTGCAGGGAGCATACAAACCATGTAATCCTAAACACTCTATACAACCCTGCAAAACAAATCAAAGAAGCACATATATATACAAAAAGTCTTCTACCCTAAGATTCTAAATGTATACAAAAATAAAATCTCTATCTTAAGATAACAAATATTTACAGATAAAATGAACAAATATTTACAAAAAGGAGACAATTATTTACACCAAAAAATAAAAAATAAAAAGAGTTATTATGGGGAAAAAATAAACATAATAAAATTATAAATATTTGTATAATTTACTCTAATAGGTTTGACTCTCAAACATCCCCAATGGAGTCACCAAACTGTCACAACGTACCCTAAGAGCGTCGCGACAAGGAATGACGACTGATTTTAAAATAAACATGTAAATTTGGGAGTCGCCACCAACTTTAATTATGGCTAAAATTGGAAAACCTTTTGATTTGCAAAACTGGTCTTTTAAAAAGAGATTTGAGTTCGGGAGTCTAATTATAATTAGGGAATGGTGGAAATTTAATCCCACTGCACCCCTAATGCATCCGTATAAATACGGTTACCCTAGAACTCATTATGCAAATTAATTATAATTTTAATAATATTTATTTTCCCCAATAGTTATAATTTAAAAGAAATAAAATAAAAAGAAAAGAAAATTAAATTAAAAGAGAACACAATTTAATGAAAAATTAATTTTGACTTGATAGTTGTTGGCTACTGACGTGTATCCTCTGATCTGATGAGGAACTTAAAGTCACGTCGTTCTGTAGAAAATACTTCTGTGTTGAGTTGATTTTAATTTAAAAACAAAATAACAATGTGTTGATTGATTTTAATTAAAAAAAAAAGTGTTGATTGATTTTGATTTAAATCTCTTTTTTCTTTTGGGAAGTTGATTTTTATTATGGAAGGAAAACATTTAGAGAAGCACTAAATTTAATGAAAACCGACAAAATTAATTCACACACATGTAACAAATATAGTTAATTTGAACATACATATAAAATTAAACTTAAAAAAATGAATTACTATTTTTTATTTTTTTATCATTTTCAGGAAAAAAAAGCCCAAAATAAAAAAACCAAAAAAATAAAAAAAAAGGAAAAGAAAAAAAACTGCCAATAAAAAAAAAGAAAAAAACCCAAAAAAATGGAATAAAAAAAAAGCCCAATTATTTATCTTAATCCAAAAACTAACATCTAAACCCAACATATAAAAAAAGCAAACAGAAACAAAAACAAAAAATCTAAACCCACTCTCTTTTTTTTTTTTTAACCCAAAGCATAAACCCCAAAAGCAAAAAAGAAAAAAAAAACAGTTACTAGCCAATAAAAACAAATCTGAACCAAAACACAACCACACCCAAAAAAGAAAAAATTCTTTTTGATAGATTAATTATTTTTAGTTTTATATTTTTTTAGGAAAGAAGATCCAAAAGATTAAAAGAGAAGCCATGATCAATTTTTTTGAAGACCCCCTAGCCCTAAAAAAGAACAAAAGAGGCCTAACCCAACAAAAAAAAAACAGAACCTAACAAAAATAAAAAAATACTTTGAAAATCTTTTACGGGGCAAAGTAGAAGTTTACGGACAAAATGGATGGTAGTTTTGCTATGAGCCTATGAGTGCCTTGACCTCAAGATGTTTCTAACACGTTAAAACATTCTCAGGAAATAATCCGAATTAAGTACCATTATTAAGATCACCTCTTTATGCAGGCTTTGAATATCCAAAATTCTAAATAATATCTACCATTCAAATCACCACTTCCAGTAATCTCTTCGTTGTTGTCAACCATGAAGTTGTTCAAGGGACAAGCTCTTCCAAGTGGAAATGCATGATATTATATCAAACGGTGAGGATACATGAGTTTGCAATCTTTCACTCAAATAGTGACTAAGATTAATATTTCTGTAAGGCGATGAATTATGTGTTCTAAGCCTAATGTTACAGATCAAATCACAAATTGCCACAAAAAGGGGGCACCCTAAAAAGAAGGGGGGAAAAAAAAGGTACACACCATATTGAACAAGTGTTGTGGGTTACCAAATGTTTCCCATGTCATCATCTTCAATACCTAAATAGTAGACCCCGATTAATGTAAGCCTGCAAATAGGAAAGTTGGTAGAAAAAGTTGACCTTCAGGTTCCTTGAGGGATTTATAAATAGCTAGCCATGAACAATGAAGCATTGCAAGGATCATCATAGAATATTTCAGACACCAGAAGGAAAATATCCATTTCATTTTCACAAGGAAGTCACCATAAGAGAAAAGGGAGGAAACTATCCAAATTAGAAAATCAAGACGGCAGGTGAACATATGCATTCTATGGCATTCCAAAATTTAGATTGGTTTAACAAAAAAGGAAAAAAGTGACAAGTAGAGTTCAAGTCAACTAATGATGCATGAAGCACAGATTAGGACAAATACAAGATAGATGCAGAACTTTTATTTATTTATTTTTTGTTTGTGCTGTGGATTCTTGAAATTTAAGATATAGAAGTAGGGTAGAAGAGTAACAAGCTAAGCCAAAATAATTTTTTGTTTTGATCATTACATAATGCAGTCTGGCCTTTCCCTATATTAGCACGTTTACAACTGAAAACAGGAATCAGGAGAACATGTCAAAACAAAATTGTCATGTGTTCACCGTCCGAGGAATGAGAGTTCAAGGTTCTTTTTAAAATATAAATGCATGCATTCAGAGGCCCACAACATGAGTTGCAAATTGTGTCGGACAAAATATCAATTGCAGGCTTCAAAGGCGTGTCTTTGCAATCTTGAATCTAGAGACTCTAGACAATGATTTATGATTATGAGAGACCAATTATTGTATGATTTGGCATCGGCATTTCAGGAACCCATTCATGGCAGATATAGAAACTTTTTGGTCAGGGAGGAGCTTGGCGTCAGGAACATAATTTGCAAATGCACAGTGCACAGAACACCATATTAAATGCTACTGATAATAAGGAAAATTCAGCACACCCTCATATGCCACAGTACTTATTTTAGCAGCTAGTAGGCACAGGCACGAGCACAACCACAAAAGTAACATTACAAAGACTAAACTCAGGACATGAAACGACAGGACTTCAACAGTCAGTGAAACAAGATAACAACACTTCTCATGAAGTGAACACATTTAAGTCCCCACATCAAGTGTCCTGGCTTGGCCATTCACTTCTCTAGACACCATAATGTTTTCACGATACTGACACTCTGACAGGAATAGGATGGTTCAAGAAGGGCATTGTACTTTGAATCTTTATGAAGTAACCGAAAAAGTAAAATGAACTACTCCCTAGCCAAACAGTACAAGTCGTAGTTCATTTAATTAAAGGCCCAAATGTTCTTTCATAAGACCGATGATAAGTTGAATCCCTCCTCCAAATTTACTGCCAGGTTATTTTTGACTTGATTAAATTGTACTTAGTTACAACCTACGTAAATGGTACTTAACAAAACATGCAGTGACTGCAACTTGATTAAACGGGAATGGAATTATTAAAAAACATAACGAGCCCTGGAATGCATTTTGGGTGCCACAGTCGTAGGTTTGCTAAGCAAGCCAAAATGTATCACAGTGCCTAGAATACAATTACAAGTACAACACAAAGGCAATTGCAATTTCAATACTTAAGAATATCACAAAATCAAGGTCATTTATAAGAATTCCACTCATTTAAATCAGTATTGAAGAACAAGAGATATGGCCAGTAAATAAAATATGGCAGTATGAGTGGAACTAATCAAGAAACCTTATTCACTTGGTTGTTGGTTCTAACTAAAATCTAAAACCATTCTTACTAAAAACGACTATTTCCCAATGAGATCTATACTAATCTACTAAAGAACAGTGTACGCTATACATGTTGGAAGGATTACAATCCTAGAGTATTCACCCGAATATCTAATTCTTCAAACTTGGAATTGTGGTAAAATAGTATTTTTCCTGCAGCAAGAACCCTAATGGAAATCCTTAATCAGAAAAGGATATAGATTTACAATGTTAAACAGTAAGAAGCCAAAGTGCAGTGGACAAGTATATGTCAGTTTAAGGACATGACTAACCTGAAGATAGTGACAATGAGGACGATTAAATACATGGCAGGTTTGGCTATCCGAAATTTCTTCTCAGCATTAAGTACCCTAAACACTTCAGTAACATCAATGAGATGCTCCCGTTTCACATACCTGAATCGTCAAAACAGAACAGAATACCCATGACAAAAGAACATACAGGTTCACAAGAAAAATACTAGAAGGAAGTACAAAACCAAATAAGTACAAACAGAAAATCATTAAATCGACTCAGTTTCTCTTATTCATTGTAATCTTCTTCTCAGTATTTGTACCAACAAAATATGACTCAATGTGCACACAGATACACAACTTGGAAAGCTTTTAAACACAAGCCTAGCTTTGTCATAATGGATGGATCATAAGTTAATTTCGTTTTTTTACAAGCAGCATACAAGGCTAAAATTTTAAAAGCACCAAAAGTCCGTTTCATTTACACAACCAGTAAATAAGATTAACAAAACAGTAGCTTAAGAGTGCGAAATATTAATTTAAAATGCCAAACATGCAAACAATATAACTCGATATAGCCAAACACAATATAAAGAATTCCACCCAATTTATCAGCATGAAACATCGAACAATTTATATGATAAAAATAAGGGAGATAAAATTATCAGACAGAATGTTGTTTGAATCAAAACCTCCAGATACTGACAGTAAGAAGGAGAAGGCAAAACAACAAGTTCAAATGGGTTGCTGCTGGCCACAGCAGCAGAAGAACAATATTTGATGCATTTATTCTATCCTCAATCTCCACGGAGAAAGAAGTTCAACAACTAACAGCTCAAATAGCAACGGAGTATTTAAAAAGTTCAGAACACTCATATACCAATTTTAAGGTGAAGCGGGAAAATGAAGTTGAGGTAAGCAGCATCCTCAAATGAAAATAACTGCCAATCTTCTCTTTCTTTTCTTTGCTGACTCTCTTTAAAATATGAATTAAAGATAGATGAAGAATGAACCAGTATACCCAAAGCAACTTAGAATAGAAGTCTCCCAACTATTATCATTGGAAAGATATTCCAGTGAACATGTAACAAAAACTGCATGGAAGATCTTTAGACAAAAGTTTGAATAAACACACAACTATTACTGTATTCATATCATATAAACACTTCTATACCTTGATTCCCCAAGCAAAGTAGATCCATGCATGCAATATATGCAGTGGAAAATAAATCAAAATTCAAAACCTTAAACATCCCTAAAACATATCTGTTTCAAGTCAATCCTTAAAATTTAAAAACTAGCATAATTTACAAGACAGGATAACACAGCATCAGCAGCAAAAACAACACAGATAAATATCATGTAATAAATACAGTGTCCCCAATATATTGTCCACTTCCATTTGCTAACAAAATTGGAAAAAAAAAATGAAACCTAAAAGTTCCCTAAAACGTGGTTTGATTCAAGCTAATTCTTGAAGGGTTACCTAACCATAGGTCCTTATTGAGGCACATGTTGAAGAATCAAAACCAGAAATTAATGAATGAAACATAGAAGCTTTTGTAATACTTTCTTCTTCAAGCAACTAACGACGAGTACTGGAAAATGCTAGACAGCCAGAAATTTTGACAGAATTTAGTCGCCAGAACGATATGGCAAATTTATTGATCCATAGATCATAATATTTTATTTCTTCCAATGGTCATTCTTGTCTTCTATCAAAATTTCAGATAATTTGTTTTTTTCTTCCTATATAGCATTGCTGGTACTAAAATGCTATTTTGACTCATCAACATGTGCCCTAACAAAGCCCATTCCAGAACAGTAAAAAATCTTGACAATAGCACAAATTATAAGCCTAGGAAAAACAGCATATGCAGCAAACACATCACACATAAATATAATAATGCTCTAAATACAGTGCCAACAACATATACTTCAACTTCATAAAGGGGCGGCCTAATGCACAAGTCTTCCACTTGCTGGGTCTCCGCAGGGTAGAAATAAGTAATCTTACTCCCCGCGAAGGATTTGAACCCGTGACATTCAGGTCTGAAAGTCACAAAACAGTAACCTTAACAGTGTATCAAGGCTCAACCTCATATACTTCAACTTCATTCGGTAAAAACAAAATAAAGAGAGAAAAAAAAGTTATATACTCACAGCATGAGATGATAGCCAGTCACAGGAAGAGTGAGCAAGAACATGAACCAGTGGCCAGTGAAGAGGCAGAGAGCACAGAGCACTCCCTGCCCTATGAACTCGGGAAGAACGAAGTAATTAATCCGAGAAGACGCATCAAACGGGTTTATGTAGTCAGCTTCCAAGTCAGATAGTATCAAAACCTTAAATACACCGGGAAACAAAAAGAAAAAGGAAAACCAGATAAATTTTAAAAATTTATTGAAGCTAAGAAAAATTATTCGCAAAAAGGGGGGAGAATGGAGTTGAATGCTCTCTTTGTAATGCAGGGATCACATTGATATTGACATAAAAGGAAAAAAAAAGAGGCGCTGAAAGTGAAAGGGAGAAGACCTGGTAGAAAGTTGAGGCGAGGAGGGCAATATTTGAAGGGAAGCAAATTACGAGCCAAAAGAAGAGATTCCAACCCATTTTATTATTTTACTATTTACAGAGAAGTGGCAATGAAGTGTTGTGTGGGGGGAGGTAGGGTTTGTTGAAGGATCGAAACTCTTGGAAGGGAGAGAGTGAGGCGGGCGTTTGGGAACGGAAGGGCGAGGGTCCGAACTACGGAATTTTGAGAGACTGCGGGGATGGTAAACGCATAGAGTTGACACTGGGTTTAGTTCACTCTTTCACTAATAACTAAATTCTGAAATCTACACCCGAATGGCCGCTCTCACCAGTTGAACCGTAGCCGGTATCCGGTGTTTGTTTATTCCAAATTTTGATTATGTATCTGGACAACAAATAATCAAGAATTCTCTTTGATTAGGAGCTCAATTAGCTTAAGCGGAACTTTTATAGATAACCCCGAAGTGTTGAACGTCAAATTTTTGCTTTTTAATATCTCGATTAGGAGAGCAAAAACCCACTTCTTTTTTTGGGTTCTCGCGTCAAAGAATCAGTGTCAAGGTGTGTGAAAGAAATGTAGATGAAATGCATAGTGAGGTATGCGTGAAGTGTAATGGAAATTGTAATGACAATGGATAAAAAGTAAAGGGCACAGAAAATATAGAAGATAGAATATGTGAGCTGAAAAATATAAATACGTGAGCTGACAAATATAAATTACAAATAGTATGAAGGAAAATAAAGGAAATCTACGTCTAAGAAAGCAAATGAATAGGGTTGATA
This sequence comes from Dalbergia cochinchinensis, assembly GCA_031216125.1. Lineage (NCBI taxonomy): Eukaryota > Viridiplantae > Streptophyta > Magnoliopsida > Fabales > Fabaceae > Dalbergia > Dalbergia cochinchinensis. The sequence continues at coordinate 49,610,145 of CM062375.1, forward strand.
ACAGTTACTTTGAGAACTCTATACTATGTCTCGTGGCACAAGATAACTTGGTCCCTCCTACGTTGGGGATCAACATTAGTCTCATTCTAAAAATAATAAAATAGTCCTTCCCTAAGTTGTTTAAATAGTGCAAAAAATTTATGAAATTGCAAATAGTCCCTTGCGTTTTTTGGATTTATTTCCAGAGGAAGTGACCCATTGGCTATTAAAGAACAAAAGGGCTGAGGTGGCCCCTTGGCAATCGTGAGTTCCCAGATCTTGTGCTGACCTCCATCCTGGGTCGAGGTTCGAGGGTCCTGCCGTCAAGGGCTCTGCCTCTGTTGTTGCTTCTATCGTGGGTCGAGAGTTCGTCTTCCTGTGTTGCTTTGCTGGCCCCTTGGCGAGCTCCGCGACAACGCTACCGCCGAAATCCGCTATGTCCTTTCCCGCTTCTCCTCCTATCTCACTATAATCATGGACAACTTCGACGGCCTCGCCATTAATCGAATCAGCTTTGATTAGGTACTTTTCCTTTCCTTTTCAATTTCAATCCTCTTTTCTTGATCTTTTTTCCAGTTTAAGGTTTCCAAATTTGTATACAGCCTTCTTGCTATAAAATTACTTGGGGTTTTTTTTGCTGTGAATTTAATTTGGACTTTATTGCTACAAAGTTATTTAGAGTTCTCTTGGTACATTTTCTTTTTTATTTTTTTTCTTCTTCTGTCAATTGTGATACAGTTCTTGACACAAATTTATTTAGTGCTTTCTTGGTGCAAGCTTATTTATGGTTTTCTTGGTACAAATTTAATTGGGCTTTTATTCTCTTTTTTTTCGGTTGAATTGCTGGGATTTATGTTACAACAAGATGCGTTTCTTTTTATTTGTGGAGAGTTCGTGACCCTGCGGCATGGGTGTAGGTCTGGGGTGAGCTTCTGTTGTAGGTTAGATTCAATCGAAGTTTGGTATATGCTCTCCCTCACGATTGAAGGCTCGTCACTTTTTGAAAGGAATATGAGAAAAGGCATTTTGGCACATTGAAGTTGAAGATCCCGAAGTTGATTGCACAAAAAGGTACGATTGTGAACTTCGTGCAATCATCCCTGCTTTTTGTCATTATTGGGCTTGACTTTGCTGTTGGAGTGAAAGAGTTAAACTAGTATGATAGAAGGTTAGGCACGGGTCTGTACATAGTAAAACCATTTCATGGTTTGTACATAGTAAAACCGTTTTTTTTAATCATTGTTAACAAAAAATTAGGTGCATTCATCATCAGTCATTCCATCAAACCAATGGTACAAGAGTGAAAACTTATAGAATTTCATACTTGATTAGGCTTCTTATTTTCTCTTTTTCTGATTAAAATTCAGAGCGTAAAATTTTCATGCACAACACTACTTATTTCACCTTTCTTTTTCTTTGATCAGATACTTATTTCTCTCTTCAAATGAAAAAATAATTTACTTCTTAAATTTTAGAACCAAATGTCCACTCCCTAGGGAAGTTCCAACCTCCAGACCAAAATTTGTATGGGCTATGCACCAACCTAAACTGCTATCCCCTTTCTTGTTTTTAATTTTCACTTATTTTTAGCTTTGATGATTTTGAAGTGACCAAAGTAATATAGATCGGCCACTGTTTCTTGTCCCTGATGCTAACTTATGAAGGCAAATCTACACTGCATTTTAAATGTTATGGACAAACACCTTAATTTGTTGGACCATATCATTGTTGGAAAATCTGTCGCCTTTGAGTGCTCTTGATTATGATTAACCCAATGACCATACATTTGTAGGGATAATCTATACCATTATTTATGACTAGTGAAGATCCTGTTGGTGGCTGGACTGGTTCTTGAAATGGATGAGGTAATTTTTTTCCATGAATGTGATTAACAAAGTAAATGAAGGGCTTCTGAGTTGTCTAAGAGAGTTGTTTATGTTAAAGTGTGTGATTGTAATGGAAATTATTTGTTTTTCCAGGAAGAAGAGACAAATGAGCATGCAATGAGTCAGGAGTCTTTGATGGACAAGGAACCCATTAATGGGGACACGATGGATGAGGAGCATAGCGATGAGGATGTTACTAATGGGGATCCCATTGAGGATGATGGGATGGATAAGGTTTCGTTTCATGAGGACGATATGGTTGGTTGTGGTAGTGATTATATCCACATGCACAATGATCATTGTGGTATTGACTCTATGGAAGACTTAGGGGTCATTGAGTTCTGGAATTTACATGAAAACGACTTTAGAAATTATCATTTTGGTGATAATGCACTGGCCTATGAATTTTACAATAGGTTTGCAAAGAATAGAGGATTTAGTGCAAGGAAAAGCAAGACTAGGACGAATAAGGAAGGGCTACTTGTCATTCAAATTTTTGTATGTTCTCGAGAGGGATATAGACCGTTGAAATACTACAACATGGAGAATCGGAAGAAAGAGCCAAGAGCAGAGACCCGATGTAGGTGCACTACTGGGATGAAGGTTCATCTTGAAAGGTCAATTGGTAAATGGGTGATAACATGTTTTTCAAATGAGCATAATCACAAATGTTTGGACCCAAGATTTTATGGAATGATGCCTGCTCATAGGAAGATGACAGATGCTGACATTGGGTAGATGAATAGTATGAGGAGGGGTGGTAGTAGCACGACATACATATATGGTTCAATTGCTAGTCAATCTAGTGGGTATCAACATGTTGGTTTTGGGCTAAGAGACATGTACAATCAAGTTGCGAAGCAAAGGCATCAACTTGCAGGTGATGGAGGTTCAGCACTGGTATTCCTTAGGAATATGGCATCTAGCGATCCATGCTTTTATTTCAAGCATGTTATGTAACGCCCCGATTTTCTGTCTGAGTGGAAAATGACCAAAATGCCCCTGAGGGCATTTTGGCCCGACCGAGTCGAGATGGCGACCCGGCAATTCTCAAAGGGCCAACTCAATGTTTGAAGGGATTGAATGACCCTTGAGTGGTTAGGAGGCAAAAGTCTCATTTTCTACGATTTGGGTCAAAATGACCAAAATACCCTATAGCGTTATCTGTGGAGTAAAGAGTCTTGCGTTTGAGCAGAAACTTTCCCAGAGGTTTAAAACCATATTTTTACATGTTTCAAAATGTCTACATTTGAGCCCAGTGGTCTCGGGCAGTTTTAGTGCAAAATTACGATTTTGCCCCTAGAATAGTGTTTTTGAGCTTAATGATGTGATTAAGCAAACCTAAACAATATTAGACTCTAAACGAAGATTAATTAATTTCCATAATTAATCTAGAGTCAAAATAAAATATTAAAATTAATTAGAACCTAAGATTGCTTAGATTAGATTTAAATCTCTTTTCTAAAACTCAAGATTTCACTCTTGGAATCTTGAATAGTATTTTCTCTCTCCAATTCCTTAAATCAAGGAATTGTGTCTAGAGTTGTTTATATACACTAAAATGAATTTATAACTCACTAATGATGCAAGAACACTCCTTAATTATGTCTTGACAACCTTGATTACCCATTTTCTCACCTAAACACTTTCTTACAAAATCCTAATCTTAATCCTAATCAAAGATACACCTAAACACAACTCTAAACCACAATTAAAATGCAAAAGAACCCTCCCCATGGCTGATGCATTTCGGCCCTCTCTCTCTCAATTACCACACATGTTGAATTGTTTCTCACTCAAAGAACCATGCTTGAAGCCATATCTTGAACCATACCTCACCATACTTTGAACCATACCTCACCATGCCTCAAGACCACATTATCTCACCTCATGGAACTCATGGGCTGCCCATGAGGCTGATGGCCGAAGCTCCTCCCCCTCCATGCACCTTTCATTTGTTTTATTTCTCTATAAATAGCTTGCTTGGGTGAACTTGTATCATTTTGGGTTCATTTGCTAAGTGTAAGTTTCCAAAGAGCACTTCAAAGTTTCCTTTTTCTCTCAAGTTCAAGTCTTCAAGTTCTTCATCCTCTTCTCTCATTCCAACCTCCTAATCACTAGGTAGGGATTTTCTTTCAAGAGTTCTTTTATTTAAAGTTCTTAATTTCTTTATGTGTTCATAGTTTCTCTTGAATCTTCTTTTGAACTTCTTTTCTTCTTCTTCTCCTCCATGTTTCGGCCATGAGCCCTTTGAGAGCAAGGGAATGAGAGCTTGATGATGAGGTTCCATGATGATAATGTTCATCACTTGGATAATCTCTAAAGCTTGACCTTTGTTTTTAAGTTAAAGATGTTTTCTTTTGTTCTTTCTTCTTGAACCTTGAAGCCTTTCACTTTGATGATGTTTTAAAATGATTAACATGAACTCAATGATAAGAACTCATGATGTTGGTGTTAATGCATCATCAAGATCATGGTCTCTAGAGTTTCAAATGTTTCTTTCCTTCTCCAACAATTTCGGTTCCTTTTCCTTTTCTTTCTCCAAGATTTCGGCCATATTGGCCAAGGAGGTTCACAATGGCTTGATGATGAGAGCTTCTAGATGATGACTATGTGTTCATCACAATGAGGCCTCTAGAGCTTGAGTTTTAATAAAAATGTTATTTATGTTTACATTCCAAGAAAAGAAACTTTGTGTTTTAAAGAACCCTTGAGGTTCACTCTTGTTTTCACCTTACCTTGACATGATAAGTTTGAGTTGAGGTTTAAGTTCCTTTAAAGTCTTGTATGAGCTCTAATAAGAAATAAAATGGACTAGCATTCATATTTAAATTCAAGCTTATGCATTACATGTTTAATTTGAGCTTTGCATTCATATCTAATTTCCAAGCCATCACCTAAAGTTAAAGGCTAAAGAATGGAGTGCATCTCATATTTATATTCTTGTCTAGCATATTTACCTTTCATCACTAAAGAACGTAAAAATTTAAAATGAGGACTTGCACTATCACCTAACTAAATCTCAAAGCCTTTCTATTTCGGCCTTAAAGTCGATTGTTGTTGGGCTTAGAGCACTAAAATAAAGAAATAAACTTGCATATTTATATTTTAAGTTTTGCATATTTATATTTCCAGTCTTGCATATTTAATTCAAGCTTCGCATATTTATAATTCAAGTTTTGCATATTTACTTTAAGCTCTCACTTTACTTTGTAATGAAGAATAAAAATGAAGTGCATAGCATGTTTAAATTATGTCATCACTTAAAAGACCTTAGAGCTCAAAGACTTGCCCATTTTATCTCAAGTTAAAGTTTAATGAGGGAGCATTCTTTGAATGCATGATTTTGGCCTTGTGGTGATGATGAACTTGGAATGAGTCTCATCTAGCTTCAAGGACCAATAAGTCAAGTTTTAAGAATCCTTTTAAATCTCATGAATTTGTTTGAGTTCAAGACCAACAAGGTTATAAGAATTTAACTCTTTTGAAGGAGGGATTAAGTGGTCACTGACCTAAGGATGTTTTTAGTCTCTTTCACAAAATAAAATGGTTTGCAAAAGAGTTTTAGAAGTCTTGAAAATGATTCCAAGAGAAACTAGCAACTTATGTGTTTTAAAAATATCAAGTTATGTATCTTTTTAGGACTTAATGTTTCGGTCCTTCCATGATGAGCTTGCTGCTGTATGACGATGTTATGATGTGTTAGATTGTGTAAAAATTACGTGTGATGAGGTAGGAACATTTCTATGCAAGATAGGAGTGCAACTAGCTTTCTAGGAAAATCGTAAAGTCAAAATTTAGCATAGTTTTAACCCATTTATTTTTGGACACTGCCCAAACTGTTTCAATAGGAATATAATCAGGTTAGGATTGTTTAATCATGAAAAATTTCCTTACAATTGAAGTAGGATTGAATTTTAGCACCTATGGAGAAACTAGCAACTAGAAAATCGTAAAACCGCAATTCTAGAACTCTTAGAACATTTAATTCTTAGAATCTGTCCAGCAACCTTATAATGTAGAGAACATGGTTTAAAATTAGTTCTTTGATATAGGAATAACTCATAATTGGTTTAGGTTTAACTTATAGCGCCTTAGGTGAAGACAGAACCAAGAAAGGGTCTAAAACGGAAGTTCTAGAACCCCGCAATTTTAAGATTAAAGTGCTGCCCTTAAGGAATGATGATGTTCAGATTCAATAGAGAGCATGAATAATAATAAGTTTTGTTAAGAGAGAACCCTTAGGTGCATAAAATTTTGATAGAAGATGATAGGTTAATTACATCACAAGTTTAAGGCCCGTAAGGGTCAGAGCATAAAATCTGAAGTAGGACCAAGTGTATAATGAATTTTAATGTTGCTTGTGAAAGTGTGAGGATGATTATGAGAATGCATGAATTTATGATGAAGGATGCATGTTTGATTGACTTATGTGGCATAAAGAAGAATTTGGAAGAAATTCGGCACACTACAGTTATGCCGTCGAATTTCTGACAAATTCGGGACTCAGAAAGTTTTTGAAAACCTATGAAATTTTTATGAGGTACTAAGATGAGTTCTCAGATGACACCGGTTCGGCCGAGCACCTCCAGAGAACTCATGTGACATCGATACCAAGATTAATTCTTGGGTGACACCGGTTCGGCCGAGCACCCCCAAGAAATGCCCCTTAGCCCGTACTGGATAAGTCGGGATTATGTTTATGATTATGTTACACTTATCGGGATTGATAAGTAAGAACTAGTGACGACTAGTTAAAGTATGAGCTCATAACCTAGAGATGTGACACGTTCTGGGTGACACCGGTTTGGCCGAGTACCCCCAGAGCGATTGTCTTTTAGGGTGGCCTATGAGGAAGTTATGATGATTATGTCACAAAGAGAATTTAATTGCCACTTTATGCCACTATTATGATGTTCTTAAAGATATGATGATTATTCTTGTATTAAGTAGAGCCATGCATACATCCATTAATATGTTTGCATCCATGACATTAAGAATCATGCTAAAATGAACGGACCTTGGCTAAATTATGTTTTAGAACCTAAAAATGGACTTAATGCATGCTCACCTATTTCGTTTACTAAACCCAAGATTCCTGAGGACGTAGATGATGACACCTAGGTAGTAGGAGGCCCTACTGAGACTCTTTAGCAAGATTCTCACTCCCTCTATCTCTTTCTTTCCGTCACGTCTTCAGATGGCAACGTTCGTGGTTTTTGTGGACACCCCGACGTGGGAGGTGCACTATGACCCGGATCACGGGTCATATCATTTTGAGGGACAGTGCACGGTGCAAGTCTTCATGTTTGTAGGACGTCTCTTCGCTCACCCCGTGCATACCCATCGCTTCTCCCCAACAACACCCTACGGCGACGACGAGCGAGTTTTTGATTGCGTGCGTACGTATAACGAGAGAGTGCTTCACATGCATACTGCCGCCTCAGCCATGCGTGACTATCCTGATTACATGCCCTGTACCTACTTCTCAGAGACCGACCCATCCGAGGACCCATCTACCCATCCGTATAGCGAGCTCGCCTCGCTCCACCAGCGATGAGGAGGCGTTGAGATACGTGACTTCGACCACGGCTTGCATGGCAATGACCGGAGATGCGGCCACATCGCGGGGGTCACTCTCGATCCCTATTACGCCTCTTTCGCCGAGGAGCTACTTGATTCCGGATATGTGCCTCGCTCATGAGATGGACGTCAGTAGGAGGTGACGTACGACCGATGGAGTACCCAGGTAGAGCATACACCACTTAGCTAGGGATGAACCTTCTTTTGTTTAAAGGTCATCCCGTTAGTTGCACTTGGGTAGGGGAGTTGCTTTTATAGTTTCCGTTGCACTTTCTCTTGTATTTCCTTTTTAGTTGTATTGCTCATGTTGTATCAAACTAAACCCCACTCTATACAAGTGGGCATATCATATATTATATAAATATGCAGTCCAATGTTATTATGGTGTGCCTTTACTTGCTTATGTCATGATGCAACGCGATGCTTGTTTTATTACCTTTCGTGCATTACTAATTAGCGTGTCGCGCGGCTCTCACTTTGCTTTCATAATTCAAAAAAAATTTACCAGTATTTCCGCTAAGTATTTTAAAGTAATAAGGAAGCTATGATGTAACAGACTAATAATTAACCTAATTATGTTCTAGAGTATTGGGTTAAAAATTAGGATGTTACATGTTGTAGATAGGGATGGAACATTGCGTAATATATTTTGGTGTGATGGGACTAGTCGGTCAGACTTTATGCTTTTTGGTGATGTTTTAGCATTCGATGCCACATATAAGAAGAATAAATATAGGTGTTCTCTTGTTGTGTTCTCGGGTGTAAATCACCACAATCAAACCACTGTTTTTCTTCTTTGCTCTAGTATCGATGAGGGAAAGAGACTTATGTATGGTTGTTGGAGCAGTTCTTGGAAGCAATGAAGGGTAAATCTTCGGTCTCTGTTATAACGGATGGCGATTTGCCAATGAGGAATGCAATTAAGAAAGTTTTCCCTAATGCACATCACAGGCTTTGTGCATTGCACTTGATTCGAAGTGTCACCAGCAATATTGGGAACCCTAGGTTCACGTCTAAGTTCAGAACATGCATGCTGATGGACTATAAGATTGGAGTGTTTAGTAAAAAATGGTTTGAACTTGTTAAGGAGTTTGGTGTTCAAGACAAGCCATGGATTATTGAAATGTATGAGAAGAGAGAAATGTGGGCCATTGCACATATTTAGGGGAAGTTTTTTGCTGGCTTTAGAACTACGTCTCGTTGTGAGGGTTTGCACTCTGTTCTTGCAAAGTATGTTAAATCCCAATATGACTTCACTAATTTTCTTACTCATTTTGATCGTTGTCTCAACCATCTATGGTATAATTAGGTTAAGGCAGATTATGCGGTGCACCACAGTGAACCCATGATGCAGACAAAGTTGCAACCTCTTGAGAGGTGTGCAGCTAATGTGTACACTAGGGAGATATTTTTCTTGTTTCGGCCATATCTTTTAAGGGTTGGAATGTTGAAGTATTTGCATACTAAGGAAACAGGTTCATATGTTATTTACGTGCTTGGGAAGTATGGACAACCAAATGATGTGTGGCATGTCTGTTACTGTCATGAACCTTTGGAGTTTAAGTGTTCGTGCCTTAGAATGGAGTCCTTAGGAATACCCTGTGAACATATCATTTTTGTGTTGGTTCACCTTGACATATGTGAGTTGCCAAAATGTTTGATACTAGATAGATGGACCAAAGAAGCAAAGGCAGCTGTTTATGATACTAGTTTAATGATGTGGGATTCTCTTAAATCGAGCCAGTATTGTGCCTTAATTGATTGGTATAGGCAATTGGCAGTTGTTGTATGTGGTAGACCAACTTGATTTGTTGAAGCACGGGACAATGCTATGGCTGACCTTGCAACGTACAAAGCTGAGGATGCAGAAGAAAATCAATTCGCAGATGAAGTGGTCGGTTCTTCTATTAATGTTCCTAGGAACCCTCGTCAGTGTAGGTCAAAGGGCGATGCGGTGGGATATCTAGAAGGAACTCGCAGCATTGTGGAGTTTGTCGCATGGAAGGTCACAAGCGAACAACCTGCCTCTTTCGAAAAGACCTTGAGGATGAACCTAACTCAAACCTCTATGATGAAGATTTTTATGATGAAATGGTGAGGAATAGTTTGCTTGTTAGAGGTAAGACGAATGTTGTACTTATTAATGGGCTGACATGTTTATACCCATATTGCAGGGATATGGAGATCCTCATGGACAGTCTCATAGTGAGTGGGAAGATTGTACCAATCTAGCCTTTGATAACTAGTAGCTTTTTCCTATTTGGGACCTGTTGTAACAAAACTTGTTGCCAAATATTAAATCAGATGATGTTTTATGTTTAGGTTAGTTTTTCAAAAAATACAATGTCTCATATAAAATTTGTGCCTCTTTGCAACATGCAAGGTTCCTTTTGTTTTAACGAGTACGTAAAAACATTGGTTTGTACCTCCTCTTTAATTATGTGTTGTACTCAACTAAGTTCTTTATTCGACTCTCTCTGTAATCGATCAAACTCACGTTCCCTTTTCTAGTGAAGCCTAAATTTATTAATCTTGATGTTGTTAGGTCAAGTAATTTATGCTTGGTTTTGATATATATGCTCTCTAAAGATGTAGCAAAGTAGTAGATTATTTGAATTTTGAAACCGCACTTGGTAATCTCTGTACTACTCACCATGTGTTATATATACATAGCAGTAAAAAGTAAATGTGAAGTTATGATTAAATATTATTTTCATATTTATACTTGTATGGTTTTATCTGGCAAAGGTGTAAATCCATATCGGGGTTGGTACTAATTTGAATATCTGATTAGTCTAAATTCTATTTGTTGTGCATAGTAAATTTGTTGCACCACATATATTTACGTAAATTTCTTTGTCCTTATTACTTGCGATTTTAGTTCTTGATTCGGAGGAAACAAAGTTATGAACTTAGTGTGAAATTAGGAATGTGCAGTGTAAAATATCATTAATCATAACTTTCAGACAAGTGCAGATGCTTTATATTTTTAGCTATGTAGTTGATTGCTAATTCTAAGTGAGGCTTCTACTTGTTGATTGAGAAATAGATAAATCACAAAATATGCATATGTGGTTGCTTTGCATTTTCTATGATTTATGCGCTTGAGTAGGTTCTATATTTGTGTGGCACAATAGAGTTTTGGTTGTTTCGTCCTAGCGCATTTTTGTTTGGGGAATCTTTGTCATGCGCTTTTCTTTATACATTTTGTGGGAATCCGGATAGTGGGATTGCGTTCTTGCTTCTGATCGGGTGATTTTGTGGAAGTTCGGAGGACTCGTATTCCTTGTAGCTCTGAGTACTTTTTTGGATTGTCAACGTTTTCCGGGAATTTTCTTTGCGTTATTGTACAGTGGAGTGATTTTTTCGAAGTTTAGAGGACTCGTATTCCTTTGTAGCTCTGATTACTTTTTTTTGGATTGTCCTTCGATTTTTTTTTCACGTTTTCCGATAATTTTATTTTTTTTCATGGAATTCTATACTTGTGCCATGTTAGATTAATTATTCAACTTAGGGTACATTTTCAACTTGTCCTAAATATTGAAACTTGAACCGAATACTATTCAAATAATTGCATAATAATAATTAAATAAATTTAATAGATAACTTCAACTAATTCATATTTCATATTTCATATTTCATATAGTTCATATAATAAACATATAAACCGACATTTAATTAAAATTTTTCCTTATTTATATTTATATTGAGAATCTTATATTATTTCAATTGTCATGCAATTTTTATGCATGAGAAACAGTGGATTTTCCAAGATCTCTTTCGTGAGTTATTTATGTTTTTTTTTAACTATACTCCCTTTTTACTTTTTGATTCAACTATATTAATTTTTGTTGAGACATAACTTTTCATACTTTCTACCATAAATAACATCTATAAACATACTTTCATATATGTAACAACATAAAAAAATAGATAATTAAATTTAAAATTAATGAAATTATTATATCTAATTTTACTCAAGAAATGTTTAAAAATTTATTTGCTTTAAAACATTATTTATTTGTTGTCAGGCCCTAACATCCAAAATAAATAAATGTTTATCCTATATCTTTAAGAACTTGTGGAGCTTGATCTCAGAAAAAAAAATAATAGGAATTAAGAAAAAAAATACTATTTCCCGAAATATAACAAATTATATTGACTTTTGAAAGGTACTTTAGAATCGGGAGGTGAATTTATTGTATGCCCATTCAATTTGACAACGCTGATAAAAAATTAAAATAGAAACATTATTAAATTCTCTACCAAGTACTAACAGTCATTACAAACACGCATTAACTTATTAAGTAGTATGGATATAGTAAAAGCAAAAAAATAGGGACCATTAGAATCAATCTGTCCAATGAAATTGGAGTATCCATTTCCCACCATAAATCAAAGGATCTACTTAAGCATCATCATGGTGGGTATAAAAAATCGAAGTCTAAATTATGCCACTACTTGGGACATTGACCCTAAATCAAAGTAAACCAAATTCAAAACAATAGAATTATGCTGATACTATCAACCCACTTCAAAATAAACCAGAATTTTTCACGCTCTCCTTTGGTACAAAACAAACCAAAATTTGTAGTCACTAGTTTTATTTAATGCTATTCGTCGTGAATCTTCTGTTTATGTCGGAGGTTGGCGTGTCATGTGTTTCACTTTCCACCATCTCTCTGCTCTAGCCTCCACATCCTTTCGATCTTGTTGCATCAGTCGACCAAAAGTTCCATCCCAAGCATCATGCGCACATGATTTACTAGCAACTGCAAAATTTCCAAATTAATGGGGGGATTGTGGCAATCCTATTGAAGAAAAAGCAGTTTTAAACGAATAACTTACTTTTCCAAGCACTATTGGTATAAAGTCATGTTCCATGTTTATCCATTGTAGAACCCAATCAGTAGAGTCCCTACTAGAAAGACAAGTATTATGAACACAAAAAGTGTAGCTCAACATTTTCCTTCTGTTGAAGTAAATGGGTTATGCACAATCCTAAACTTTTGCGTTTGAAAGATTTTGTTTACCTTTGTTCAAAATTGGGTATGCCCCTTGCATCCACCACTTGCCAACCTGTAAGTTCCATTCCTGATGGTAGCCCAACGTCGGCATAATATTCAGATGCTATCATTTGAGCCAGCACTTCCCCTGATTTTTTAATAGAAAGGTTAGTTGAGTATATTTATATAATTTCTAATAAGTCCAATAAGTATGGCATTAGGTTTTTTTCAAATATTGTACCAGTGTCTTAATTGTGTGTCTCCTAGCATCAATTTGCTCCAAATCAAAATTGGAGTTAAAATAGTAAATTAGGTGGGCTTGGAGGCAGACAACCATTAGATACAAATGATTGCCTTCATCTTCTTTAATAGGAACATATATCTATTGAAAAACATACAAATTAGTCGCTATCCATGTAAACCTATAGCTTAGCAAAAATTCATAGCTTACATACAATACTTAACTTGAATTATGAAGTGAAGTAAAATAAAATTTAATTAGATTGCAAATTGAATTTCATATAAAATATAACACTTTAAACCTAAATAAAACTCACACAAAACAAAGGTAATACATGATGAATTTTTCTGGAGCAATTTGCATAGATGATGAAATACAATCTAAAAGATGGCAATTCCAATTAGAAGAAGCATAATTAATAATATTCAGCAAATGCAAATATAAGAAATTGATAAATTTAGGAAGTCAACTTTTGCTATGTTTGTGGTTTCTATCTTAATCTTGTATTTTAATCATTGTACACACATTCTTTGCTTTGACAAATATGAATGTTAAGAATACTAATAGCAATGTGAATCTAGCTGAGAACTACAATAATAGTGACGAACTAGCATATGGAACAAAGTATGAGCCAATATGAATTAAAATTTTGTGTGGCAATATACAAATACTTGAAAGGCCTCCCCAAGTTTTGGGTTAAATGTAGTAAAAGTCTTTTTTCCACACTAGGTTATCAGAGGACTCATGAATTTGAGATTTGCGATGGGCTGCATATATGTGTTGGTGTAGTGAAAGAGCAACTCCTCTATTGTTTCATTTTGCATCACATGCTCCTGCACAGGTGGTCACATTCAACATGCCGTACGCCAAAAAATAAGTAAATTAATAAATAAATGATTTGGTGTACATACAGCGAAGGAAGGCAGGAGGACCCAAACAGTTTTTTCTATTAGGTCTTGTTGTTCCCATGTGCACTTGAGTGCCTTCAATTCTAGCAGCTGGTGAAAAAAAAATTTACCTAAAATTTATTAATGCACAAAGGCACACATTTTATAAATACTACCTTGTTAGTCAGAGTTTTTCCAGGACAAAGGCTCCATATATCTCGCCTTGTTGCCATTGTGTCCCCAATCTTGACAACATTTTCACTGCCCAGATGGACAACACGATAAATCATTTCAATTCTTCATTACCATAGGCTAAAAAATAACAAATTGTTGAACTTACTCGGGATCATTATCTGTGGAGAATACATATGCCCATACTTGAACCTCTTCTTCAATCATATGTACGTCAGGGGAAGGCATGAATTTGCATCTTATGTGCTACAATCAATTTTGTATCACGTTTTAAACATGGCAATAATATCTGAAATCATAATCACTCATGTGCGTTAAGATAGTACCTTCAATATTGAAGCATAATTATCAGCTTTTTGCATTTGCTTTGTAGTAGTAGATCTTGCAAATTGTGGCGTAGTTGCTTATGGCGCATTTTGGTGGCGACCATTAGTCGTGTAGAAGGGTAATGAGCCAGATGTGTCAAACTTCGGAATCTTAGCGAGCCGAGGGCTTCCTAATGGAGTATTAAACAACCATGTCCCAATTCGGCTGGGGACAAGTTTGGGCTCACTTCCTGATTTATGGACGAAAAGGATTGGGTTAGAAACTTTGTTAGGGTCAATATATAATGCTAAGATATTATTAGCAAAATTTAATATTTGTGTTATAAGGCCCACCTATATTTCGGGCTACCTAAGAAAATAAGATCATATTTTAACCTTTGAAGCTACAGGCCTACGATAATTGCTCCTGGCCAGTTCAAGCGATCTAGCCTTGGTTACACAGCCAAAAGGTGTATTGCCACTAACTTTTGCTCTGCTCGAATTCTTTCTGTACGCACTCCAGATAAGGTTTCAGCGTGTGGTGACTTCAACGTTGATTGGCTTTGATATTTTGTTTAACTGTGACTTGTTCTTTTCCACTAATACCACATCATCCACTCCATCAGAAACCTCAGTAATCACATTGAGCTCATCTTCTACAATTGGACTTGATTTAAGCCCTCTACTTAGTCGTTTAGGAAATGACTCAGGTTCTGGTGTAAGGTGGCTATTATCTTCATCACCAAAATCAACATCACCTAGGATCCCATTGCTCAGGTCATTCACTCCGGTTTCATATTCATGGCGATCTTTTCCTCTTTGGTCATCATGGTAAGCCATATTCTCTAGCACATGCATTATTCCTATCATAGATAACCGGGACTTTTCAAGCTCCTCTACTTTTTTTTTTGAAGGCCCTGTGACACATACATTACAATTTTATCATTAAATTAAACATAGTTAGCCTTGACATGCAGTTGGTAATGTAGCATTATGCAAGACTAGATTTAGGGTCTGTTTCGAAAATGGTGGACATATGTCATTTTGCTTATTATTACCTCCATTGCTAGTAGGATCCTTTCAATTTGTGTGAGGTAAAAAGACTCTACAGTCTCCTTAGGTTGGAATGCAGTGTTGACTCCCTTCAAACCAGAACAGAAATATTACTCATTTTTAATGCTTGACAAACAAGCAAAGGTACATAAACTAATACAAACCTTGGGTGGTGGATTGCTGCCACCGTTCCTATTTAGACATGGAGTGTTGTCCAGTCCAATGTTTACAGCGCTGTTGCAGAAAATAAATCGTTAGATGGATTAAATAATTGTTGGGTGGAGTTGTGCCATTAATGTGAATACGGTAAGGGTTGGTGGTTCAGCGGCATGCTTGTCTTCGTGGCAATCAATGGTCTCCATAGAGAATTGCAAGTGAAGAAAATAAATGCCTCCAACATAGTGATCTGGATAGTGGTTTACGGACCTTGTTTATACCGGGGGAGAGTTGCGTGCCCGCTTTAGTTGAAAGAATTTAATAGATGGCAAGCATTTACAGTCGACATTAACATGGAATGGCTGGTCGATTTTGCATACTTTGTGTGATATGAAGTAGTTACATCGTTAAGGATGGTTCTGATCGATTCACAGACCTGACTCTGATTGGTATTCCCGAGATATGCATTATATGTAATTCATCCCTTTGTATTTGAAACAGGTCAATGCCTCGATGTACGGTGTATGTGGCGCCATCTCTTAATATTTGACTACATGGTTCGAGGCTGGAACATTGAGCAGTGAATTTTGCATGGAAATGGAAGGCTGCGTGTCAGGTGGCTTTTTCTTCCCCTTATGCGTTAAGGGTTACGTGTTGTTGTATTCTTATTATTATATTATATAACTTTGCTAATTAACCACTTGTCTATGATCAATTATATCCCTTATGTAGCAACGATGTATACCCCTATTTAGTTCATTACGTTGAATACTAACAATATCATTATAGGCGACATATAATTTTTATTTTAAAATATAATTAGATATGCAATGAATAAAAGAGTATAGTAGGTATTAGTTGACAAAATATGTATTACTTATAAGCATGTCTATTATTAATATTTTATATTATCATAAGTTATAGACGTCTGTTTAGGCTAAAAATAAAACTTTCCATGGAAATTCTATGGGATTGCATAATGGCTTCCTTATTTTATAAAATGGATCTGGATGCTTTTAATTATTGCTATTTTGGGTAATGTGTTATCAAATTTAGGGTGTGATATGTTTCAGCAGAATATTGTTTTAGAATTGTAGTTACAGAGGATTCCATAACAAATTGACAATGTATCAATTAAGTTTTATATGTTTGAAATTTTTTTAGAACCATGTGTTTTAACATTAGTTTGAAAGAGGAAAAAAATTTATGTGTTGATATGCATGGGCATATATTTATTTTTTATATTTTACAAGTAAAATTAGCCCAAATAAATTGTTTAAAGCAGTATTGTTTTTATCTAATTTCATGAGATTTCAATTTACCTGTCATGATAGACACGTTTTAAAACAAATTTTGTAATTTGTATCATTTATATTATTTATGATCGAAGTTGTTGGGATTGATTACTTTAATATCAATATTTACAAATTACAAATGAAAGTTGTTGAAAATTACTTGTTGGTTTTTGCAAATATAAATCGTTAGCGAGGAAGGAACGAGGATGAAGAAATGAAGAAGCGTAGTGGGTAGGAAAAAGGAGAGGAAAAACACACGCAAGGAATCAGAAACTATCCGGATTCCATTAAAAACCCAAAAAGGGAAATAAAAAAGAAAAAAAATACTGTAGTGGACGCAAAGTGATGGGAATTGTGACTGTAGCTAAAGAAAAAATTACTATAGCTAACACGAAAATTATATATTTTATCTTCGAATTACATATCTCTAACTCTGGAATTAAATATTTTATTTTCAAATTAACAATTTTACTTCATAATTAATTATTCTAAATAAAATTGAATAATTTAAACCCAAGAATTAATTATTTAAACTTAAATTTAATATTTCTTAACATTTCTACCATAATTTAACAATTCAAACTAAAAATTAACTATACAAAATTTGAGCAAATGAATATTCAAACACAATTTTTTTTACCACACTAGATATATCAATTGCCATGTACTACTAAATGAGACTTATAAGGAAGAATATTAAAATACCCGGATATAGTCTGAAGTGCAGCGGGTTTAATTAAAAATATTATAATTATTTTAACTATAATAAATTTGGTGTTACCCTTGGTTAATAATTGTTTACTCATATACATGATAATCAAAAGAGCGTACACATAATTGTGTTACCCTTGGTTAGTAATTGTTTACTCATTTCTATTGCTTGATGTAATTATCCTTTAGCTACCACTTCAAATCCACTGCTCCTCTTTAACCCCATGCTAGCTCACAAGATCACATGATCAGTGAAATTGTCTATATTTGGTTTATATGATATATAATCATATGTACTACTTATTCGATTGATGACAAAGTTATGTTTATTATGTTTGCTAGAGAAGTAGGGGTTATAAAATAAAATCTTATGTCATACTTAATATATTGGGACAATGATCTTAGTTTTTTTTTCTTTTTTTTCTTATTTTTGTTCAAAATTTGGACATTCCGAATTTGGAACTTCTTTTTTCTTTTTTTTTATTTATTTACTTTGGAATAAGACTCTTATAGGCAGATTTAAAAACCGCCTACTAGGCTTCTACCACAATCAGCATGTTCCACCAGATTAGCCTCTTTGCCTTATTTTCTTAGCTCACCTTTACCCCAATCTCTTTTTGATGTTTGTCATCTTTCTTTATTCAGCTGACAGCTTCTCCTCTCCCCTTCCAATATGCTTGAGTTAGAAATTGCTTATTGATTTCCTTAAATCTTTTACATTTCAAAGATCTAAATGGATGTTTTCAAATAACAAATTTGCGATCTGGAAAAAAAATTCTGTAATATTTCCTTTGATTTAGAAAGCGGTTAACAACCTTTGGAGATGAATGGCACACTCTTTTCCTTTTTGTCTTTGGATTGGGTATCCTTTAAAGATGATAGAATCTTATACCCTTAAACTTGAAAGGAAAATTGAAATTTAAAATAAATGATGTAAAGAATATGTTTTATAGAGTTTTTAGTTGTGAAAAAATAAATAAATTTTGATTTTGATCTATGAAAGATTTATTTGGATTCCTTCCAAATATTTATTAAATTTTGGTTTCATATGAAATTATAGATTAAAATGAATCAATGATGAGGAGACTATATCATTTATATGAGTCTTCTAATAAGGGTTTTTTTTAAAAAATTTCATTCACATAGATCGAATCGATACAGATTATAGAAATTACCATTCCTACATGATCAGTGAAATTGTCTATATTTGGTTTATATGCTATAGAATCATATGTACTACTTATTCAATTGATGACAAAGTTAAGTTTTATTATATTTGCTAGAGAAATGGGGATCATAAATTCTATTGTGATCTTTCCACGTTAATTCTGAAAGCAGACATCAATACAATTCCAAATAAACTACAAATATATTAATTTCGAGACACTAGCTATAGTAAACATATAGTAAAAATGACGGATATAGTAAACATATACAATGGGAGAAGGCGTTACTCAATAATAGAAGGAATTAAGCAATTAAAAAAAATGAGTAATTTTTTTCAAAATTTAAAAGTACATAATATTCATCCCCCTTTATATAATTTTCCCTTCCCTTTTGCTTTGTGTTGTTTATTTAAAGGGCTATATTGATCCCGTGTTTGGCGATTGGGGAGTAATGAATATCCAGCGTCAGCTCCCCTTTCCCCATGTACCCCAAATTGATCTAATCCCCCTGCACATTTGTCATGTGATTGGCCCTCACCTCCTTCTTCGCCTTCACCTTCTACTCCTGCATGAAAAATTGTTCCTCCATAAGTTCTTGGAAAAGTGCATGTGATTTCATTGCTTTTAAGTGAAGCAGATGCTCTCCCATTACTTTGACTAAATGCAGAATGCTCATCGGCTGTGCGAGCTGTCCATAAGTCAACGGGTTGCATGTGCTATGTTTGGTGAAGGTGATATAGAGCTTGTAGGGGTTGGTGGTGGTGGTGATGGTGATGATCTGATGATCCTTGATCATCCATCTATGCCTACGTGCGAGGGGGTAATTAGTGACATACCAGGAACAATATTCTTGTGTTGGCCGGTAATCATTTAGTCGGACTCCTTGCACTAAGTGCATTTGTCTATTCATCCACATTCACACCCATGGTTCACGAAGGTCACACCAATTAGTGGTGTCAGAGTGTTCTCTCAAATCCTTGTTATGACAACCTTCTAGAGATGGAGGAAAATTAGGAATTGTTTGGACAAGACCATATTGTCTCATAACTTTCGATCACATGGGTGCCACTCTAGAGTTTCAAAACAAATAAGTGGAGCAGCGTGCGGGATGAATACGCGGGCTTGGTGTCCTAGGAGGAATGATGGCCTGAACTTGAGGATGGTTGTATGGTTGCCAGACAAATTGTAATAATAATAAAAGTATGAGACCATTAAAATAACCATATCCATAACCATCATTAACCACTTGCACAAAGTGTTTTAATTGGTACTTGATCATCTTACATTTCATCCCAACATTCTTAGCACTTTATCTTAAGCTTTGTAATTCTCTTATTTTGGCCAGGTATCTTGGCTTTCTCCATGCAGCGAAAAACTATGTTAATTAATCAAGATTATAAAGTTAGGAAAAAATTTTCGGGAAAATTTTTTGTACACACTATTTACCTGGATGCAAGTGGAAGGCGATGGGGTCTAATGGTATTGGAGCTAAATATGGAAGCCTATACCATGCCCATGTTTATAACAATACCAAGCATCCACCTATATTATCAATAGTATGTACCGTAGCCTCGACATAAATTCCGATATAGCATGGCTAGACCGCAGAACCCCAACTATAGCCCGATTTGGCCCAAATCAATCAGCAGTGTTAGATATTTTCCATATCTTTGTTGCCTCAGTCTTGTCGAGGAGTATCTGAGTTCCTAGGAAGGCTTGAGAATATATGCGTACATACAAAATTTTATTGAAATTAGGCTCTCTAAGATGTTGGTCTAACCCGGTACAAATTAATGGCGCCTCCTTTAATGGAATGAGGCACCCACCAAGAAAGCATAACATATTAAGTCGTAGCTCTGTAGAATCTCTCCACTTCTATAGCCAATGACTAGCCAACCTTCAATTGGAAGCCCAAGCAACATTGACACATCTTCTAATGTGAGCCCAGTGCATTCCCAGGAGGAAAATGGAAAGTATGAGTTTGGGGCCTCCATCTTTCCTCTTAGTGCAGATATTAGAGATCTGTCTATATTAACTTACATACTGCGAAACATTTAAGAATCCGGTCCCTTGTAGCATATCATGAATCTCAACATTATTCTTCGGTGGTTCCATAGTGAACCACGAGTTAAGTAACCTTCGTTGTGTGTTTCAAATCAAAATCAAGAATAAATTACATGTACATGTTTTTATTGTGATGAAAATGTAATTAACAGTTAGTTCAAAATTTATACTATTGAACATAAAAAGAATATCACATTAAGTTAAGAGCATCTTGGGTAATATGATATTAAGTTTATAAAAAGTTGAAACACAAAAATAATTGAGACCAGCAGTGTGGCTTTTAACTCTCGGAAGAAACAATCGATCCATAAGAAAATTAACAAATAACATGTGGAAAAAAACAAATTAATTGATACAATGATATAATTTGTACCAAGTAATGATGTTATGCTGGGTATTTACACGAAATAGAGGAACACCGTATGAAATGGCCTATATACTCTAATGTATTAACAAAAAAATAAATAAATAAAATACCCTTACATTTTCATTAATCACTTTCTCAACAATATGATTCACGAGAATCCTTTGTTAGATCACGTCTTCTAGACATTTTTTCAAATTGACCACCGTCTTTAAAAACTAATATAAGCGGCTTTTCGATCGGCTCTCAACTATGGGCTTGCCGATTTTGTATACAAACATTCTTCCTTGAACGCATTTATCTTGGCGAAGATAAGGATAAACGGAATCTTGGTGAGTTGGAATTGATTTTGTCACTGCCTGCGGCAAATTGAATTTCAAGTGTTCAAAGTAATGCATTGAGGCAGGGATCCTCCATTTCGATAAATTTTCAGAGTGAGTGGTGACCTCAAGCTACGCAATGTACCATCACCTCCAAGTCCTTTGTAGTTTTTTTTTTTTTTGGTAAGGGCCAACAAATTGTCAAATCGCAATGTAGCATCCGCTTTGGTCAAATTTGCATGAAGTTTCGCATTGCTATAAGGTCGCCAAGTATCGGTTTACTTGCCTTTTTTTTTGTCAGTTCTATTACAAAAAAATTTAGCTTGGTCAAATTCTTAACTATGTGTAATTTAATATTTTTTTCTTGTTTTCTTTTACAATAATTGAGCTTTGATGTACTCTTCACAATCCATTGTTGTCGTTTTAAAGCCTTTTTTTTCTAGAATTCGATTTGACTAAGCTTTTTCCTTTTTAAATATTTTGCGCGTCAATTGTGCGAAACGTACACTCAATTTCTTTTTAAATAATTCTTCTTTTTTTTGTTTTCAGTAATTCGTCTTGTCCAATTTCTTAACACTGTGCCTTTAGAGATTGTAATAACAAAGTCGTACAATTGAATTATTTATAAAATACTTTGAGGTAATAACATTAACGTTATTCTAACATATTTTATTTAAAAACCATATTTTTTTTTAAATTCAATTTTCTTTTAATAATCAAAGTTCAACGAATCTAGCGTAAGGACCATCTTACCAAAAGTAAGCACCTTTTTTTGTGTGTCCTTCATGCCTTAGTGCACATTATTACTCCACCACTGTTACTGGGCCCCACAAATTCCTCCTTTCATGCCCTTTTGTTCAATTTCCTTCTTGGTGCAAATTTCCCCTTGTTCGGTACAAATATGCTCATGCGCAGATCATCTTGACACTAGGAACTAACGTGGTTTGATAAAAATTTGACATTTGGGTATTAAAATTGTTCAACTTATATATAGTTTATTCTATATACACTTACACACTATATATATATTCTTCAAAATCTTCTCTTATCAATCAGTATCGGATCCTAAATCACTGAGAGAAAGGTATAGGTTCTTGATATTTGATATAAGCTTTTTCTGTTTGTTTGAATTACTGTTGATTTATTTCTTTGTGTAAGTTTTGTTATTTATTTTCTGAGTAAGTTCTAGTTTTTAATTTAAAGCACAGTCTAGTGTAACAGTGAGAGCTGTGTTCGTTGTGCCAATCTAGATAGTGGTCTAGCAGTAAGGTCTGAGAGAAGCGAGAGAGGCAGTAGGGAGAAAAGGATTTAATTTTATTCATATAGGAATTAATATATTAGAAACTGAAAATTAAAAGAACATAAGGAGAAAGGATTTAATTTTATTCATATAGGAATAATCTAAGTAATAGCCAAACTAAACTTTAAATTAGGGGTAAATACTTCTATATTGATAATTTTAAAAGATATAAGGTTTAAAAATTTTGAAGACCCTTTAATTGCAATATTAGAAAGTAATTTTTGATGGCCTGTATTTTTAATTGTTATCCTAACTTTGCAATGAACATGAATAATGATTATACTCGGAAGCTATAAAATTATATGTAAAACTCACACGATAATATGAGAGATGAGGAATATGATCCACTTCAGATTGTATATAGAATATATTATAAGGTAACAAAAATAGATTATAACTTTAGAGCTCTAAAATAGTCTCCTAGAGATGAAACAATATTAGTACAAACAAACTTAAGTAAAATTACAGTGCAAGTTAAGTAAACGTTAAAACATTCAAAGGTAGTAAAACATGTTCCACAAGAATGGGTATTACAAGATATAGTAGATCCATTAAAAGTAGAAAATACTCAAGTTAGAGAAATAATTCAATAAGGAAATAATATAAGATTAAGAATGAATAGATCTAAATCTATACAACTACCAGAGTCCCATATTCTCAAACCAGAAACTTCTAGACATTTGATAGATAATTCAGCCATTAATATAGATCTAGTAGGAATAAATAATCGCGAGGCTAGAATTGCGCTCGAGTTTATGAAGGTATTCAATATTCTCTCTGACTTCACAAGTATTAAATACTTTAACAAGAAAAGAACCTTTTGAAGCAGGATAAAGATTGGATAAGAGAAGACTTTGATAGCAGAATATAATAAAGAAATAAGAGAATGGTTTTTTTTAACTCTTTTAGTAAAAAAGAAACCAAAGATATTAGGAAAATATTTCATTAATACATCGAAGATAATAAATTAATTTATATTTCTTTGATTAGTTAAAAAGTACTTATAATAAAGAAAAAGAATTTTGCCCTTTAGTAAAAGTCACTCTGACATAGAAACTAAATTAGGAAAGATAATAGAATCAGATTATCCTCATCTGAGAAAATGTAATGTTAAGATTATCTCCAAACACTAATATAGAAATGGCTAAATACATATATATTATTAATGAAAGTGGAATAGTTGAGAAGACAGATATACGAAAAGTACATCACCAATTAAATTATTCTAAAAAACCCCAATAAGAAAATAGAAATGGATATAGAAGAGATAAAAGAAAAACTTAAAGGTTTAAATTTTACTATAAAAGAAATAAATACCTTAGATTCAAAAATAATGAGATTAACTACCCATACTAATAGAGGGAATCCTAGAACACGAAATTATTATTCTAAGCCTACACCTGCTGATATAAGCCATGAAGAGAGAGGCATGCAGTATCAAAATACTTATTCAGATGGAAATATGGAAGAATGGAATATAGATGGTATGAGTGAACAAGCTGTTTTAGATCAAACTTATCATATGGCTATGTTTGCCACATCATTAAAATATAGTGGATTATCGAAAAGAGAAATTTGCTATAATAATGATGCGATGGATTTATAGGACAATTAAGAGGATGGTGGGATAATTTCTTAAATCAAGCAGACAAAGAAGTCATATTAAGCGATTATGAAACAAGAAAGTACAGAGGCTGTTTGGATGCGATAACAACTCTAATTGTTTCCATAGTTAAAAGTTTTATAGAAATCCCAATATTTTTAGAGATAGAATAGGAGCTCAATTATTAAATCTGAGATATCCAACTATGTCTTACGATTATAGATGGTATAAAGATGTTTTCATTTCTAAAATAATGATGAGCAGATGCTAATAATTCATTACGGAAAGAAAGATTTGTAGCAGATCTTACCCAATTTATTTGCGATAAAAGTTATAAAAAAATTACAAACTCATTTGAAAGTCGGATCCCTTATGATAATAGAACCTTTGGAATTAGATACATATGTTATAGTTGAAGCAGAAATAGAAGTATGTGCGATATGAAATTACAAAATAAGATGCAAAAAAAGAAAATGACTAATAAAGAGAATTAGGAGTATTTTGTCGACAATATAAATTAGATCCCTTAAAAGTTCTAAGTAGACAACATAAAAGACAAATTAGAAAACAAAATAAATATGTAAGAACTAATAATCCTAGAAGATACTCTAAAAAATAACATATCCAACAAACCCCACGAGGTTTATAGTTAACCTCCTATAAAGAAAAATTATAAGAAAATAAGTATGAAAGAAAGCGTGTGTTGGAAATATCATTTAGATATTTGACATCAGTGCTAGAAATATTGACAATTAAAAAAAATATTATCTATAATATTATGTATTACCAAATTTCACAATGATTTATTTAATAAAAAATTTATGTATATATATATATATATAATTTAAAAAGATAGTTAAATATTACATGTATCAATTCTTTGTCAAATGTCACTTCACTTTTATTTTAAAATTTTTATCACAATTATGTAACTTTTACAGTTTAATCCCAGAAAACAAATAATTTGCCCTTTTAGCATATTACATTAAATAGATCTAACCTTGTATCCTTTTTTTGGATGTCACAAATTCTTAATTATTTTATTTAGAGTTTTACATCAATAATTGTATTTACTAAGTATTTAATTTTAATTTACAAATTTGTAATTTATTTTTATTGGTCCAGCAGACTCGCTGCAACAATTCTCGGCGGTGCCACCTCATTCACATGATCATTTGTAACAATCTTAGGAAAGGTCTTTTCCCGCATGCGTGTCTACGGTAATTGAGGTGTTCTATTGCCTTCTGATGGGGCTTTAATTTCCATTTTGACCACTTGCATTCAATGTAGACTTGTCACACGGAAAAACAAGACAAAGAACAATAATTGAGGCAAACAATATATGTATATATTTTTATATATGTATTTTTGTCACGGCACAATGACGAAATCCCTTAATCTTTTGATAATATTCTAAATGCACTGATAACAAAAATTTTAAACTATCATTCTTAAAAATTTATCATGTAAGTTAATTATTTCACTTAGTTAATAATATATTTAATTGATTTATGATTTTGTATGGATTAATCATTTAATTTGAAAAAAAATCATTTTGATGTTTGAAACAATGAATTCTTTCACTTAGTTAATAATATATTTAAATTTATTACATAATTTTTTCTTTTTAATTTACCGAGCTAATTCTTTAATTTTTTTATGAAAATCTGAGCTAAATTTATTTTTAAAAATGAAAGAAATAAAACATTTAGGAAGATAAAAGTTTTTTCCTTTGTATCACTCTTTGATGACCTTCGTAAGTGGTTAGTCGATGCATTAAGTGCATAGCAACCCATTGTAGCACTCAATATATCTATATATGCAGCGTGGGTAAGGATTGTAGTAGTTGGCAACTAGTCAAAGGAAAAGTACTAATGAACAATAACATAGCATGCCCAGAGCATCGTGAGTAGTACCAATGGATATTACGTGGTTTCCAAAGGTAGAAAGCCTGGAATTTACACCTCTTGGATTGATTGCTATTCCCGGATTGAGAGATTTAGTGCCTCTGTCTACCGATCTTACCCACTGACTTTTGGAGTGCCCGGAAGGCTGCATGGGTGGCCTATTCATCCCACGCCCCTTCATTCATGGCGCAGTAGTGCAAGATCAACACATGTGTCGTGCGGTGGCTCCTCTTTGATGGGTAATGACTTGGCCCGTAAAAAACTATTTTGTTATTGTGTTCCACACACCTAGTTAGCTATTTTCCTAATGTTGAAGTAGGAGAGCTTCAGGCTGAATTTGTTGAAGACATGCCAAACAATTATTTACGTTATGTGGAATATTATGCATGCATAAATCTTGTTACACCAGGTATGCTCTATGTGCGCATAGTTGCTCCTAACCTACACAAGGCACAACATGAGTGGTGAACAATGGACAAACATATTACCGGAAATATTATCGTCCCAAAAAGACTAGATTGATTGGAATACCCCATTGTGTCCAATAGAGACTGATATGCAATCGGCCCGAGGATAAAGCTACTTGAGGATGTTCTTGCGGTATTCTTGTTATTCACGTCGACTGTGTGGCTTTGCTCTGGATGCGTAGGATAAGTGATTTTAATTTTCACAACATTTCGGTGTATGAGCAACTACATTTCATCACGTTAGAGGTCGAGAATTTTTGACTTGATAATAGAGAACTGCACAGCTGAAGCGAGGAGATAAAAGAGCTTAAAGCGCACTTTGAATACTTAAGCGTTTGGTGTGCATGTGGGCATCATGTTGGTGTGTTGTTTCCGTATCTTTGGGTGTATTTCAATGGGCTTAAGTTCTTTTACTATTTGTATGAAGAATAGTTTTAAATCGTCCAACAAATTCCCAATCCTCAACCCAATTCCTATTACTCATGTTAATAATATTTTTAAAACTAACTGTCACAATTTCTTTGAATTGGTGAAATATTTGCTTTCTTTATTTAATTTAATACTTTTAGAACTACCCACAAATATAAAGGTACAAAAAGATTAACTAAAATTTTGCCCTATAATGAAGGAATGGAAAGTTCCAAATTAAATATCAACACAATGATGAACCATGGTAAAATAGAATAAGTGCATTTGCTATCTTATTACATTGAAACAATGAGAGAAACATGAAATGGACCTCTCTGTTAGAACCATAGATAATGTTGAAAATCATATTGATCTTTAATGACTTATTTTATATTTAATTAAAGCTTAAATTATCAAAATAATCACTTGACTTTGGATGAATTTGCATAAACTGATTAATTTAATGTAACTAATCATCTCCACTCTGATTGGCCACATGCCCAAAAAAATATGCTTGAAAAGTGAGAAATTAAATTGTCAAATGTTGACTGCACTTTTCAAAACAATGATGAGCTTGTCTCCTTATCTTGTTTAATGAGATCAAATTTCACATGGACTGCTATAAAAAATATTTGTATTTATTTATAGATTATTAAATATTTCAATTAACTCTAAATAGACCCAATTAATGTCAAAATATATTAAAAAATACTAAATATTTTAGAATAAATTCATATAAAAAATGTAGATAACATGCAAATAAGAGTAAAAACTTGATGATATTATATGAATTATATTTGAATAAAATTAATATATACAGAAATATATTTAAATAAACAAATATATTGAATACCGTTTGTTGCATAACAAACTAAAATTATATTTAAATTCAATTAATATACATTATGAGTCTTATGTGAATTTATGGATATATAAATTTAATTTTTAAAAATTACATTAAATCACATTTTAAATTATATAATATATGTAATGCATTTGCTGGAATAATATTAAATATATAAAGCAAATTTCACAAAATAAATGAAATAATGCTTAATATTAGATTAACAAATATAATACTTTTATTTGCATACGAAGAAAGCATTTATGTTATAGTATTACAAAGTCTCGAAAGTTACTTTTGGCACTTGGCACTTGGTTTTTTCTGATCAATGTGTCATTGTACGCGAGTGCATTACACGTTCTTTGGCACCCTCATATACATATAAGGCCCGTCTTTATATTTGAAATGGTAACTAATGAATTACATAATAAAACATGAACAACATGTAAATTTAATCCAAACACAATCGATACTATTTAAAAAGCACCATCATTTAGCATAAAGCAAAAGGTAGGGACTAGATTTCATGGAGATACAACATTGTTTAAGCACGGACAAAGAGGAACCATGTGAGGAATTGAATACCACATGTGATGTAAAGCCTCACTACTTGAGACATTTTAACTATTCGATGGGTTCATAAAGAACCCCTGAAAACAAGAGTACAAGTGGAATCAGAAATGTAGCAATGATCAAAATGGAGTAGATCTTTTAGTCTTGAATGGAATCAGTGATGGCAATATAACAGTGCATACTTCTTCAAGGTTGTCCTCCCCCTCTATTGGTAAGTGTTAGAGATGTTAACATGTGGGTGATGAAGTTGTGGTGGAGAGATGAACAAGAGGTTAAATGTTGAGTGGTATATTCCATCAAGCTTTGGTGAGACTTGTTCCATTGTTTATGTAGAGACAGAATAAGCTTCCCATTGTTTGAAGCCATGAACTTAGTCATGCGCATTAATAACTGTGAAATAAAGCCTGGTCATACGAACCAGCTGACAGCTGAAAACAACATAAACTTTAGCTATTGACCCTATTTTTGATGTGTCAACATTTCAACCTTGAGGCAGGGTTGGTATGTTTATATGTGAGGCCTGTCCCTGACTGCAGCTTGTCGTTAGTGCACCAATAGCACTAGATTGGAGAAAATAGTATACTAGCCTTCTTTAAAGCTAATAACATCAAATAAGAATTTGGAATACTGCACACTTTGCAACTTTATTTTATTGACATTGCTTTACACGAATGGGAAAGTTTGCAGTCTAACATTGCTTTATGTTAATGTGATCTGGTGACATTACTTTACATGAAAGTTTCCTCGTGTGACTGAATAGGATAAGGAAGGAGGGTTTTTTGCCGATAAAATAAAGTTTCTTTATTATTATTATATATATATATATATTTCATATTCGTTAAATAACTTTTTATTTAATAGTATATTATTTAAAGATTAACTTATGTGAGTTGTACTCTATATAATAATATTATCAATAATAAATTTTGTAGTCAATAGGGGTTAATTAAAAAACATGTGCACGATTAGTGATCTAGATCTGAGTACTTTTTTTTTTGTGGTTTGAGTTCTTTCTGCCATACTCTGTTGCCCTATAATCCTGTCGGCCAACCCCCACCATCGCCACTTGAGCGCCACCTCCACAGGCCCAACCGGAACCACACCACACTCTCCTTTGACCCCAATCTCAAGATCTCCATGGAGAGTGCTTGCACTTGTAACTAACAACCTCTTACCTCTTGTCATCGTTGTTAATGGCGGCTTTGGCTTCTTCTAGAAGACAAACTTCTCCTCCGACACCCTCGTCACCACCATGCCACAATACCCGACTTCATTAACTCCAAGGTGGTGGCTATAGAGGTTGATTCGGATTTATTACTGATGGATACAATGGTGGACAAAGTATGATAAGCGGTGGTGGAGCTTGTTTCTAGCTGCCATGAGATAGGTCATATGGGTATGGGTTCTGAGTTAGAGATCTTTGGCCCGTGGTAGCCGGAGAAGTGGTCAAAGAGCGTGAGTGTCGGTGGTGGCGGCGACAATGGAAGCTAGTTTACATGAAGTTAAAATTATTATTTTTATTGTGCTTTTCTCTGTGTCTTTAACTAATAAAAAGGTCATAACACTTATTGAACAACACATACGTCTTTGTATAGATACAAAATTCATGTGTCATGACCATGTACCATACAATTAAGCTTTCCTTGACCCACAATAGGTATGTATTCCTGACTTAAGAAAAAGACTTTACTCCATTATGTGCCATTTTTAGTGCGAAAGGTGTCGGACACAATGCCAAAATGATGCAAACCTCGTTATACACTACACAAGATTGATTGGCATGCGTTAACACTTTTACCATTTTTGCAGTTGGAGTTAATGAATTCAGGAACCCAATGTCAACTCTAAACCTCACTATGAGTGACTCCTACAAAGCACAAAACCCATAGGGTGCCAAATCAATCCTCAAATTTACTACAGTATTTGATTACTTTACACTCTTGTGGACTTCATGGCTTATTCCAATGACAACCTTGGGGCGCTTCATCTTGTACAACCATAATGGATGCTGAGCTTCCCAGTAGGTGCACTTATTGTTCCTACAAAGCTAGTGAGTTAATGGTCAATCCCGATGTATACACTATTTCATTTGGCACCTAATGCACTTATTCCATTTAATAGAAAAACGCCAACACAAGAGAACAACTCTTGAGCTTGCTATGATGGTAGCAGGCTCAGTAGAGTTTCCATATTGTATGGTAGAGTATAAGTGCACATGTCAAGCCATTTATTATGTCCTTGCTGTATGTTTACATACATTAATTTCTTCAACTGGCCACATATGTCAGGAAGAAGCCTTAAATAGTACGAGGTGCAATGGCAACCATCTAACAAAGCCCTATCGGATGACAAAACAAATCAAGCTGCTTGGAGGTATAGTCCACAGATTATCAATACATCAATACCATATTCAATGGCTTGGTAGAGAAAATATTACTTGCCCTAAAAATGACAAAAGATTTCTAGTACGAGTACTAATTTTACATACATATCATACGTCAACGCCATATTTAATTAGTATTCCACATACTAATCTCTTCCAGATAAAGTATTCATGTGTAGGAAGTCAAGAAAAATACTACATGTCTTGATATTAGAAGAACCAACACTTAAAGAGGTTGGTTGTAGATATTCAATTGTGCAGTGTACAAAGGTGCAGAAGCTCCTACATAATGAAACTTAGGTCAAATGGGAACAAAAATGCTCAAACCCATGGCTCCAATGCCAGCGAATATGCACCCAACTTTCAGAAGTGATGAGAAAGGCAGCGTCTTCTTTGGAGGGTTGTCTCCAAACCCCAAAGGGCCCAATGCAACCAAACGTCTTGAGGAAATGATTTCCAATGGCCCAACCATGATTGAATTACAAGCGAGCTACAAAATCCAAGGTGCTTTGTGGCGTCCCCTCTTTTTTTTTTTAGTAATCGTGGTCATACTCTTGTTTTGTTTTGGTCAATAACGCAATCCATGTCTTGTTGTGCTAGCATTGGGCCCATTCACTTCCTACATATGACTATCTTGCACTTTGTGCTTCTTTATTGTCATGTGTAACACTGGCATACCCTTTGCATTCTGCAGCCCTATGAACTTGGTCAACTGTGGTTTCAGATTAACTTCTTTGGGATAGAAAGTTATTCCATACACACCTTCACAAGGCAATAGACTCAGCCACTCTAGTCAAAGGTGAGGAAGCTCAAAAAGACCGAAATGTAACTTAGGATCAAATATGCCTGTATACTCTATGCACCCAATTTGGGTCGGAAGATGCTTCCTCATGATTTGATCGAATCACGAACTTAGGCCTTCTGCCTAAGGTAGAAATCTGAACTTTCTATTGCTTCAGATATTTTTAAATTTTCACTTACTTTAAAAGCGTACTGCAAGAAAATAAGTTGTGATAGAATATTAATTACTTATATTGTTGTCAATGAATTTACTTGTAGGAAGTGCCAATGAAGTTCAAACCAACAAAGGCAATGAGGCTAACCTTTATAGAAGGTAAAAGTATTGCACATACATGTTAGGCTTATGATATGGATGAAACATAAGATACTATAACAACCTTATTTTATTGGTTCAGCTATTGCAGATACTCTATCACTAAGTTCATATTCACATTAAGTTTGATTTTACTTGCCGAACTTCTAAACCTCATTTTAGTTTTCCTGAAACATGACCTGTGACATAGCCATTAGTGAGATAAGCCTTGACATGGTGGTGGGGCTCTTCAGGACCTGTGTTGTATCACTAGGGATCCCCAAGTTTATGATGTTTTGACTACCTATAGTAAATAATTTTTTTTTGTTTGTGTGCTTTGATATGACATTTGCTAAGTTGTTCCAATGAAGGATAGGATTAGTAAGTCCATAAAAAATATTTAAAATTATCACTTCTTTTCTCATGTGCAATTATTTTTATTTTCCCCTTAATGAAGAAGGATCCAGTAACTCTTACATTTTCAATATTTTTTATTGTTTTTATCGTTAGGAAGTAACATGCACCCTACTTTAAGTGGTTTAGTTCACAATCTATGGCAAGTCCTGTTTGTTGCTATAACCCAAACAGTATTAATGTTTTGGAAGTATAAGTAAAACTTAAGGTGAGCGGGGCAATGAAGACCAACTAGTCTGAATTGTTTGGATATGTGTTTTCTTTGTTACATTGTCTAAATCCAGATTTTGATCTATCACAGTGATGGAGTTAATAGCTTCTTGATTTGGCATGTTTCATTTTGAAAAGTCTCACGTTCATTTTATTGGTTTAATGTTTGATAGCAACAACTTATTTTGACATTAGTATAATTTACTTTGCTTTGGTAAGTGAGATCTTGTTCAAGTATAGAGGTAGAAAGCTATGTCGCCAGGGAGCTCCAGACCACTTGAGTACGGAAGGGAGATTGGGCCCAGTCCATATTCAGAGTTGATTGCATACAAAACAAGCGTGGATGCAGAAACATGCTAACCAAGAGAGAATCAATACATGGTCCTTGCCATCTTCATTTTCGATTTATGACTTGCACCTTTCTCGGTTATGCATAACCATTTTACACTACTTTGTAGCTTATGTTTGTGAAAAAGAACTTGCACCACGTTCTACTTACTTAATTCCACTTATTTGTAGGACAAAATATGTTCTGCATATAGATTGAAGACATATTGAACTAGTACATGGATGAATGGATGCGACCTAGTAGTGCTCTAAGATTTATATAAAGCACAATTTGGAGAACTAGATTAATTAATAAGGTAAAGGATGTTCTTTGGTCTTGGAACCTTTAATATTTGACATGTACAATGGTTTATGAATCAAGATTTATGTCCAAATGAATGAGCAAGGAGTGCATTGGTATCTAATGGTGAGTATCCATCGATGAGGAAAGAATGTATTTGTTGGATTTATTTGCAAGGATAGGGATAATGCATCGAGAAGGATCTTTGTTAAGCTTGTGTTGATTTCATGTGTACATAAAAGTATTATGTATAGCTTTGATAGATATAAAGCATGTCACGATTAATATTCAATAATCAATATATTGTAAGTTGTGTTGCACTGAACACCCTCCTTAAGGGTAAAGTGCTCATTACACTACTTGATGGAGTGGAAACCTAACATTCAAGATTGGAAATATGCCAGTGCCCAGGGGATAACAAACAAAGGAAAGAGGTACATATGCATGAAAAATTTAATATAACCATATTGACTTAATTTATGCAAAATCTAACCATGTTTGTATGAGAGGGACCATTCACAGCTTCAACTCCCAAGCTTATATTTTGGAATGGATTAGCATGGAGTATGGATTTCAACCTAATCTTATAGACATGGTGTGTTAGCTATGTCTGTAAAATTTACATTGCATTATTTTTGTGTTAATTTGTTGTTACAATATCTCTTTTTCTTCATTTTTGAGTCAATGAAGATGTTCTCATATGAGAACTGCAGATTAAATTGCTATTGGGCCGGCCCAATGAACACCCACAAATCTATGATTTGTGAAAGAGCGAAGAAAGCGAGTGGGAGAGCCTTTCAATCTCAATAAATAGCCCCACTATCTGAGTTGATCGATCCAATGGAGTAATTTTTTGGAGTTAGGCTATCTACAAGAAGCACAAATCGCTACTTCAAAACTTCTACTATTGCTTTTGACTTTACGCACACTTATTTTGATCGATGTTTTATCCTGGTTTCCAATTTAAATATATGAACTTTTTGTATTTTGTGTTTCTTGAGTGGGCCCATCATGACTTATTTATTAGTGTAGGAAAATTAGCCTACGACATTTGGAGCTTTGTTAGTTTGGATTATGGTATGACTCTAGGTTGGGCTTTTATTGGTTCCAATGCGTGGCCTACATTAACTTCTTGACTTGCAAAAAGTTTTAGCATTCTACTTATTTATCTTTCATAATAGAAAGGTGCAGGTTGTGTTCTTCAAGTATACATGATTGCTTTATTTCCATCTGTGGCTTTAATCTATGTCTTGCACCATTTTTTTAAATGGAAAAAATGGTAGTAATCAATGTTGCCTTTCTATTGTCTCTTGCATATTTTAAGCGAGAATTTATGTTAAATAGAATGTAAAATGTAGCTTACTTTGATATTGAAATCTGAGATTAGTTTGGTGAAATTTGTGTACCACATGATAGAAATAGACTACGAAACCATGCTCACTGATGTGCGCCCATCACCAACATTTCTCGACAAGCCCGAGACACACTCCAGCGTTGCACTGTGGAAGGGATTATCAATTTTAATCTTGGCCCAGGGGGCATATTTACAAAGACTCTAAGAAAGGTTCATTGGATGAATACTTCTCAATAATTGTGAAGCAAGAAAGAAAAAAAAGAAAGCAAGGAAAAAGAACAGAAGAGAATGGAAAGCAAAGGCTGAAAGCGAAAATATTCCAAGAGATACTTTATGCCTACGTCTGATTAAATTTTCCATCATCCCTTTCAGTTTGTTTATTAATACTCATACAAACACATGAAGCTTTCAATTTTTGCTCTCCTTTTGGACCACATTGAAGAATATCCGTAAACAACAACAATAACAACAACAAAACCGATTTGATTTAATCCTAAGCAGGATGAGTCGTCGATTTTTCGAGTAGTGGCTTGTACCAAAGCGCACCGTCAACAATAAACCATTTTTTGAGCCCGGCTAGTTTGTACCAATCAACAATAAAGCCGATTTGATCCACAATTCTATCCGACGATATTATCAACTCGCCAATTTCATTTTTGAGTCTCGTATATGTTACATGTTACTCGGCCATGATTGTCCTTGGGTTTGCAATCTTGTAGGAGGTCAACAAGAATTATTTCAGGATCAATTATAAATGGCCGACTCTATGTAGCCAATTTGAGCTCAACCATACATCATTGCTAGAAATCCCTCTTAGAGTGATTTTTTCTTGTTGTTTTTCAAATGGTCATCTTCATTAGAAAGTTTTAGAGGCTACTATGTCATTTATTTTTTTACTCAATTATGATGTGGATTAATGTCTATTGCTTAAGAGAAACAATGGAAGATATGTATCCTTCAAAATGGTTTCAAGAATGGAAAAATTTTATGTATCATTTTCTTTCTTTGAATGACTAGTAATTTGAAACAACTTGAGAGAGACATAAGCGGTGGTCTACTTTTCCTAATTGTACAATGTTCTTTGCTGGTTGGAAAGATTGAAAATAATTTTTTAGACAATGACCGAGTGCGCTTTAAAGGCGCTAACTGGAGAATCAAGAGTCTCAATTGAAGTTTTCAAAGCAACTTTTGCAATTTGAAATGATGATAAAAATATAGACCAGAAAGAAAAAATTCCATCATGATATGATATAATATTGAATGGATAATGTAAAAGGCTATTAATAAATTGAAGCATACTACAACAAAGGAGGTAATACGGAGATAGCGATTCCGTGTATTAAGAGCTTGGAAGTCCCTACAATATAAGACCAAAGATGAAGGAAGAAAGAGATGAAAAAAACCGGATGAAGTAGGTGGCGCTCAACATGTTTACAATGGAAAAGAAATTGAAAAATTAGCGCTGCTTTGTAAGGGCTTTTTGTGATAACACTATAGAACCAATGGCAGTGCACTTGAAACGGAACAAAAAATAGAACCATTAAACAATGAAACGAAACTAGCCAAATAGAAACTTACATTTTACCTCGAGCTAAACACCAAAATCCCACTTTCATTCTCCTTCATGGAATTTCTATGCTACCTAAAAGAGAAGAGGGTGCTCAGAAATGCTTTGCAAGAAGGGCCCGCATAGTAAACTCAATTCAATCTTTAGCTAACGGATAATGCAAAATGCTTAAGCTGACATGAGATTGAATATACTTGATGCAGTCAGAAGTAAATGCGTAAAGTGGAAAGAATCAAAATATATATCCATATAACTCATATTCTTTTTATATCAAATGAAATGAATTAAGAAAGAAGGGATTTCTGGTAGTGACCTTCATTTGTTTTGCAATCAAAAAATAATCCTAATGTCATTAGCTTGTATTTGATTTGCACATTTTCTGTTAGTAGTCAGGCATTAGCTCACTATAAGAATCCAAATCCGATCGACTACTATTTATGTGAAGGTAGTCTGGGCTCCCAACGGTATACACAAAGCCAATAAATGTACAAAGGAATTTTTGATTACCATCTAATTTGAGAATAGGAGTCCAAGTAAATAGACCCTAGAGCAGAAAAGCACAAGTAGGGATTTTTAATTCTAAAGGAAAAAGAGAACAAAAATGAGCGTCTGTGTTGAGTATTATTTTAGCTTGAGGAAGCATAGAGATATGTTTAGGATTGACACATTAGGTTACCATTGTGTGCAATAACAATTGCATCTAATATCCTCCCACACGGGTTTGCTATTCTTGATCAAGTGCTACATCCCATTATATGCCTCCGACACACTGCGAGCAACATGGCCTCACCATACATTGTAACATCATGACTTCTTTATAAGAGATAGGCATCATGGTAAAGCTACCACAATTATCCTACATTCCTGCTTATATCATGTGCAAAATCAAGACAAATATCTTCCACTGACATGAGCTTGGTATGACATGAGATGAGTTTGAGTATCAAAACAAGTCAATTAGGTTTGTAGATTTATTCCCGATTGGATCCATGGGAAGAAGGATTGATTTGTCATTTTACAATTATTATTTTTAGAGAAAAAGGTTTATTGCTTGAGATTTTTTCAAACAATTCCCTAGTTCAATATTATAGAGCCCACGAATATTTGTTCTCCCGAGCCAGTTTGGACACTTGATAAACATTAGGAGCGGAGATACTGTAACTTTAATAATGGACACAAGATAGATAAATAGGTCTCCTACCTAGAAATATTATCATAAGTGGAATAGGAAAAAATCGCCACTAAATGCGAATGCTTGAAAAAGAGAAAAAAAAAGGAGAAGCGAATAAAGGGAGGGGGCGAGGTGAGTGCGGCCGAACAAAGGAGGGCGAAATCACCCAGCAGATCCACCCAATGGGGGCTAAGCGGAGGAGTGCGATGACAAAGAGGGGATGAGAGAGAGAGAGAGAGAGAGAGAGAGAAAGAGAAGTGCTGAGACTTACACCATGAAAGCTAAACATTTGTCCATGGAAGTTGCTAAAGAGAAGAGAGGCGACACTGGTGACCGACCCTGAAAATGGCAATGAAGAAGGAGGCGAAAGTTGAAGAGCCAGGAAGAATGCTTGACTTGTGGTCCCAGGAGTCAACGCAAAGCAAAGGGGAGCTCATATGCAAATATCATATAGAACAAAGACTCATTACCAGTTCCTTCAAATATCACCGTGCTTGTAATAGACACTGTTAGATAAAAAAATTTCACATCCGGTGGTTAAAATTTATTTTCAATCGAGGAAGAATGTTGGTCCCCAACATAGAGGGACCAACTAATCACATGTGCCCATAAACAAAACGAGGATATCCTACTTGCACGCCATGTAAGTATTGTTTTCTGGCGGATGGTAAAGAGTACTCCTCCCTTTGGGCTATTCAAATTTATCATTACCCAGAATGTGATTTTACCCTTGAAGAGGCAGAATAACTAGTAAGACTATAGAAATTTTGAGAAGAATAGATACTTGCACAAAAGAACAACATCAAATACTTTGCAATTCAATAAACACTTGTTTAAATCTTTAGAAAAATTTGCATCGACATTTCCTTGTTCAATAATTTTAACTTGGTCAATAAACATGTTGGAATGTCTTTTTGTAAAGGTATTAACTGACCAAGTATATATTGGTTCCATTATTATAGTGCATTGGACATGTACAAATTGCTAATACAAAGCTTGAGGAAGCTGTTCTCTGTTATTTTCTAATTTAATGGTTATTATCACAATTTGCAAATCATGTAAAGCATTACATATCAGCTATTGTGAATCTTCTTTTTCAACTTATGTGCCCAAGCATGTAGTACACCAATTGTTACTTCCTTCTACAGAGACAAGGGTAAGTTACAATTTGACACTTAACTATAATGTCAGTTGTGCTTTACTTGGCAATAACCACCAATAAATGAAAATATTTTACAAACAAACCTATAGTTTCTAAAAAGATAAGGGGAAGGAGAGAAGATTAAAGAGAACAAAGATTATTGCAAATCTTCTTTTTTGCAAATGATATAGGCACAAACATCTCTATCAACCAATCCAACAAGGATTTAAGCTTGAGTTACCTATTATCCTGCCAAAATGAACTTTTAGTAAGTTAAGATTCACAAAAGTGGCATTTGTAATCTGAGCTCACTGATTACCATATCACATATACTCTGATAGTAAAGGAAAATATTCAGCATCTAATTAATGTATAGACCAAAAATAACATCCAAGAAATTGACAAAATATAGATTTTGTAAAAAGCAGCAGGGCATTTTAGCCTTTTTTTGCATTGTTTTCTGCTCTACTAACAAACTGAAGGTGGAGGAACTTCCTAAAATCTAAGAACAATCAAGTAAATGAGATAAAAATTAAAAACTCAACATCAAATAAATTTGATTTAAGCAACAGCATTTCATATGAGGAAACTAATGAAAAAGAGATAGAAATTAGTCTCCCAGTACTGCATTTGATTAAGCTTAACCACTAGGATGAAGTATGAACTAAGAGGTTACCTCGTAACACTTGGCAAAAGTAGGACAAACAGCTAGTCCATCGATTGGGTATCGAGAAAAAAAATTGTACCTACAACATACAACATAAGCATATTTCCTTTCCCTTGTACTTAGGAGTAGGCTTTGTATAAGGCGAGAAACAAGTGATTTGCAGGAGGCTTCCACGTTTCTCATGTAGCAATGGCTTCACCAATTAGAGATCCCGAGAAGGTAGTGCGAGGATTCAAGGCGAGGTTCGGTTGGGGGTAGCACATGAGTGGGTAGATTGACATGAGGCAGTTGTTTAGAGAAGGAAAGGTGTAGCG